>CM046858.1:40354684-40771065 GCA_025617745.1 Heliocidaris erythrogramma | reverse complement strand
AACGAAGGACTTAAATGTTCACTAAACTCGGAATTGTCTAGCCGAGATTCCGCGAGTTTTGTCGAGCTGCCTTGTGTTATCTGCGATTTTGCCGAGTTGAGCTAGGTTACAAGTTCAGCGCCAACTGATGTTAAGTTTATTATGTGGGAGGGTTAGGCCCTACATGTATATTCCAAACGACTAATTAAATTGAATTGGAAGGGGGAAACAGTGTTTAGTTACTAAGGAAACACTTGATGTTTAGAGATCAGTTTAAATGAATTGAATTGAACTTTTCATCTAATAACGGAATAAATTCATTGATACATATTATGAAGATGAAGACTTTCTGTCTCTCAAACGTATCTTCTTGATAACTCAAAATTGTTGGGGAAAGACTTGGGCCTTTCTTCTCTAAGGTATCTCATGTCATTTGTGGTAAACAAACTAATATATCATTTCCTTACTAGATAATAGCCGTATCATATATGCCTACATAATATGTTTACATAGACCGAAACGTTTGCTTTGTCTGTCGTTTGTACTTTTGTGATAATAATAATAATATTCCGCCTTTATATAGCGCCTAATACATCGGTGATGTCTCTAAGCGCTTTACAGATATATTATTACCCCGGCCATCGGAGGAATTCTGGCTTGCCCGCACACAATATATGCACATTCTCCACTCCCTGGGAGTATTCTAGCAATGGGCCGTGGCGCTCACATTGCTAAGCAAACGACATTAACTTTTGCATCTTACCGGGTACCCATTTAACACCTGGGTGGAGAGTGGCAAATGTAGATTAACGTCTTTCCAAAGGACGATAGTACTGCGGTGTGATTCGAACCCCGGACCTCGTGGTTCATAGTCCGGGACTTATCCACTGATCTTGATCTTGCAAACATGCTGTGCACCTTATAAAAATACTACATAAAATTGTGAGATTTTAATTCCACTTTACGTCCATACGGCACAAAGCTGGATATTCATTCTCGATCCTTCAGACATTTTGTTTACAACGAGAGAAGATCGATAAATCATGACCTGACACACAGCGGAAAGACTAATATCAGACAGAAACATATATCATTTTCGAAAATGTATAATAACGCATACAACCAGAATTACATTCAGTTTCAGTTTCGGATTCCAGTGTCGCAAAAGCTACTGCTCATCCAGTACCTTCTCAACTAGAAATATCGTAAGCTATTATCACTCTTCCATTTAATAGACGCCTTTGGTTCACAATAACGTATTTTAATAATGTCTTGTTTTTTAGAGTAACAAATACAACTTGATGCTGGTTTTCAGCTTGGTCTTACAAGTCAAGATTTGAATTGCGACAACTTGGACCTCGGTGCAAGTCCAATTTTGTTAAAGTCAATTTGAGAATGGACTGCGTCGGGTTTAACTTTTGAGAAAAGATAGGCATTTTCTTTTATTCCAAAATAATATAAAATATAGTTTGAGTTACATATTCAAGGGATTATGCTGAAAATCGCCTGAGGAGCTGAATGCTCTATTTTCAAATCGTTTGAATTTTCCTCCTTCACGCTATATTCTCTAAGCGATAAATATACATTCATTTCATCGTTCTTTTGGTAATTATACATTATAGGAAGAGCAAATATCATAATATCTCGATTCAGGCCATCTTAGACATTGTGCTGTTATGGCATAATGTCGTGGTAATAATGTTTGTTTGTTTTTTAATTGTTATTCCAATCAGTAATGCAGGCTAATAATTTGTGTGTAAACAAACAAATTAATGCCTGAAGTGGAAAGATATGTTAATGCCTTGTCGGTATTATGATAGGCGAATCAGGATTTTATAATGTAATATTGCCCATGGTTTCTTCACACCCCTTTCATAAATACACGTTCTTATTTTATTTTTAATTATTCATCTTTGACTTTACAGTGGCAGTCCCACCTATACTGTAGTCAACATGAAGGCGGCTCTTCTTTTGATAACATTGGGGGTGATAGTGGGTAAGTTATAGAAAATTCTTCTCTTATTTTTCTTTCTTTCTAACCCTTGTCGTTCATTCTAGACATGGGAATCAGTTCGCAATCATTCCTGAAAATTGAAGTAGAAAAAAATACCATAAAGGTATGAAGTCACGATGTCTGATTGTCGGTCGAGGGTGGGACGAAACATCCTCCGGCGACAATTGCTCTTCGGTCATTAACCTAAATTAACCGAAGGCATAACTTTAACCCTGGACCAAACACTTTAACTCACCCTGACCCAACGCTAAATTAAAGCTACCCCCTGTTCAGACTACCTAATTTCATCCTGTGGCTATACGATAAGAAACTGAATTTTTATAGTTTTTTTTTTATAAAGTAACGTCGTATAACAAAAGGTCGTATAGTGAAGTCTGAACGTCGCATCGTACGAAAATCGTATAACTTCTGATGTGACCAATCACCTTTTAATACCGTATGCTCCATCACTGTCCTTGACGTAACCTGGGCCCTGTTTCATAAAACTTGTCATCAATGACAAGTTGCAATAATTTGATTGGCTGAGAGCAAACTGACAAGGCACGTGATGACACGCCCCCCTGATGCATATTGGTGTCAGCTGATGACTTCCCCCAAACCCGTTTCTTTATCACGATGTTGCATGCAGTCTGTACAATCCTTTCGCTATATGATTATAAATACACGTATGACGATTCTTTATACGATTCTGCGGATATAATATTAGAACCCTTTACTCTAACCCTATATTGTTTTAGTTTGCTCGAGAATTTGTTGTCAGAAGAAATGAATTTCGGATCACTGGTCAGGGCAGGGTGATGCTAGACCATTTGATTAAAAAGTGATCCTGATATATTCAAATTTGCCCACGGGGTCAAGGGCCTAGCTTCCTCAGTGATAATAATAATAATAATACCTGTACCTGGTATTTATAAAGCGCCTTACCCAAACTGGCTCAAAGCACTAGATATATATTATTACCCCGGTCGTTGGATTATGGCACGCCCGCACACAATGTATGCACATTCTCCACTCCCTGGGGAGCATTCCAGCCAGTCGCCTGTTTCCAAGCGCGCACATGCTAAGCAAAGGGCATTAACTTTGGCCATCCTACCGGGTACCCATTTAACACCTGGGTGGAGAGTAGCAAATGTAGTTTAACGTCTTGCCAAAGGACGCTAGTGCTGGGGTGGGATTCGAACCCCGGACCTCGTGGTTCACAGTCCGGGGACTTATCCACTGATCCACAACACCTCTACGTTAACGTTACACTCTGGTCCATAGGCATACCGAGGGGGGTGTTTTGAGTGTTTAAACACACCCCCCCCCCCCCCCCATTGGCAAAAGGAGGGTGTTTTACGTGTTCAAACACGCCCTTTTTGGTGCCATTTGGTGTTAAAACACCTCCTTTAGCAGTGTTTTAGATGTTGAGTAATGAAACAAAAGCTTCTTTTCAACCACAAAATACTGATAAACTGTTTTTGTTTGTTCGTTTTTGTTTGTTTTTTTGTTGTTGTTGTTTTTTGCTTGTCTGATAATTTTGGAGTATTAAAACACCCTAAAAATGCTGATAACTTTTTTTTTCTTGTCGGAGAATTTCGGAGTAAAAAACACACCCCTTTTAACGAATCCTGGGTAGGCCACTGTTCTGGTCGGGCCTATATATTATAACCCTGCAAAATGTCAAGGTCTTCCAAACCCTTTGAAACAAACCAGAGTGTACGTGGTCTAGAAGCTATTACGCACTTTACTTTTCCTTTTTACCGAATTCCGTCGGAAGTCCTTTATTGTAGTCATGAATATTAATATACCGGTATAAAGTTTTGTCGATTCTGTTCAAAACATATCTTTGACCATTGCCAAGAACTAAAGGTTATCTAATTGATGCCTCATTTACTACCCTAATGCAAGTCCAAACCGACCAAGTGTTGTCCATTTGGGGAAATGTATTTTTTGGTTCAGTCTATACATAGTCGAGCTGGTGTCGATCTCTTTTAGTGTTACTGAGGTATCAAGCATTTCAGTGTATACAGTGCGTATCAAAAAAGTATACCCAACTTTGGTAGCTTCTAATTAAAAATTTATAACCTCTATGATCTTGAAATTTATTTCATGGTAAAGAGCAACTTATATTATGTGTCATGATACCTTATTCATAACTTTGCTGCCTCGGATGACTGAGCAGCAGGCTTTTCAAAAATTATTGTCATAATCATCTTGTACCAGGTTTGGGCTGAAGATGCGAGTGTGGGTCAAACCAAGTATTCATTAATTACTTCAGTTGGGAAACAATTGTTGAGCTATTTTCAATTGAATTTGTGTAGTTGAATAGGAAAGGTGTTAAAGTCAACTCAAAATCAAGAAATGGCTTATTACAAGCTAAATTTATGATACTTTATTTGCCATGATACACAATCTTGGTCTCATCCGCATTCCTTTTTTAAGTTAAGCCTTTTTTAATACTGAGTCATTCAAAATGGACATTTATTTGGAAGACTTTTTTCTTGAAAGTCTACTATCAATTACCTTGGTAATTCTCAACGCACGTATCCTTCTTTTTCTTCGTTTTAGTCTTTAAGGTCAATAAACCTTTGAGTTCATGTGCTATTCACGAAAAACATCATGACCTTATGCAGGTGAAATGGTGCAATGGACAAATGAGCAGAGTTTTTAGGTATCACAAGCCAAGAAGTTAGAAGGCTGCTAAAATAAATAAAAGATTATCATATGGATTGAAACAAGATCATTTGAAGGCTTAGATATACTGGATCACTTTACACAATGAAGCATTGAAGCACAAAGGAGAATTCAACTTTTAAAATGATTTGAGAATAAATTAACACATTCATATGGCTTGACCCACATTCGTTGCATCAGCCCAAACTTGGAACAAGGAGATTTTGACAACAAAAAAAAGCCCGGTGCTCAGTCATCCGCAGAAATGTGATGAATGGGGTACCACTGGACATGCAAGAAGTTACTCTACACCACAAAATAAATTTCAATCGGTTATAACATTTTAATTAGAAGCTATCAAAGTTGGGGATACTTTTTTGACACGCACTATATGGAGGACCGGGCATTTTAGTCTAGTCGTAAAGGGGGGTTCCCGTGCACCATCGAGATACATTTTTAACCAAGTTTTTTTATAATGCCTGAAGTGTCTAGTTAATGAATTTTGATGTTCCCATTTGGCGGCCATCTTTACTTTCAGTTAGGATGCACGATATTGTGTGCAAATTTTATCAGTTTTTTCCTCATCCTATTAGTACTCAAAAGCTGTTTTATTTATTCATGCATGATGTCTAATTCAAAAGATATGCTAATTATGTAATTTCATCAAAAATTCAAGATGGCCGCCAAAATGGCCGATTTTGAACCCCATGGGACACGATATGGCAATGGGAACATCAAAACTCATTAACTATAGACACTTCACACAAAAATAAAAAAAAAACTATAGACACTTCAGACATTATAAAAAAGTTGGTTAAAAAAAAATGTATTTCGATGGTGCACGGGAACCTCCCTTTCCGACTATAGACTATTTTATCTTATATTTGTGTGGTAATGTACAATGCTGTCTTTTATATTGTCATTGTAAGCTGGTACAGGCACTTAACTCTTTTTTTAAGGTCGGCCACTCATAAGAGTCACTCCTTTAATTGCAAGCTGTTACTCTGCCAAGCAACTGTTTTATACTTTTCTGTACCAATGTACAATATTCCATGTTCTATGTATGTAAAATGTTTTTAGTGCTTTATTGAAATAAACTTGAATTGAATTGAATTGATTTGTATGTTCATTGGTATGCTTAGGATATTTGAGTTTCTAGCGTTCTATTTAATTCTTGACAGAATCTTCTCTGGCCATACGTTGTTTCGTATGTGCTAACGAAGGGCTCGGCGACGACCTGGAAGACTGTATGGCCAATCTTAATGGTAACCAGGTTCAAAAATGTCCTCCGGGTACTACCGGTTGTTTTGTAAGTATAAAGCGACATGGTATACGTGCATATATATAATGTAGATATGCTGTTGGAATTGCTACCGATAACGAAAGCCAAATACTGACGTTTTTTAAAGCTGGATACAGTCCCACACCCACCCTCCCACACCAAGGTTTTTAAAAATTCCCAGAATTTGGAGCATGTATGCTCATAGCGAGATGGTATCATTAGACTAAATAGATTAACAAAATCTAAAGTGAAACATACTATTACGGCATGGGATGATAATAATAGATCACGAATAGCTGTTAATACCAAATGAAATGCTCAAAAGTTTTCCTTCCAAGCTTCGCTGACTGGCTAAACTTTGACCATACAATCTCTATTTAAAAAAACAATCATTATCATCATGATCATAATGTCTACCTGTTGCCATATATGAAGTCAGCAAAGAAGTTGAACAAAAAATAACAAGACAAAAAGAATCATATCAATGTGAAATGACATCGCATGTTCAAAAGTGTCATCAAGAATATTATGGTATAGGACTATATGTATTCGAATGTCAATTGATCAGTGAGACCTGTATTAATTGGCTTCAGTAGTCTTGTTTTATGTGTATTGCTTTCGAGTGCAGAGTAACGCACTTAAGATCTTAGAGATTGCCTGTATAATTTATATAGAGGAAAGGGGAAGATCATGTTTGCTTCGCTTCTTATTTTCTTCGCATTATAGGAAAGGTTTGTATTCCAGAAAGTCTTGAAGAGTAAAGACATCTATACGCAGAGCATCTATCGAGGCTGCGTGACTAAGGAAATAGAGACGGATTGCAACTCGGGTACGGCGCTGGACAAACGACATGATGAATACACGATCTGTTGTGAAAAGAACCAGTGTAATTCTGGACGTGTTATCCCATTCCCTCGAGAGTAATGACGTAATAATATGTCCTGACAGAATGGCGTAATAGTGATAAATGATAATTATGTAATAACGATATATAACGTAATAATGATAACAATGACGTAATAATATATGTCTGACGATCGATATAACTTTAATCAGACACAGTCGTATCGAAATATTCATGGTTTTCGAGAACATCAAACAACAATCTAACTATTCTGGTTTTTCTACCTGAAATGGGCATTTCAGGGAAATTATTTTCACCATTTTGCTCTTAGATAATGACTACCCTAAATTGCATCGATAATGATGTAATTTATTTTACAAAAGATCGGGGGTGAGGAAACCCGCAGTGTTATGGCTATTTTCATTAATCTTATTATATATTTGAAACATATACCTAACCATTTTTGGCGTCTCTTTTGCCTACAGAATTAATTTTTCTTGTCTTAATGAAATGATATGACGTAAGAAAATTTGTCAAACTGACGTTATCTTACTTCAAAATTCGTTAAGTTTCAAACTGAGAGATTATGATGGGTGGTTTTAAAATGAGGTAATCAATCGACATTATCATTCAGTTTTGCAAATTTAATTATCAAATTAAGCTGTGAAATCGTTTCTGATTGTATTGATTTCTCAACTCTGCCACTATAGGGAGCTACACTCATAAACAGAATTTGAATGCACCTTTTTTTGAGAGAGACAGTATGCTGGATGAGTGAAATGTTAAAACAATACAGAATCGTGAGCCATTCAGAGATGCTAAAAAGTCCATGAATATATCAGAAATTTTCAAATATACATCATGTGTTATTTCAAACAGAAATCTCTGTACTACATCGCATGGACACCGTGAGATATATTCAAATGGCTTTTTTCTAAGGCTGGCCGTTGAAAGTGAAAATAATTAACTTCAAAATCGTTAGGGTAAAGAAAATATTGTGATATCTCTATGCTCGGCATACTAACTTCATCCGCGTAAGTGCTAAAATAGCCTTTGTTTTCTTTTTCGAACATACAGCTATTGCAACAAATGAGAAGAATACCCATACGTAACAATGAGCCAGTGATTAATAGATGTATAACTTTTCATTTGATGTCCATTTTCATATAGAAGTTTTACAGATGTTTATATAATAGCTAAATAAGTCGCATCTAAGTGTAATTTGAGCACATGAAAACACTGATTATCAAACAGGACAGTTTCCATTCAGCGATTCTGGTGCATGAAATGACATCACAAAGTTTAGCAATTACAGGTTCTATATCATGTTTATCCATTAATTTCACAACTTGTAGAATTTATCTTTTCTAAACTTCAAATACGACGAAACTTGTTAGATTTTCTTTAAAACTTAACACAAAAACTTGCATTTTTACTATTCTTGCGGAGTATTAACAAGTCACAAGACAGTAAAACCACTGAAATCAATAAAACTATTCTACTAATGGTATAACTTGTGTACTCAATTTATTTTAAAAAGTAAGTGAGCTATTCAAAATAATGTAAAGGTAAACTAATTAGAGTGTGTAGGTTCCTTCTGGAGGTTTTTTTAACATAACAGGCTATAAATAGTGAGGCACATAAGAAAATTCGAAATATGAGAGATGGGTAGACATGATAGGATAGGAAGGAGTTGATATAGAGAGAGACAGTCGACAAGAGGACGAGAGGAAAGTATGAAGGGAGCCTGAGAAAGAAAAGGAGATAGTTTGGAAGATAAAGAAAGGAGATAGAGAAAGAGAGAGTTAATGAGATAGAAAGAATGACATCCCAAGTTTAAAATAAAGGTGACCGTCGTTTTAGTAAAGTAAAACTACTTTAAAAATATATTGATCATTACATCTCAAAAAAAAATTAACAATGGGTATAAAAAAGGAAAGTTTTTAAAAAAATATTGCTGAATGAGAGCTAGTATCAGTGTGGTTTGGTTTTGGGGGGGATATTTGTGGTTACATCATGTATATGCATGTGAAATGCCACGTTATGAATATGATCTTCTGAAAAGGTGATTAAAAAAGCATACATTATATGTCATAATAAATACCTACCGCAAAATGCAATACAATATACTAGGTGTAACAAAAAACAGTTCCCACTATATATCAGATAACACTGTCATTGATAAGAGTAATAGCTGAATAGTGTACAATTTAGTTTGAGGTGATTTGAATATGAAAGCACGAAAGTTTCATTAAATCCATGACTAATTTTAAAGTTAGGTTCCATATTTTGGTCAAATTTTAACCCTCTGCACAAAACTTGAACTTTACACAGGAACCAATGATGTGTATGTGAGTGTGTGCTTACAATGACCCTGAACAATGGACATGAATACCACCTTTTCAGAGCTCTGCTGACCAGGTTTCTGGTCTCTTGCTCCAAGGCACATGAATGCTTTATTAATAATTCATGATGGATTGCCCTGGGCACTGCTAGTCTGAATTCATGGTGAAGGGTAAAATGCATGCACATTAAAAAAGTGAGCACATGTTTCCATGTGCTTGCAACATCATCATCATCATCACCATCAATATCATCATCATTGTCGTTATCATCATCATCATCATCATCACTGTCACTATCATGATCATCATTATTAGCAGCAGCAGCATTATCATCACCATCATAATTATCATCATCCTCATTCATGTGCCTTGGAGCAAGAGACCAGAAACTCTGAAAAAGTGGTATTCATGTCCATTGCTCCATTGTAACACCTAGTAGTAGTAGTAGTTGTAGTAGTAGCAGTAGCAGCAGGAGGAGTAATAGTAGTAGTACACAAGTAGTTGCCATTGGCGTAAATCCGCACATTTCTTCTTTTCATCAGGGGGTGGCTTTGTTCTCCTTGAATGGTCAACCCCCCAGTTGAAAAGAATTTCTTGCAGATTTACGCCAGTGGTTGTTGTAGTAGTAGTAGTAGCAGCTGCAGGAGTAGTATTTAGCAGCAGTAGTCGTAGTAGTAGTGGTAGTAGTAGTAGCTTTAGCAGCAGGAGGCCGAGAAGTAATAGTAGTAGTACATGTAGTAGTAGTTGTAGTAGTTGTAGTAGAAATAGTAGTAGTAGTAGTAATAGTAGGAGGAGGGGTAATCTTTTTATTTTTTTATTTTTTTTTGAAAATAAATTTATTGCTAAAGTGTATACCTAAATATATGACCAAGTCAGAGATAATTTCCAGTCAATGGTAATTATATCATCAAACAGTTTTACATAAAACATATCAAAATTTCCTTAATTACGGTGTTTTCAAAAGCTTACATAAGCTTGCTTTTCCGTTTCTATACGATTGCAAATCAATCTTTTAAACAAAGTTAATATGGAGAGTTCATTTCCCCGGAAATATATGTTAGTGCAAATTTTGCATAACACGATAAGAAAATTTGGACTTTTGAACTGTTTGTACTCCAAATCATAACCCTAAATAAAAACAGATTAATCAAAGGAGGAGGAGTAATAGTAATAGTACATGTAGTTGTAGTAGTAGTAGGAGGAGGAGGATGAGTAATAGTACTCTCTAAATGTAAAAGAGTGAAAAAGCACTCAAAAGAGAATGAAAGGAGTTAAATTGGGGACAACCCTCGAGTGCAAATGAGTGGTCACTATTTCACTCAGGAAAGAGTGAAACACCCATTGGCGTTCTAAGCCAACGACCCGGGTTCGATTTCCGGCGCAGACATTTTTCAACCCTTGCAAAACTTTCAAAAAGGGAGGACAGCTCTGGGGAACTTTGATTTAGGTTACGCAACCATTATTCTCTCATTTCCTTTCACATTACATATACAGGGTTGGAAAAAAGTTTGGAATATTTTTATTCCAAGAATTATTTCTTGTCTTAAACATATCCCTCGTCATTTTAAGTTCTTCTTTGAGGTTCAAATAAAAGATATGTGTCCCTTTTTAACTTTAAAAGCACAACATTAAAAATCAGGCTTATCACACAGTGCAGAGGTCCATTTGGAATTCGGAAGCGTATATTTGCTGTTTTTGCAAATGTCTAACGAAAAAGTTAAATAATCAGATACAGTTTAATTGCTATACCGAAGTCCTCAAAATGACTGCAAACTGCACGTAGCTTTTTCAAAATTCCACGTGAAGTACAGAAATGTATAACAAGATGTTCAAACACAAATAGAGCAAATCTGACATGTGGTTCATTGGTCAGCCATTGTAACATGTTTAACAATATTACGTAATATTACGTAATTACGTTTGGTACAAGATGGAACAGTAGACTTCATTCAACACAGTTAATCCGATTTGGATGAATTATTCATCACAATATAGTAGAAACTAGCATTTAAAATCAGACATTATCATCTCCAAAAAAATATTCCAAACTTTTTTCCAACCCTGTATATATATATATATATATATATATATATATATATATATATATATATATGCATCAGTGGGAGCACTATGGTATACTCGCAAATGCATTTGACTTTCATACGTGAGGTCCTGAGTTCAATCCTTGCTCGATGCGTACATCCTTGGACAAGGTGTTTTACCCAAATTTATCCCTCTTGACACAAAATTAATGTCAAGGTAACTTGCAAATTCCACGGTGATCATTCGGACTCAGATTCATATGCAGATTCAAACCACACTATTTACTTCTAATAATCTAATAAATACAAAAATGAAATGTACATTCACATAAACATATATGTTTATGTGAATTGGTGTTTCACTCTTTCCTGAGTGAAATAGTGACCACTCATTTGCACTCGAAAAAGGGTTGTCCCTCATTTAACTCCTTTCACTCCCTTTTGAGTGATTTTTCACTCTTTTACATTTAGAGAGTAGTAAATGTAGTAGTAGTAGTAGTAGCAGCAGCAGGAGTAATAGTAGCAGTAGCAGCAGCGTGTATTGTTAAACTTCGAGTTTCGAGTTTCGAGTTTCACGTTTCAAGTTATGAGTTGAAATGTTGAATTTCCATTAGCTGATAATTGGTAATTGTAAAGCCCATGGTAGCCAGTCACTTCTTCATAAAAATCTCAAAAGAATAAACATTGAAACCAAAAAAAGATGAATCACTCTTGCTAGCTGAAACCAATAAAATACAGCGTCACAGGAATCTGTGCTACCTCAGGTTTTTTTATTTTCGTGTAATGAAACTCGAAAATATCGAAACAAAATTCGAGTTACGCTTTTCTTGGCGGATTTCAATGGTTTTTATGCCAATATCTGTCTAATTATATTTTCACGCCGTCATCTTATCATTTGTTTCAATTCATCGATCTATCTTTGCATTTATTACTATCCTTATTATTATTTTTATTATTATCATTGTTATTATAATTATTGTCATTCTTAAGATCAGTATTGTCATTATCATGATTTTTTTGTGAACTGCATGCAGCGATCTCGCTACTTTTGATCTTTGCGATGTATTTGGACGTTCTTATTTGCTCTTTTTCGTAGTTATGCCACTGGATTATCTCAGTAGACTTACGCAAAAAAAGTGCTTTCTCTTAATAGAATGTGAAAATTAAACCAGCAAAAATTTGTGTGAATGAGTATGCAATTTTTTTTTAATTGCGTCTTGAATATGCGGAGAATATTTTGTGTGGTAGTAAACCGATGAGCATTATCTTTTGACAATTACTGATTATGAAAAATATGAAATCTTAACTAAAACGAATAGTGAGGACGGTAAGATTGATAATCTATCAATAAGAATCGCAGCAATACAGGAAGCTCAATGTCATTGTATAAAAATCCACAAGGCACATCCCACCTTGTCACTCAATAAATGGCAGCGAAGAACAAAGAAAAAGAAAATGGTAATTGTTAACAGCAGTGTGTTTTTGTGTTTTTTTTTTTTTTTTTTTTTTTTTGCCTTTTGGTTTTTGTTTTTTTTTTAAATCTCGGCAGCAGTAATTCGAAAACCGGCTAAAAGGCATTACCTGAACATGCGAAAAAGTTCAAGTTACAAATTTGTCATTGAATTGCAGCTTGACAGCATTAGCAGTATTATATTTTGTGATTGAATTGTGTTTAGAGTGTACATCCCTTAATATTGGCAGCGAAAATATATTTGAAATCGGGCAAGAAAGACGTAACTCGAAGTTTTGTCATTTTCGAGTTTGAAACTCGAAAATGCTGTATTTTCGAGTTAGGTCTATAGTAGTAGTAGAAGTAGCTGAGGAAGTTGTAGTAATAGTGATGGTGGTTATAGTAGTTGTGATAGTTGTTATAGTAGTACTGGTTGTAGTTGTAGTTGTAGTAGTAGTCGTAGTAGTAGTAAATGCTGTAGTAGAAGTGGTGATAAGAATGGTATTAATAGTTATAGTACTTGTACCGTAATATTTAGTAGCAGTAGTAGGTGTAGTAGTAGCAGGAGTAGTAGTAGAAGTAGTAGTAGTCGTGGTAGTTATACGGTAGCAGTGGTAGTAGCAGTAATGTAGTAGTCATAGTAGTACATGTAGTTGTAGTAGTATAAGTAGTAGTAGTAGTAGTAGTAGTAGTAGTAGTAGTAGTAGTAGTAGTAGTAGTAGTAGTAGTGGTAGTAGTAGTAGTAGTAGTAGTAGTAGTAGTAGTAGTAGTAGTAGTAAGAAGTAGTAGAGGCGGGAGTAAAGGTTTTCACACCATAAGGGCGATTTTTACAGCAAAACGTGGCTGGTTTTTTTCACCCTGTATGCCTGAAATGCTGTTATATTTTTCACGATGCAAGTATGAGACATCTGTCTAGTAAACCAACATTTATCATTACCCTCCACGCCGTAAGTTAGTAGTACATGTAGTAGTCAACACCGACCGTATAGACGATGTTTACAACAAAATATCAAGCATATAATTTTGGTAAGTGCTTTAAAGAGGTTTTCACACCGTACGGGCGATGTTTACAGCAAAACGCGTCTTGTCTTTTGTTCGTTTTTTTTTAACATCTTGTATGCCTGAAATGCGACGTTATCAATATATGATCTTCTGAAACAGTAATAGAAAAGCATTTACTATGTTCATAATCAACATCTACAGTAAGGACGATGTTTACAATAAAACACGAATCCTTTTGTAAGTGCATGTGTTTTTTATTGTTTTCATGATGCAAACGTAGTTAACATAATATTAATATTTATCATTCCTTCCACGTCGTAAGACAGTAGTACAAGTAATTGTAGAAGTAGTATTAGTTGTCGTAGTAGTAGTGATAGTAGTAATAATAATAATAATAATATGCGAATTTATAAAGCGCTTAGTACAAATGTTTCGAAGCGCTATTTATACAGAATAACAAGAAATTATTAAATCAGAATCAACTACACATATATTACTGTACAATACTATAGATGAACATTATAGTAGTGGTAGTAATAGTAGTAGTAGTCGTCGTGGTAACAGTAGTTGTAGAAGTAGTAGTAGTAATAGGTTTAGTAGTAGTACTCGTAGCAGTAGCAGTAGTAGTAGCGATGGTGATATTATTAGTAGTTAGAATACTGATAGTAGCTGCAGTAGTCGAGTTGTCGTCGTCGTAGTAGCTGTAGTAGCAAGAGTAATGGTGTTAATGGTGATAGTATTATGTTTACAAAAAAAATTAATCGAATGTCTTTGTAAGTGCAGTTTCTATAGTTTTCACGGGGCAAGTATGAGAAATGATCAGGAGTCCAATATCTGACACGCCACGCCATTTTTCAATACTAATACAAACGTAGTAAACAAGCATTTATCACACACGTCGTGAGATAGTAGTAGTAGTAGTTGTTGTTGTTGTTGTTGAAGTAGTAGTAGTAGTAGTAGTAGTAGAAGTAGTAGTAGTAGTACTAGTAGTAATAGTAGTAGATGTAGTAGTAGTGGTAGTAGTCGTCGTCGTCGTGGTAGTAGGGACTTTTAGAAGCAGTGGACTAGTACTTCGTCCCAGTCGACTAATTCGTGCATGTCAACGTCGTCGACTGCCCAAGTTGACTACGGTTCTGATCATTTTAGATTTCACTCGACGTGTACGTAACGTCGACGTCAAACGGAAGTACACACTCAACGGATTAGCATAATAGTTGAGCTGTTCTGGTGACGTCATATACGTGAACCTCGTCGAAGATTTCGGAGCACCGCAAAAACGAAGTGAACACGTTCTCGATTTTGCAAGTCAGGGAGGAGGACAGGGAGAGGGCGAGTGGCGCATGAACAGTGGCGTAGAATGATGTCCTCGCGTACCAGTCGACTAAGTGGACGTGCAATTCTAAAAGTCCCCATTAGTAGTTGTACAGGTAGCAGTAGTTATAGTCGTAGTAGTAGTAGTAACAGTAGTAGTAATAGAAGCAGCAGTAGTAGTCGTAGCATTAGCAGTAGTAGTAGTAGTGGTGATGGTGATAGTAGTTAGAGTACTGGTAGTAGCTGCAGTAGTAGTCGTAGTCGTAGTAGTAGTAGTAGTAGTAGTAGGAAGAGTAATGGTGGTGACGGTGATAGTATTAGGAGTAAGAGTACTGGTAGTAGCTGTAGCTGTAGCAGTAGTAGTAGTAGTAGTAGTAGTAGTAGTAGTAGAAGTAGAAGAAGTAGTAGTAGCAGTAGTAGTGGTGACGGTGAAATGCTACGTTATCAATATAAAACAGAAATTAAAAAGAATGGTGGTGACGGTGATAGTATTAGGAGTAAAAGTACTGGTAGTAGCTGTAGCTGTAGCAGTAGTAGTAGTAGTAGTAGTAGTAGTAGTAGTAGTAGAAGTAGAAGAAGTAGTAGTAGCAGTAGTAGTGGTGACGGTGAAATGCTACGTTATCAATATAAAACAGAAATTAAAAAGAATGGTGGTGACGGTGATAGTATTAGGAGTAAAAGTACTGGTAGTAGCTGTAGCTGTAGCAGTAGTAGTAGTAGTAGTAGTAGTAGTAGTAGTAGTAGAAGTAGAAGAAGTAGTAGTAGCAGTAGTAGTGGTGACGGTGAAATGCTACGTTATCAATATAAAACAGAAATTAAAAAGAATGGTGGTGACGGTGATAGTATTAGGAGTAAAAGTACTGGTAGTAGCTGTAGCTGTAGCAGTAGTAGTAGTAGTAGTAGTAGTAGTAGAAGTAGAAGAAGTAGTAGTAGCAGTAGTAGTGGTGACGGTGAAATGCTACGTTATCAATATAAAACAGATATTAAAAAGAAGCATTTGCTTCGTTCATAATCAACACCTACCGTACGGACGATGTTTACGAAAAAAAATAAATCGTATATCTTTGTAAGTGCAGTTTTTATAGCTTTCAAGTATGAAAAATGATCAGGAGGCCAATGTCTGACATGCCACGTCATTTCTCAATACTAATACAAACGTAGAAACAAACATTTATCATTTCCCTCCACGTCGTAATATAGAAGTAGTAGTTGTTGCTGTTGTTTTAGAAGTAGTAGTAGTAGTAGTAGTAGTAGTAGTAGTAGTAGTAGTAGTAGTAGTAGTAGTAGTAGTAATAGTAGTAGACGTAGAAGTAGTGATGGTGATAGTATTAGTAGAAAGAGTACTGGTAGTAGCTGTAGTAGTTGTCTTAGTAGTAGTAGTAGTAGTAGTAGTAGTATCAGTAGTAGTGGTGATGGTGATAGTATTGGAGTACTGGTAGTTGCACTAGTAGTAGTAGTAGTATAGTAGTAGTAGTAGTAGTAGTAGTAGTAGTAATAGCAGTAGAAGTAGTAGCCTATTAGTAGTATACGAAGTTCAGACAATAAAACAAATAATAATTTATCGTATGGCTATAACTTATAGGTAGTCTGAACGGGGATGAAAACGCTTATCGTTAATCTGAAAAAGTCGGCAACACGTTGGTTGGGGAAGTATTTTTTCCCATGCCTCCTCCAAAACCGCTGTAACAAACAAGTCCATATGGCGCAGAGTTAAGCAATTAGTCATCTTCAGATAACTTGTTTTCGACAGGAGAATATCCATAAATCGTGAAATGACACAGAAAGCAAGCTGATAATGGCATATGTTATACTTCCAGCTGTATAATTATAGATGAAAGCAGATTCAGCTTTCATTGCTGCAAAAGCTCAACCCACACTTTCTCAACTGATAAACCGGGTAAGATATCGAATATCCTTAACCTAACTCCACCATTGTGATCGATGTTGGCGCAGGAGCCTATGTTATATAATTTGTGATATTTCCTTTGGCGAGGTATTAATTAATATCTGATACTCTCCGTTCAGGTTAAGTAAATGGGTAGGTCTACCCGATAGGAAGAAATTCATGGAATGCTTGAGCGCATTTTCAGAGTGGCTTGGATAACGCGTGGATTATCATAATTATTCTTTAATGTATTCTCTCATTTTTTCTTTATTTTTCAGTCTCGATCCTAGCTTTTACTCATCATGAAGGCGGTTCTTCTCTTGATAGCATTGATGGCGATCGTCGGTAAGTTCTTTCTTTTTCCTTAGGTTCTTCTCTTTGTTTTTCTGTCGTTCATAGCTAGAGAGGAATATTAATTCGTATTCATTTGAAGGAGGTGACTGGACTAAAAAGTGAATTGCTTTGAATTAGAACGGAAATACTGCGGGAACACATTAAGAACAAGTTTTGCAAAGAATCAGACAACTAATCAGAAGACTATGAAGAGCACTATATGTTGGAAACAAATTGGTAACTCCATTATGAGTTTGTGATGTCTTACCAATTTTGGGGGTAGCGATACTCCGATGTCATAAATTTCCATTTTGGCCCAGAAATTGATTTCCATATGCCATCGATTGCCCAAGTTGTAATTCTGTTGCACATGAATTGAAATTAAAATTGAAATTGAAGTGGTATTCATTAAAATCCACATGGCAGCCCAAGGGCTGAATTACATGGAAAGTACAAAGTAGAAATAAAAATATAGAAATAATATACGATACAAATAATTCATGTTTACATTATAGTCGTACAATGATATGGGAAGGAGAGAAGGGGAGATAAAAGGAGAAATGGGGAGTCAGAAAATTGAAAAGGGCAGGAGAGAATGAAGGGAGACATCCTTCAGGATGACAATTTACGAAGTACATAACTGAACAAATAAGTGAGTTAATTAAAACGTGTAATACATTCAAATTATATAATAATTGAGAACACTTCAAATAATAAGGACCACCATTCATAAGTACGGAGCCTGCCAGGTGACATGAGGGAAACAAATTCTCCATGAATTATTGCGTTCCCTCGTATCATTTCGTTCAAAGATCTTTTTCATCTTCCCTTGCCACGTGCTCCGCTATATGTGGTATCGTTTGTATTAAAATGGTTGCATTACATGAAAGGAATGCTGTCATTTAGCTGTGTTTTGACATGGGACTATTAGACAGAGATGTGGTCACAATTCTGGCTATAGAATGTGGTGTTGTAATTTCACTGCGTCACCTGAAACCAGGGGCGGCGGAGCGTCTTTCAAAGTGGGGGGCACCGACAAAAAGAGGCACTTTGGGGGGAAAGGTCACCTACAAATGGTGAAAACAAGGCGGAAAATGTCACTCTGAGACATTAGTATACCGCTACATTCTGATTAATACACTATCGAGGATCATTTTCGACACATTATTTGTATTATATGTATTAACATGGTTCTAGATAAAAACTACTTTGCAGTTCATTTGCGAGCGAGCAAAATATGCAATGATTTATTGCGAGGGAACGCAATAATCCATGGATAATTTTTTTTTCCCCTCATGTCACCTGGCGGGCTCCGTACATAAGGACCACTATATATCCCCCATCCCCCAAGCGAAAAAATTGAGGGTGGGGATGGCCCGTATTATCATCACCTCATATTTTTGGATAAAATCAATAAGAATCATGATACATTAACTTAAAACTAATAATTATCCAAACTCATTATGTTTGATCTTGAAATACCATCAAATGTTTTAATGATTACAAGTAAGTAAATAAGAAATGCCTAAATTTTAATGCGAAAATATCGAAGAAAAAATTCGTTCCCTCGCATTGTTATTATCAATTGAGGGGTTCCGTCCATTGGTGTAGATCCATGCATTCCATCTTTCCATTAAAAAACCATTTTGGGATGCTCTAAAATGCAAGTTTTATAGACAGATTTCGAAAAAGTCCCTGGTGTGAGAGGGGGATACCCCCTCCCACACCCTCCCACGCTCGGTCGCTTCACTCAGTGGGTATCTAGGGGCAGGGGGCCACGTGCCCTGGGCGGCACTTAGAGGGGCGCAAAAAAAGCAAAGGAGAGAAAGATAAAAGAGGGGAAATGAAGACAAATCATAATCTTTACGGTTATGCGCCCCAAAGCCGCAGGGTAAATGCACTAGAAATCTAGTTTTGGAAGGTTTGAAATGCGAAAAATTTCCAAAGCTCGGTGGCTTTGCTCCCTCGCATAATTATATTTTTTTCAGGATCTCGTAATTTTGCGCCCCAAGTAGACCTATACATTTCTTGGCGGTTAAAAATTGAAAAAAAATTGCCGCTCGGTAACTTTGCTCCCTCGCTAAGTTACAAAAGTTTAGGCACTCGGGGGAGGGGGCGTGTAAATTCAGTTTTTCCTCTTGGCGGCATAATCCCCAGATTCGCCACTGGCTTGGCTCTCTCACAGACATCTCCCCCCCCCCCCCCCCCCCCTCATCGTGAACACGGATCGACAACCCTGCACAAAATACTTTTTTCACGCGTTTATAGTGCGTTTACACAATGCTGTTATTGGGAGTTTACATTCCTGGCCCGGTATCTAAATTAATTTTCACCTCTGATTGGTTTAACATTTCACTTAAGGATTCAAAATCTTCACAGCATCTTAATATTGTTAGTATGTTGCTAAAGAGAAGAAGGCGATAAAAGCTCTTTCTAATGGGGGTAGGAGCAATTTGTCCGCACAAAACATCCCCAGACTTTTGATTATTTTGTTGTTTGTTTGTTGTTGTTTTTGGTTGTGTTTTTTTTTCTTCAAATTCTTCTATCCATCAACAGGCTATTTGCCGACTACAGTTCCAGAAAAAGGCTTATCTCCAGGAGTACCTTGTGTTGTCTCTCAATCTTCTTTACATATGCAGGCATAAACCTCTTTCGCCCAAAATGTTAGATTGTAGAAAGCTAAATTGGCATTTATCACAGCAACATTTTTGAAGGTATTACGATTAGCGTTTCAGTGTAGAGGGGGTTGGGGGTTGGGGACAATTTTTTTTCTATTTTGATTTGTGTGTAGTGGTTCTATTTCATTCTTGACAGAATCTTCTCTGGCCATCAGATGTTTCATATGTTCTAACTCCGGCGACGGTGAGGACAAGAAAAACTGTGTGACCGACCTGAAGGCTAGCCAGGTTCAAAAATGTCCTTCGGGTATTAAAGAATGTTATGTAAGTAACATTCTTTTTACTAGTTTTCTTGTTTCGATATGTTGTTGGAATTGCTACGACTTACACAAGTAGGCCTATATACCTATATCTAGAATTTGAAGAATAAGGGCGATTGATCACTACTTAACCCGTTGACTACTGGGGAGCGTTTCATCAAGCGTTTTGTCAGTGATTTTTACTGGAAAATTTGCTCTCAGCCAATTATTTGCCATAGTTTTCTTTCAGTCCGATGACCGCATGTAATAATAAGTATCTTATACATGTATAAAAGGCGCAATATATAGAAAGAAATATCTGTTTGCATTATACTAGTATACAGTGCGTCCGAGAAAAAGTACGAAAGTTGGAAAAATGCTCCCCAAATAAATGTTTCAAAATACCTTAAGGACATTTTTATACCAGTGGATAGCTTAGGGTCTCTTCTATCAAATGACAACAAAATATCTCACAATATTTTACGCTTGAGTGAGCGTGAGGCGTTGAGTGAGGCCAATAATGAGAAAGGGTGCAAAATCCAGTCTTGACAAGAATTGATATTGGATCTGGCTGTAAACGCTTATCAATTAAAGACAATTTATGAAATAACAGACTATATTCTCCTTGTATCCTTACACATCAAGCGTTTTGTCAGTGATTTTTAGTGACAAATTTGCTCTCAGCCAATTAGATGCAAGGATTTCAGTAGCTTATAACAGTTGCCGGTCAAAATCACTGACAAACGCTTGATGAAACACCCCAAGGGGAGCGTTTCATCAAGTGTCTTGTCCGTGATTTTTACCGACAAATTTGCTCTCAGCCAGTTAGATGCAAGGATTTCAGAAGCTTATAACAGTTGCCGGTAACAATCACTCACTGACAAAACGCTTGATGAAACGCTCCCCTGAATTCTTCTCTCATAGGCTTAATACAGGAGCAACCCAGTTCCCGTAGTCTTTGGGTTGATAAACCCAATCAATTGCAGTGACATATTAATGAAGTGCAAAACAAACTGAATGTTTCTTACATATTGCCAAAGTTTAAATGTAAGTTTCCCAATAAACATGATTAACCAGATAAAACACAGTAAATAATGATAATAATAATAATAATAATAGTGGCTACTTGTATAGCGCACAGGTCCACCTTTCGGCCACATGGAGGTTAGCTACTTTTTCTCCGCTCGCTCGCAAATATTGTAGTCATTAAGCATATTTTCAGCCACTCATGTCCAGGGGGATGACTTTACGTCCAGCATTACATTAAAACTCATAAAACGCATGAAAAAGAGGATAATGCATTCATCAAAAGGGGTTGTTAAAACAATTAAAGTGATCGTAAATCATTTTTTTCCGTCAATCTTTTGGAGGTGTCTCTTTTTCCTGAATAAAAATGCCTTTGGGGCGATGCCCCCTCCCGCTCCCCCACTTTGCAAAATGTTCCGCCGCCCCTGCTACCTATGGAGTGGAGAGTGTGCACTAATAGTTTTCTTTCATTCCGATGACCGCATGTAATAATACACTGACAAGTATCTTATACATGTATAAAAGGCGCAGTATATAGAAAGAAATATCTGTTTGCATTATACTAGTACTAGCAGAAGCAGCCCGTGGACATCCACGGGCGCTAGCTGTGTTTATGATTAATCACCGTACCGTATATTTGTTACAATAATCAAGTGAATAAATAAAAAAGTCGGGTAAAGTTATTTTTACCAAGAAGTATTTACAACATGTCCATTGGCGGACCCGGGGGAGGGGGTGCTTCTGGCCCGTGCCATCCCCACCCCCCCCCCCCCCTCCCGGTTCAATGGCAGGAAAGTATGCATTTTGACCATAGACGATCCGCCCTTTTGTTGAATGTGCCCCCGCCCCCTTTTAGAATGAAGCCTTCTTTTTTTTTTGGTTGTCAGAGAATTATGGAGGGACCCCCATAACCACCCCCTCCTGAGCGAATTTTCTAGGTCTGACGAAAAGAAAAATTCTCGCCACCCCCCCCCCCCCCCCAGGTCTGCCTTTTCCAAAAGTTGACAAACCTGCACTTATTTTCCCCGCCTTATACTAAATTCTGGATCCGCCCCTGATCATGTGAATATGTCTTATTTATCCAAAGCTTACATGAGTTCTGAAGAAAAATCCTTTTAATCTTGATGAAAATTGATGATATGGATATAATAATGTTCGAGTAGAATATCCATGCATAGACCTAGAAGGAGCGATTTGATCTTGCCATGTTTCTGTGTTTTATTAATACTCAGAGTAACATCCATAATTAGCGGTACGTCCCCTGTAAAGGATGCAATAATGAGAAAAATGAATTTGTCATTTTATTTTCAGGGGGATTATGGCCCCCTTATATGGGTCTTGGGAGGACCGATGGATTGACTTCTCCCCTACTACCCCCCCCCCCCCCCCCCCCCCCATTCCATTGTCATCCCATCACCCCCAGGGCGAGGGGAGAAGGGATTAATATCATTATACGTATTCATAATCATTATGGAAATATTTTCGAAGGAATTTTCTTCTTAAAGTGTCAAATTACCGGTAGCGAACGTCGTTAAACATACACACTAATCTGTGTGTGTGACCATGAAGCTTCAAATGATGTAACTCTATACCTGTATGATGACCTGTACTGTACACGTACGTGCGAACGATCTAACACGTGTGTATAATACTGTACTGTACACTGAAGCCACACGGATATATGGCCATGCTGTTCTCTGGCATAGTTCATGGGTTGGTGGAATTATTAGGCCTACTCCCTGCGGAAATTCAATGTTTAAAAATGAATTTATGAAATATGGACGGGACGTCAGCCCTCAAGAAGTGCCTCCCACCACCCTAAGAACCCTTCCCCACCCGTGGGTACCAAAAGGCGGGGACCAAAAAGGCCAGGGGAGGAGCCTATTTGAACAAAAAAAAGAGCCCGAAATCCTTAGTGTATTATATTATAAGATACAGTGCGTCCGAGAAAAAGTACGCAGTTGGAAAAATTGTCCCCAAATAAATGTTTCAAAATACCTTAAGGACATTTTAATACCAGTGGATAGCTTAGGGTCTCTTCTATCAAATGACAACAAAATATCTCACAATATTTTACGCTTGAGTGAGCGTGAGGCGTTGAGTGAGGCCAATAATGAGAAAGGGTGCAAAATCCAGTCATGACAAGAATTGATATTGGATCTGGCTGTAAAGGCTTATCAATTAAAGACAATTATTGAAATAACAGGCTATATTCTCCGTGTATCCTTACACATCCCATCAATATTTCATGCTTGAGTTAGTAATTTACTACTTTGATGTGTGTTTCAATAATTATGTTACTTTTGGTGAGTGTTTTTATTTCATCTGCCTTGCTTACTCAGCCATAAAGTTTTGATGGGATATTTTCTTTCACAAATAGTCTTTCAATGATCAGAATATAAAATTTCGAAGTCTTTTTCATGACTATCAACTTGGCTCATACCAGCCAGAACAACAACAAACATTTGTAAAGAATGGATTTTGCACTATTTCACAAAAGTGGCTCTTTCTCGTTCAAGCATAAAATGCTGTGAGCTATTTTAGTGTCATTTTATAGAAGAGATCTTAAGCTAACTACAGGTATGAAATTTTCCTGAAAGTATATTCTGCACCCCTTCACAAAAGTGGTTTCAGATCACTCAGGCGTAATAACAAGTCAGATTTTTTGTGTTATCGTATAGAAGGGACCCTCAGTTATCCACAAGAATTATAATATAGTGAGTTTATTCACAAATATTTATTTGGGGAGACTTTTTTCCAATTGTTTACTTTTTGGGGACGCACTGTAGTGCAAAATTCCAATATATGAAGTAAATTTTAAAAAAACACAGGAACAATCCTTGCTAATTTACAAAAGAATCCTGAAGTTATGGTTCTTTTCTATACCTACCTTTACTGAAATTAAAGTTGAAAGCAGAAGTCAAACAACGCTTCAAGTCACGAGCAATCGATTTACAGAGTGTGGAACGAGGCTGCCGACCAGACGCTATGGAGTGTAACTACGGTAAGATCCTGAGCGGCCGGGTGGACTCGTACGCCGGATGCTGTGATAGCAACCAGTGCAACGGTTGGGATGAAATCCCTTTCGCTGAGTCTGTGGAATAGGGTCAGAATACTACGTTCATCATGTCCGATAAGAAGTTGCTAATAAGGTTCGTGTGATCGTAAAGGCGAACCAAATTTAACCTGGTTCAACTTGGTCTAATGATTTATGGAATGCCATGCAAGCGTCAATCTTTACTTTTTAAAAATTTTGTAACAAAATGGATTAAGGAAATGAATCCAGCTACAGAACAATAATAAGAATTCGATTTCATATTGGTTCACAGTTTAAGAAATACTAAAAAACCTGCGTGAATACATTGGCCTACAGTAATGTCAATGTTACCATTTCAGCTGCCGGCTTTTAATGTTAAGAATTTGATTGGAATTTTCAGAAATCATTTTCTTCTGTGCACACAGAATAGTTTAAGTGACTATTAAAAAAAGGAGAATGAAACCCAAAAAATAAATGCATTTTAATAGAAGCACAAAAATCAAAGAAGCATATCAGTAAAAGGTTGAGGGAAAATGGACAACTAATAAAAAAGTTATCAATATTTGAAATCCTAAAATCGCTAAATAAATGGACATCTGAATTAAATTGGCAAAGTCCTCATTATGCTAATGCCATGCCTTATACAAATAATGTTGTAAAAAGATACAATTTCCTTGAATATATTTCAGGAAAATTTCTGTATTATAGGTGGTGTTCATAAATTGATTCCTCACAATATATTTCAAGCACAATGTTGATAATTCGATTTTCTTCGTTTAAAAGCTGAAATATAATAAGTTTTTTATTTATTTCGTATAAAGAGAGAGCACGAACACGTCATAGCATCTCATTAGCATAATGAGTATGTTGCCAATTCCATCTATCGATTTCAGGTTTTTAAAATTTTCATAACTTTTTTATTCTTTATCCGTTTTTCCTCAAACTTTCAGGGATATGCTTCTAAGATTGTTCTGCTTCTGTTAAAGTGCATACAGGTTTGCGGTTTCATTCTTCTTTAATAAGTGAAATAGCTTAACAGCCATAAAATATACGAAGTTTGATATATTAATTGAATCAAGAAACTGGACATAAACTCACTTGGAGTGACGTTTCGCCACTTATCAGTTGGCTTCCTCTTGATTTAATTAATATATTATTCGATCTCGACTAGATAAATGAGAAGAATTTACATCAGTGTACTAAGTTTACTCTACCAATATTTTCTAAATCGTTTGGGATAGATAAATTTATACACGATTCAAGCACTTTAAGTTTTACTTGAAAATGTTTAATGGACAAGTAGGCACGATCTTTAATTAAGTAAGTTCAAATTTATATAATGTCATATTCAATATAAAATTAGTTCTAGAGAGAGAGCAAAGGAAATAATTTTGGAAAGAAAAATATGTCTCTCACCTGTGTCGAATTTCCTGACTTGTTAAAAGTTATCAGTCTACATTTGCATAAGTGCTTAATTTGCCATAAATTTGCTTTCTTCTTCTCTTTCTGTTTAAAGCTTATTGTGATCATTAGGGTTCAACGATTCACTCATGATAAAGATGCTATAAGGAAAAGATTTCACTCATTCTTACGAGATCCAACTACATGTATACATAAGGGTTAGCCCAGTGCAGTGTCGTATTCATGAAAAAATTGGAAATAGATTTTCCGGCCTGAATTAATTGCATAAATATTTACATTTAGCACAAGAAGGTGTTTGTTTTCAGTAAGAAGCTGTTCATAGTATAAAACATGTACAGTAATTACTATGTTGCTTTCTCCATGAATTTAATAAGCTGAAGCATGTTGTCTTTAGGATACCCTCAAATTTTCTTTCTAATATACTAGGCATTATGATCATCCTGACTGTATGTTAAATATCAGTATTAAAATAAAAGTGTAAGTATAAGAGATTAAAACAATATAAGTTGTGTATTTATTCTAGTGCATAGTTCGCATTTGGCAACTCCTTGACGTATCTTGCCAGCTCCTCTCCCATTTGCCCTGTACTGCAAAACCACATAAATTTCCAGTCATACATGTACTCTAGATATAATCATTGTACTTATGTTTTACACAAAATTGAAGAGAGGGTCTATATTTAAAGCAAAAAGAAGCACGAGGGAGGAAAAGAAAGAAAGACATTGGGGATAGAAGGATGACTGAAAGAGAAAAGCGAGGAAAGGAAAGAGAGAAGATTATAATTATCAGAGTAGTGAAGAGTGAGGACAAAGAAGAGTAAATAATAGAATAGTGAAAGAAAGGGAATTAAATATAGAGGTAGAGGGTGTGTGTGTAATTTTGCGTATGTGTGTGCGGATGCGTGCGTGTGCGTGCCCATGTGTGTTGTTTGTGTGTGGGTTCGTGGGGGTGGGCATGGGTGTCTGTTTTTGTTTGTGTGTGTGAATGAAAATATGAGGGATATAATCATGTACATGAAACAAAAGAGGGGGTAACCTCTCTAGTCGTAAGGACGATATTCATAACTATTCATTTATTCGTCTATTTTCTATGAATAGCGAGCGGACCCTGTCGAGCCCACAAATGTAAAAATCAACCAGAAATGTCAAAATAACCACAAATGTCATAACATGTCAACGACAAGTGTAAAAATAACTACAAATGTCATAAAAATCGCTTTAACCAGAAATGTAAAAACATTTCGCCTACAAATGTTAAAATTTCCATTTTTACCACAAAAGTAGCCAGTCCATATCATTATTATTAACAGAATCAGACATCTAGAGCGAAGTATGCCTGCACGGTTTGGGATCCACATACCCAAGACAACATTTGGATACTGGAAATGATTCAGCGTCGATACGCTCGCTTTGTCACAGGTGACTTTCATCGAACAAGCAGTGTTAAATTGATGCTGAGGAAACTCCAGTGGCCATCTTTCCAAGAACGTCGGGCACAACTCAAGATGATGCTGATGTACCGCATTGTTAACCAACTTACAGACATTCCTCATACCAATCTATTGCCGGTAACAACATCACACCGTGGACATTCTCAACAATTCCAGATCCCCTTCGCAAGGACTCTAGTCTACCAGAAGTCATTCTACCCAGACTCTATAAGACTTTGGAACATGCTTCCTGGAGATCTTGTGAACCGTCCCTCTGCCATCTCATTTAGGCAGGAGGTACAGGAAATCCAGCTCCGCTAAAAGGGGATTCTGTGGTTTTTCAACTGCACATAGTTACCTTGTAGTCTTTTTATTTGGCACTGTACATACGCTGCACCTGCCGGCCAAACCATACAAGTACGAGAATACACCAGATGGTGGACTGTACTCATCAAGAAGAAGAAGAAGAAGTCCAAAATATTGATAAAAATGTTATTGCCCGCTATTAAACACGCAAAATACCATTGACTTTCGAAACCGGGCAATAAACAATTTATCCCCGGCAATTTTGTTGGCTTGTCAAAGCCGGGCAATAACATGTAAAAATTGCATTGCTCAAATGACTGCAGGTTAATAATATATAATATATAATGGCTGAGAAATGCCTGAACCCTGCATGTTATCGTTTCAATCTAGTGGTAATCAAAGCTAACACAAAAGTACAGGGCCTACACTTTACAGCGCACGCTACATGCTGTTTTGATTAAAAATAAAGGGTTTATTGCCACTGGGTCAACAGCAAGTTGGTCTAATAGCTAATTGGTCTAACATCATTCGGTCTAATATCAGTTGGTCTAATAACCAATTGGTCTGATCATCATTTCGTCCAATACCATTTGGTCTAATTGTCATTTCGTCTAATTACCATTTGGTCTATATGCAATTCGTCTATTAGCCATTTGGTCTATTTGGCAATTTTGGAACCCCCCCCCCTCCTGGGGGGGGTGTGATGGGGCTGCCGCCCCTTCACTGTTTGAATAGACACGTTTCATATAATTTGGTTTAATGATTATGTACAATATATATCTTTTAGAAGAGATCACATTTTAATACATTGTAATAATGTTTGGCCGCCTTCTTCGCTCGCTCGCAAAATGGTGAAAAGGGTTGTTGGTATCCGGGCAAGAGGTGTCAGTCCCCACTTCAAAAAACGTTCCATTTCCCTGCATTGTGGTACATGTATTAATAATGACGATAATAATGAATAGAAACCGAATGGCACAAAGGGAGAGAGATAATGAAAAATTAATATACAAAGCAATTTAAGGAAATACGGAAGTAAATATAAATCGATGAATAACAATACAATAGGGAGGATTGGAAGTTAAGGGATAGAAGGATACAGATATAGGCCTAAGGTAAAACGAGAGAGAGAGAGAAATGGTAGAAGGATAATGAAAACATGGCGAAAGATGGAAGAGATTATAAAAAGCCCCCCAAAAGAAGAATAAAATAACGAAATTACAGATGCAAAGAAAAAAAAGATAAACAGAAAGAATAATGCAAAATAGGTGAAATTAGTCCAAGGAAAAAAGAGCGAAAAAACATAAAAAGAAAAATGATAGAAGAAATAATATAAAAATTAACATATGGAAAGGTGGAAGAGGTGACAGAAGGAATTAAAGAATAACACAACTAAAGGAAAGGATAATAGCAAGGAATAACATAACGGAAGACAGAGAAATGATAGAAGTATAAAAGATATATATACATATATACAATGTGAAAGGAAATGAGAAAATAATGGTTGCGTAACTTAAATCAAACTTCCCCAGAGTTGTCCTCCCATTTTGTAATTTTTGCAAAGGTAGAAAAAATGTCTCCGCCGGGAATCGAACCCGGGTCGTTGGCTTAGAACGCCAATGCCTTAACCACTAGACCACGGAGACGTGCCAGTAGTTTCGGCGACACCAGATTCAATTGACCGATAAATTAACAAATCTTCAACCTTATCAATTAATTCCTTTGTTGGGGGCAGGTGAGTTTCCAACAAAGACAAGACGCATGCCTCAACTGGATCCAAGAGAATGCTTTGAGATTCATGTATACATTAGAATAATTATAAACAATTGCAAAGAAATAACATATACAACAGTTTTGACAACTATATATATATATATATTTATAAATATAAGAGAAGATAGCGAAAGAAATGAAAGGATGAAAAACAATATAATTAATAAAAGCAAAGTGCAATTAAACAATCATTTAAAATTCACCAAAATATTCGATTTATTCACTAGATAATTATTAAGCTAAGCATATGTAATTAATTCATCCAATGCTCCATCAGGTCACCCTTTTCTCCTCTTTTTATACTCCCCACCAAAAAAAAACCAAAATACTTTACATACAATTACTAGTAATAATAAGTTTGAAAATTTCGGCCAGTGCGCCGAACCGAGGCCTGGCTGTTTAGTCAAAGCCCCCTAGAGGAGTACGCCCTTTTGTAGGGGGGAAACAAGAAATTAGCCCAGTTGGTCATTAGACGAAACGATGATTAGACCAAATGGTTATTAGACTAAATGCTATGTATCATGTGTTCTTTTTATGTGTAAATAAATGAATAAATGATTATAGACTAATTGACAAATGGACCAAATGATGTGTAGACCAACTGGGTAGGCCTATCAGACCAATTGGGTTTAGACCATTTGATGATTAGACAAAATGGCAATTAAACCAATTGATAGTGGACCAAATCGTTATTAGACCAAATGGCTATTAGACGAATTGACTATAGACCAAATGGTAAATGCACGGTATGATGATTAGACCAATCGCTTATTAGACCAACTGATATTAGACCGAATAATGTTAGACCAAGTGAACATTGGACCAAACGGTTATTAAACGGACTGAGAATTGGACCAAACGATGATTAGAAAACATAGTAATTAGACGAAGTGATGATTAGACGATGTGTTAGACCAACTGGTTTTAGACAAAATGGCTATCAGACGAAATGATGATTAGACCATTTAGACGAACTGATTATTAGACCAAGTGGTGTTTAGACCAAGAGAGTATCAGACCAAATGGGGTTTTAGACGAATTGGCTATAGACGAGGTGGTGATTAGACGAAGTGATTAAACTGATTATTAGACCAAATAGTTATTACACGAAATGATGATTAGACCAACTGGTTTTAGCCGAAATAGTTCAGTTCATTTATTTATTTCATTTCTAAAATGTACAAATATCTGTATGTGACAAACATATATTTGATATTTACATTGATAAAAACAACACCAACAATTAAATATGAATATCAGTTAGCCTGTATTGAATTTATGAGAAAAAAATGAAACAGAACTTAAAATAAAGCCTGCGTTGGCCTTGTGAAACAAGTCCCCTTTGTATAACTGTGGTGGGAGGCTATATATATATATAATAATAATTGTCCTTATTCTGTACCAATACAATATAAATCTGAAGAAGAAGAAAATTTACAAAACCAAAACTAACAATATATAAAAACATATGAATTACATATACATAGCAAAAATATCTGATGTTTTGGTGTGAAAAATAAACATTTGAATGTCTTAGCAAGAGTAACAGAGTTGCTAATCAAGTATATTTTGAAGTGAAGGAAAGTGAGAGAAATGCATGAACAAATGTATTTAGGTAATGAGTTCCAGACTATTGGGAAACTGAAACGCACCGATCGTTGTAAAAACGTTTTGCATACTTTCCATAAGTGAAATGAGCTGCTGGTGCGTGTATTATGGGAATGAATTATGTTATTAATATTAAACATTTCAAGAATATTTTTGGTAGAATTTTCTTAAAGTAAGAAAATCCGAGTAGCGCGATCTGATATTGATAAAGATGGAATATATTCAAAGTTTTCAGTTTATAAAAAATAGGAGCTGAAGGCGACCGATAATGACTGTCAGTACATATACGTGTTGCTCTCTTTTGTAATTTAAAAAGGACTTCTAGTTTTGTTTTGCTACAATTACCCCAGACAGTAATACAGTATAACATATGTGACAATATTAAAGAATTATACAATGTGAATAAGGCTGAACAAGGAAGACAGCATCTTAATTTATACACAATCCCAACGCATTTTGATATTTTGGTACTTAAATAGTTAACACGTGCATCCCAATGTAAATTTTCGTCTATTTGGACTCCGAGAAAACAAACAACTTTAGATTTAACTCGTGTTAATTGGAGGGGTCGGCATGCTGGACAATCGAAGCTTATCTTCAGTAGATTGGAAAGACTTACTATTGAAGGCAACACAATAGGATTAAAATTCCGGTTCGGTGTAAAAATGCCAGAAGAAAAAATGCCAGAAGAAAAAAATGCCAGAGGTAAAAATGCCAGAGGAATAAATGCCAGAGGTAAATATGCCAGAGGTAAATATGCCAGAGGTAAATATGCCAGAGGTAAAAATGCCAGAGGTAAAAAATGCTAGTACCCCCCCCCCCCCCCCCCCCCCCCCCCCCGGCCCGGATATACCTTTCAGTTGACGACCCTTTTTTGTTAAACACTTCAATATTATATTCTGTTTTTCACTTTTAATTCAGTTTGAATATATCTGCATCTTGTTTATAACTTAATGTGCATGAGCCCCCCTCCCCCCCCCCCCCCCCCGTATTAATGTTGACGAGGCTGTAATGCTCGATGTTTGTGTGACGACCTGTACATTTGTTGAAGAAGGGAGAACTGAAAAAGAAAAAAAAAGTGCAGGTACAAGTACAGATAGCGAAAAGCAAACTTGTCAAGATCATTTGGTACAAGTTTTTTTTAATTAAAGGTACAGGTATTGTGTCCTTAAGTTATACAGTTAGTATCATGATGCGGGCCGGGGGCATCTCGTTTTTCCTAAGGTTCGTATTTCCGAAACACTAATTTCCCATGCCTGGGGGTTCAAAATTCCGAACATTTTTCGCATTATTCCGAAGGTCGTTATTCAGAAGGTTCGTTTATCCAAAGGTTCATAATTTCGAAAAGGTTCATATTTACCCACAAAGGACTGTCCCACATCCTTTCTCTAAACCTAAAATTCAGTTGCAGACTTCCTTCTCGTTCCAGATTCCATTCGGGATAATGAAATCGTACGTCGATTAAAAAAAGCCGGGTCTACGATCTGGAGTCCAGAGTCCAACAGTTCGACAAGAAAAACGCGGTCAAACCAAATAGTCTAAAAAGTAAAATACAAGCAGATGTCAGGTCTGCTTCTTGACCTTCTTTATATTTCACTTCTTGATTTTTCACCTATATTCTCCTAGTATGCAGCTGGCATATTTTGCCTCTTGCCTTGTTTCTGACATCACCCATCGCGTGTTTATCCCTGTCATTTTACCTCTGGCATTTTTATCTCTGGCATTTTTTGCTCTGACATTTTTTTCCTCTGGCATCTTTACCTCTGGCATTTTTTTCCTCTGGCATTTTTACCTCTGGCATTTTTACCTCTGGCAATTTTACCTCTGGCAATTTTACTTCTGGCATTTTTACCTCTGGCATTTTTACCTCTGGCATTTTTTCCTCTGGCATTTTTACCTCTGGCATTTATTCCTCTGGCATTTTTACCTCTGGCATTTTTACCTGGTCACTGACTTTGCAATACTGGTATTCACTGGACTGTGAAGTCTATTCCAAGTTAAAGTAGAAGAAAATCCAACATGAAAATCAGTACATGGGGCTGTATAGTAAATGATGACATGAAGACCAAATCCTTGACACATAAATATTCGACAGATTCCACTTCAAAATGATATCACATATAGTTCCTAAATGTCCTCTGGAGGCATGTATTCCAACAAAGTTTACACCATTGTAGAAAACGCACTCACAAAATTGGTTAAATGGTTTTAAAAAAAACTGAAAGAGAATGTAATGTGCACTCCAATCACAGCATATATATATAGAGAGAGAGAGAGAGAGAGATATTGGACCAAGTGAACAAGATGAACTGATTATTAGACCTAATGGTGTTTAGACCATTTTGGTATTAAACCAAATGGTTTTTAGACAAACTGGCTATAGACGAAGTGGTGATTAAAAACTGATTATTAGACCAAATGGTTATTACACGAAATGCTGATTAGACGAATTGGTGATGGACGAATAGACTTAATGATGTTAGACCATTTGGTTATTAGACCAATTGGCATTGGACCAGCTGGCAATTTACCATAATAGCTTACATCGGTGCATTATATGTAGGCAATTTTTACATTTGCGGTCGACATGTTATGACATTTGCGGTAAAAATGGAAATTTTTACATTTGTAGGCGAAATGTTTTTACATTTACATTTACATACATTTATCAATAAACACAATATATTCAGTTCAAATCAATATGGTTTCAGGAAAAATTACTCAACTGACCTAGCATTAATTCAAATTTATGACAAAATTACAAATGCCATAGCTAACAAAGAACATGTTTTTGGTATATTCTGTGACTTAAGTAAAGCATTCGATAGCTGAATCACGCTATCCTACTTTCCAAACTCAGTCATTATATGGAATTCGAGGTCAACCACTCTTATGGTTTAAAGATTATTTAACAAACAGAAGACAATATGTTACATTCAATGGATATGATTCTGATCCCCTTTTAGTGCAATGCGGTGTTCCTCAAGGCTCCATCTTAGGCCCACTACTTTTCCTTCTTTATCTTTTCTTCTCACAAAACCTTAATTCCTTAACCAATACTTTGAATTATGAAATTAACAAAGTATCAAACTGGTTTAAGTGCAATGAACTTTCTCTTAATATAAAAAAGGCTCATTTCATGTATTTTAAATATCATTCTCATAATACAGACACACAAATATATATTAAAATCGATGATATGCCAGTAGAAAAGAAAACCAAGTCCAAGATTTTGGGAGTAATTATAGATGAAACTTTGACTTGGAATGACCATCTACACCACGTAATAATGTGCATTTCTATAAGCACTGGCATAATTTCAAAGCTAAAGTTTCTTCTACCCCACGCAACCTTATTCCTATTATATAATACGCTAGTTCTCCAGTATATAACATATTGTAACATTGTATGGGCTAATTGTGGTTCGACAAAAATCAATTCTATTTTTAAACTACAAAAGAGAGCTATACGTATTTGTACCGGATCGCATTTCTTAACTCACACTGACCCCTTATTCCATAGACTTGAATACTATTCAAGTAGCAGTCATAATGTTCAAGTACATTAATAATCAACTTCCACCATCCTTTGATAACATGTTTAAGTTTAATAGTTCTGTTCATTCCTACTCTACTCGCGTTTCTGGAAATTTCCATCTTACAAATCCCAAATTATCAATAACACACAAATCTGTAAGACATTCTGGTCCGGACATTTGGAATAATTTTCCCAATAACATAAAATCTTGTTCAACCATCTAATCCTTAAAAGCTACACTTAAACGAAAGATACTACAATCATACGTGCCCAAGCTTTAAATTAGTATCTACTATTTGCACCCACACCTGCAATTGCACTGCACCTACCTGATCACTCAGTTTTACCAAGAGAGTTATGTCGCCTAATGTTTTTTTACGAGGCCGCCATCCATCTCCAGCCTAACCGCTCACGATGGCGGTCTCCTGCGTTCTAAATTACCTCTCTAGTTTATTGGAGAAAAATATTTACATATAGGTCTATTATATTCCTTATTCTTGTTTGTATACTTTGTATTATGTTTATTGTATACTATTATTGTACATGATTTTCTACTAATGAAATACTTATGTAAAAAATTGATTTATTGTATGTTTATTATTAGAACGCAGAAATAAAAGCAAACAAACATTTGTGGTTAAACCGATTTTTACATTTGTGGGCGATTTTTATTACATTTGTGGTTATTTTTACACTTGTGGTTGACACGTTTTGACATTTGTGGTTATTTTGACATTTGCGTGTGCAATGTTTTTACATTTGTGGTTATTTTTACATTTGTGGGCTCTAAAGAACCCCAAAGAGCAAGAACTAAAGGCTGTCCCGTATAACATGATCATCTAATACATACACATATATGTGTTATCAGTTATCTATTTTATCTTTAGTATTGAGTGGGAATAGTGTTGGTCACAATGCAGATTCATATCTATCAACGTTTGATACCACAACAGCTCCTTTTTTTTAACAGACTCTATGTAGAATCCGAATTCTTTAGGTCATCAGTGGTGGTCTGTCAAGTGATACCCAATTAACTTCTAGAGTAAAAGTCTTTGCAACAGCTACAATTTTGAACCATCTGTTTCACATATCCGTACCCTACTAATCCAGAGTCTACAATGATATCATCAAAGGAGCCTTTGCGAGGTCTGAATTTTGACTTCTTTCCAAGGAGACGACCTTCCCTGACTCTGATCATTAGGAGAATAAAACAAAAATTGCATTTGCTATGATAGTCATATATTAGCCCTATATCATGCCCGAAACTACCATGACAATGTTACCAACCTGCCACTCGATCACTTACTCGCACACAGCTTAGCCTTTAGCCAAGGCACTCGGTGCTGTTATTTCCCTAAACGCGTCTGAATACATAGACTAATCGCGCGACAACTGTGATCCGTGGCCCGAGGTGCGTCAGCACCGAGGCCTTTACTAACCTGAGTGGTTGTTGTAGTTAATTTCTTTTGTTTTGTACTATATTTCCGATACCAAATCCGTAGATAATTAGATGCTAAGTAGCTTACACAGAAAGCCGGTCAAACACCCCTTCCAATCCAATGCACCAATCAGAGTAGACAATTCGAGAGAATTTTATGAATATTCATTATTAACATACATATTCATAAATAAAGTTCTGAGCGATCATATATCTCTGCCCGACGAACATGGCGAGCGGCGAAGAAGATCTCCTATCAAAGAGCCTTGAATATGCGGCTGAAAGGTTGAAATTTCATCTTTTAAGGAGTTACAATCAAAAGCTATAAGATCAGCATTGAAAGGGGAAGATGTATTTGTTAATCTTCCAACCGGTTATGGCAAATCTGCAATTTTTCAAGCCATTCCACTGTGCAAGGACTTCTTCGTGCGCACGGCCACAGTCGCTGCGATCACACCATCCCCGTCGGCGTCTAGCTCCTACCGAAACTGCCCAGAGTTCGGCGGGAGGGACTACTCGCACTGCACTGTCCATTGAAGTTATCACCTCTGAACAGGACAAGTTATGGCATGTCCAGGTATGGGTGCAGACACATTTGGCTGGCTGAAGCCACGCCTCTTTCTTGGATAAACAATAACATCAGATTCCTTTTGTTCTGATTGACGACGAAGGACTGTCTTTGCTCATTCGTTTTTGCCTAATCAGTATCGAGTGGACTTGATGAAAGTTCACGCGTTGTGTAATAACAATCACGACCACTTGATCTCGCGAACCACTATGCGTAGGCTAAAATGAAAAAAACGAGGGAGCAAAATTTTGCGATAGATCTACTTAAGTAGCAAAATAATGAATACTCTTAGTCATTAAATACCGTATTATTTTTAATAAATCCATGTTTTATTGAAAATTGAATTATTTATTATTAATTATTTAGTACATTTGAATACCGATTCCACAAAACATCTTAAAGTGTGAAAAAAGTGATAAAATTTGCACACAAAAAATAGTGCATCCTAAAGTCATCTTGTTTTACAACTATTAAAAACAATGATAACCTGCAAATTTTTACTATTATATGTTGAGAGGGATATAATCATGATTTTCATGCATAAATTTACACATATACCTTAAAAATGTACCAGTATGGTCAGGTTAATGACACCTCTCAGATTAGGAAATACATGCGTTTTTCTTGCACAATCGAGGCCCATTGCCTAAATTGTGTGCGAAACCCCATAGACTTCCGTGTGTTAGAAGCGGCACAGATGAGACGCTTTACCAGCATGATTTATACGTTATGTTATGTGAATAAATGCACGGAATTCAACTGGATTTTTTAATAATATATATTGAGTATTTGTAGTACTTGACGTTTTATACTCAAAGACACTAAAATTAATCTTTTGAGACCAAATCGAACATAGATACATATTGCAGTAGATTAGGGTACCGTTTGCGTGTTAGAGGCACGTTCGAACCCTCTCCCAATATGATTGGTAAGATTCATGCATGTTCAAACCATAGACGTATGGTTCAAACATACATTAATGCTTCGAAATGCTTCGAATATGTGTCAATAATGCTGTATGTAACGGAATGGTTTAAGAATAACAAAATTTCGTTGCTTAAGGTAGAAATATGCGTTCTTGCGATCTAACACACCTTGATATTAGTAATAAGAGGCAAATAGTTTAGGTCCCAGAATTTACACTGGAAGAACAGATTTACCAGTGAAAATAAATGATCATCTTTAAAGTCATTGGAATGCGTTGCAAGGATAATTTCATGATGCATAAACGTAGGTGTATCACTTTGTAAAGATACTCAGAAACATAATATACCCGAATGGCAAGATTAAGTACATTTTCAGATGGATAAATAAAGTTACACGAAGTTAAGCCTATATATACATGATCCAGTAAAATCACCTCCATGCCAGAATATGAAATTACAGTAATTGCCCCAATATAAGGTGTCGGCGCCATTGTAGGTAATTTCACATTCTTGGGGTGATGCAGTCAATTACCCCCCCTTATACTCCTATGAAGATATTCATAATAATTATAATTCCGTTTCCGTATAAGTTTCTAATTTATCTAAATTATTTCTTAGAACATGCTGGTAATGATGATCTGCCTATGTTTTCCCCCATTATTTTCTTTGATAGTGATGATTATCATTTTTTATGATGACGGTGGGTCATAGTACTTGCATAGTACTGTGATTACTCGTACTAAGAGTACTATGCGTAAGTTTGTTGACATCATCCTTTTTTGAGCAGTATCTTCATCTCTCCTCTCACATCTCACCTCTTTCTCTCTCTCTCTCTGTCTGTCTCTGTTCTTGTCTCTTGCACACTTCCTCCCCTTTCCTTTCTCAATATTATCCCTCTCTCTATTTCTCACTCCCTGTCTCTGTTCTTCCACTTCTTCCCTCTTCTGTTATGTTCCTAGCTATCCTCCCTTCTTCTATTTATCTTCCAAGTCTCTCCATGTCCACCTTCTTCGTATTTTGTTCTGTCTTTCTGTTCCATGCATGCACCATCTCTCTCTCTCTCTCATCTCTATAAACACCATCTCCTATTTCACCCTATTATGTTTTCCTTATGCCTTGTCCATGTTTCCCTCTCTCTTTCTCTCTCTCTGTCTCTCTGTTATCCTCTTCCTCTGTCTATCTTTGTTCTCTCCTTCCCCTCAGCTCTCTCTCTCTCTCTCTGTACTTCTCTCTTAACCATGCCCGTCTGTACCATCGATGTCACTCTTTGCTCTCCTTCTTTTCCCATTCCCACTCTCTCCACTGTCATGACTGTCCTTCTCTGTCTACATCACCCTCCTGTACTCTCCTCTCCCTCTTCCTTCTGTCTCTCTCCGTCTGCCCATCTTCTTTCTCCTCCTTCTCTTAAATAGCAGCCCCCATCTCCCCTTCACTCCTCTCCCACCCACTTCCTTGTCCCATCATTCTCTACCCGTCTCTCTACTTGTCTGTCTGTTTATCTCTCTCTCTCTGACTCTCTCTGTCCTTTTCTCTCAATCACCCCGTCTCTCCTTTCTTCACTGTCTTACCTTGCCTTCTCTTCTTTTGTCTCTCCTCATCCTCTACCTTCTCTCCCCTCCCTTCTCAGCCACCCTCTTTTATCCTCTTTTATCCCTGTCTCCCTGCCTCTGCATCCTCCCTTCCGTTTTTCTCCCCCCCCCCCCCCCTATCTGACTCTCCCCTCCCCCCCCCCCCTCTCTCTCTCTAAACCTCCCCTCTATAGTTTCCTCACTGTCTCTCTCCGTCTGCCCATCTTCTTTCTCCTCCTTATCTCAAATAGCAGCTCTCACTCTCCCCTTCACTCCTCTCCCACCCATACTGTTACATCTTTAAGGTATATGTGTAATTTTATGCACGAAAATCATGATTATATCCCTCTCAACATATTTTAGTAAAAAAATTGCAGGTTATTGTTTTTACTAGTTGAAAAACAAGATGACGTTAGGATACACGATTTTTGGTGCAAATTTTATCACTTTTTTCACACTTTTTTATGTTTTGTGGAATCCAGGTTACTCAAATCACAAAAATAACTCTCTGAATAGTCTTCTTATCCTATTATTACTCAAATAGTTAAGCTGTTTTATTTTTTCATGCATGATGTCTTATTCAAAAGATTCAAGATGGCCGCCAAAATGGCCGATTGTGAACCCCATGGGACACGATTTGGCAATGGGAACATCAAACTTATAAAGTTGGTTAAAAAAATGTATCTCGATGGTGCACAGGAACCCTCCTTCCAGACTAGACTAATACGGCTAGGTCAGACTCGACAGACCATTTTCATCGGCGGTCCTTCCCCATTGCTTCTTTCCAAAAGTATCTTCACAGTGCTTATTCCACCTTTCCACTTTTGTGTCAGTGCTTGATAATAGTATACATACATAAATTTTATTCTTAAGTTTTCTGATGATATATGAATGTAAATTCTGAGGAAAATGTATGAATTTCTACTTTAAGACTATTGCTTGGTATCATTTTAATCATGTTTTAAAAAATCTAGCAAAACTTTTTATGATTTTAATTTTCGTGCATTCGGAGCCATTTGGAATGAAAGTCTAGACGATATTTCATTTGTGCGTGTTAAGAATAACTAAACTATATATCATATTAAAGACGAAATATGAATTATATAGAATTATTTTATACCCCCCCCCCCCATATGTGAGATACCCTTACTTATCTTTAAAAATCAATTAGGTCAAAACTGGATTTAGCCCCTTTTGGAACTAAGCTCTTTATTTGTTTTCAGACTGGTCGCTGTATCGATTCCTGAAAGTGAATGGTATGCACAGAACGTGACAATATTCCCTCTTTGAACTTTTGTTCTTCCCTGGATATCATTTCAATGTCTGGTGAGACTGACTGCATATTTCACTGACGTAGCTGAGCATGTGTCATAAACCATCTTTATCCGTGTAAACAATTATACATTTCTGTTTTATATGCCAAGTTTTTAATACAAGTAATTCATGAAACAATATGGAAAATGTGATTTTGGTTTCAGAATACTTATTATCAAACGAACACTACTAAGCTTATCTATGTTAGTTTTGAATTGTTCTAATTTATGTAGTTAGAATTCTGGTACAATGAGATAAAATGTCCGTCATTATCATTTCTATTTCAGTCAGTTCTGTTTCCAGTCCTATTTCGATCAAACCCATCACAAAAACATCAGTTTTAATTCAATCAGTTCTATTTCTATACAGCCAAGCCTGTCACTACACAATAATGTTTTGAGGGCGTTGAAATATATATTCTGCTTACAATAAGTCGAAATGGTTAAGTACGTGACACAATCATGGGCAGAGGAGAGGCACACCCATATATTCCCAGGACAACTCGCCCAAAATGGTCAAAAACGGAGCTGCGACTTTTATTTTGAGGGGGATTTTTTTCCTCTGTTTTTTATGTGAGTTAAATATTTGTTTTGATTCCTTGATAAAAGAATGGAATGATAAACAAATTCTATACCGTGCCTAAGTTTCGTGTTTATCAATGTTGGTAATGATTTCCTCAAGACCCAAACTTGTCTGTTTGAAAACTGTCGTCGTTCCGCCGTAGTGAATGACCAAAGCATTCTTCTTGGGCATGAAGCACATCTCGGCTAGCATGCACGATTCGAATGGTAGCTCGATGTCGATTTCCGACGGACCACTTGGGGAAAGCACTGCCATATCAAAATAATCGCTGTCATTATCGTGATCCAGCAACATCATGAAGATACGGTGCCCTGGTGCATCCACAGCCATACTCATCAGGTTCTTGTTATGCAGATGATGAATAGAACGTAGGCAACCCCACTTGTCCAAGATGCGCACATCTGTACACTCCTCTTCACCCGATCTGATTCGGATAGCGATGTCAGATGATGAGAGAAGATGAAGTTCGCTGATTGATCTGACTTTTGATACGTCGATTGACTTGACGAACTCTCCATTTTGGGGATTGAAGACATAGATTGTGGGTTCGCCATTAGACGTGGACGCGAACACCAAATCATTGGTATCGGTGCAGAGAGAAACAGGCCTTATCTGGATGGACTTTCCCAACTTATCGAGATGAATCGTCCTTGAGGGGTTCCAGTCGTGGTCATAAACAACGATCTCACCGAAACGGGTTCCGCAAACAGCCCGACCGTCATGAAGAGCAGCATAACTGTAAATGTCGTAAGGTGTCCTCCCTGAGATCACCTCCCTGGTATGGCCGCTGTGAATGTTCAAGATATGAACCGAACCATCATCATTATTCTTGAGTAATACCTCGCCCTCGTTGATGGCACCCATCATGTAAGAGTCCTCACCGAGTCCTGTCGTCCTTGTAATTCCATGTTGCTCTTCCCACCTCTCTGTAGGAACGTCTATTCGCTCATTACCATCAAAACCTCTGACAAGCGATACTGATTTTGCAGCTGCTACTAGCTTGTCAACGTCACAAGTGTTGACTTGCCTGTTGATGACACTTGTCAGAGACGCTGCTGTCTGTTGAATGTCTGGCTGAAGCATACCCTTGTAATCGAGGGACTCAGCCTTCTCTACATAATCCAAAGTATGCTGAAGATAGGATTTCAACTTCGATATTTTCCTGGCGAACATTGCTCTGATTTGATCGAGCCTTCTTTCCTTCTCTTTAATCTTGTCCATTTTTTTCTTGGCGTCGCGCTCATTCTCCTTCAGACTCTCATATTGATCTTGCCGTATCCTTTTAATTTCCCTTTCGGCATGTATGTTGATATGTTCGGCCACTCTGTCCCGAAAATCTTCCACCGTTTTTTTCTCTCGAGACGCTACATTGCGAATTTTATCTTCGATTTCAGCGAAGTGATTGTCGATTTGATTTGATCTGATGTCAACTTCGACATTGAATTGTTTGAATTCCTCGGCTTTACTCTTGCATCGTTCAACAAGATTGCCGAGTTGAGTTCGAGGTTCTTCCACTTCGACGTTTAACTCATTCAAACTGCATCCACGGTCAATTTTGTGTGATGAGAAGCACTCTAGGCATAACGTCTCTTCATGGTTCTGGCAGTAAGCTAGTGCTTTCAGTTCAGTGTGCTTATGACAGTTAAAGACTACCTTCTTTTCGAGAGCCCATACCCGGATGAAATGTCCCTTTGCCCGAGCACAGTCATCGCATAACCTCATCACCATGCAGTAGGTTTTCTGCTCCTTGTTTTGGTGGCAGCCCTCGCATTTTTCCTCCGAAAAGTGAGACATCTTGTGAACGTGGCGAAGACAGATTAGATGGTCTGTTAAAGGCAAAAGAACAAAAATCACATAAGAACAAACTCTCTCTTTTCTTCCAAATGCTATCTCCTGTTTAATTGATGTCAATCGCAACTCGAGATATATATTTTAAAAAAGAAAATGGTAGCTCTTTATAAAATGGGCCAATATACGATTTGTCACTTCATCTTCGTAAAAAGAACAGATTTTAATCGTTTGGGAAATTCACGGGAAATAAATTAAACTTCGACACGCATTTGCTCAACCTCAACTGAGCGGTATTTTATTGAGGAAAAATTCCGGTCCAATGAAAGCAAATTAAGGCAGGTTTGCTGACCAAATATACAGAAAAGTTAGCTAAAGATATTCCAACAAGCCAAGCTAAACCAAACAAAAATAAAGATAATCATTGTTAGCCCGGCTCACACGGGGCGCTACAATGCCATTTCGATTAGCTCAGTACCTGCGGAGGTCATTGAGCCACACACTGGTTATTAAAAGTATTGTTTGCACTGTTTTTTTTTTTTTTTTTTTTTTTTTCCTTTTTGAACGATATCACTCTTTCATGACGCGCAAAAGACTTCCGGGCCACTGACGCGGTCCTAACGTCAGCATATGACGCATCTTGTGAGCCGGGCTTAACGATTTTGATCGGGTTGTCAAATGCCACACTTCTTCTGTTCAGTTTCTTGGCACTATGTCGCAATGACTTCTCCTTCCCTTTCCTCCTTCCCCTCCCGAAAAATGAAAGAGATGGCTACGGCTGGATATGGATATTAATGGATACAATTTAAAATGGTGAATAGGACGGAGGATTGGAGGGACCCTCGTTGTATTACACGAGAGCAATACATATACATTACAATGACATCAGGATATTTTACAAGAACCGATAAAGATAGCGACGAATTACATCACCCTGTAAACACTGCGCAGAATATTTAGATTGTTTTAGCAAAGGTGTACTTTGAAATCAGAATCCTCTTCAGATTTCTATCAACATAATCACAGACGAACAGTGTTTAAGGATTGTATAGTATGAGGAAGCCAGTTCAGAATGAATTGACAGTTTTAATTTATTAGATTTAAATGCTGATTAAAATTGGGCGTTACACAAGAAGCACATTTGCCGGTAAAGGACGTCTTGTTGGATAATAGTTTAAAGGCATTTTTTTTTTGCATAGCTCGAAATCTAAATTGGTATTTATGATTGTTGTATATTCATAAGTTTTATGATCATAGAGAGGTTCTGAATTTGATATGTGAATCACTTTCTCAAACTTCATCTACCTTTTATACTATAGCATTCTAGAATATTCAAGCATTGGAATTCAAGGACTGTGGTCAGATCAAACAGAAATATTTCAGTTTAGGTTCATTTTCAGTTTATTGTTTCATATATCACAATTATTTACAATGGTTTTTTCATTTGTTTGTATGCAGTATTAATTGAAGAGACATAGCTAATAGAAGAGTTTCAAGGTGTGTTCATTTTCCACAAATCTCTAACAAACGAACATGTATACCCAATTTGATATGACATGATATCAAATAAATATATATTAAGACGATTTTACATACAAGGAAAAGGGGGGGGGAGAAGAAGATATAATTACACATAATAAACAGTTATACCATCATAATTTCGGTATAATTAGGCACAACAAAGGAACAGAAGTGGAGGAGTCTATATACCCCTTTGTGAGAAAGAAAAAGTACATGTACATACAAATGCATCTACTATATATATATATATATATATATATATATATATAGTACACAAAATATGAAAGTTCTGCGTCGGTGTGTAAATGATAGATATCGAAGAAAGAGCAAATACTCAGGAGTCAAATATAAACACCGCCAATGTTTACCAGCCAAGCTTAGCTTTTTTATGCCTCCGCCCACCGAAGGTGGGTGCCGGAGGCATTATGTTTTCGGGTTGTCCGTCCGTCCGTGCGTCCGTGCGTCCGTCCGTGCGTCCGTCCGTGTGTCCGTCCGTGTGTCCGTCCGTCCCACTTCTCGTTACCGCGATATCTGAAGAATCATTTGAGGTAGGAACCTCAAACTTGGTACTAGTATGTATACCCATACGAAGATGAACTGATTAGATTTTGGGGTAAGTAGGTCAAAGGTCAGAGGTCACAGAGGTCAATTTACATGAAATTACATAAGAATTCTTGGTTTTTAGCACCGTTACCACGATATCTCAAGAACTATCTGAGGTGAGAACTTCAAACTTGGTACCAGTATGTATCCCCATAGAAAGATGAACTGATTAGATTTTGGGGTAAGTAGGTCAAAGGTCAGAGGTCACAGAGGTCAATTTACATGAAATTACATGGAATTACTGGTTTTTAGCACCGTTACCGCGATATCTCAAGAACTATCTGAGGTGAGAACTTCAAACTTGGTACCAGTATGTATCCCCATACGAAGATGAACTGATTAGATTTTGGGGTAAGTAGGTCAAAGGTCAGAGGTCACAGAGGTCAATTTACATGAAATTACATAAGAATTCTTGGTTTTTAGCACCGTTACCACGATATCTCAAGAACTATCTGAGGTGAGAACTTCAAACTTGGTACCAGTATGTATCCCCATAGAAAGATGAACTGATTAGATTTTGGGGTCAGTAGGTCAAAGGTCAGAGGTCACAGAGGTCAATTTACATGAAATTACATGGAATTACTGGTTTTTAGCACCGTTACCGCGATATCTCAAGAACTATCTGAGGTGAGAACTTCAAACTTGGTACCAGTATGTATCCCCATAGAAAGATGAACTGATTAGATTTTGGGGTAAGTAGGTCAAAGGTCAGAGGTCACAGAGGTCAATTTACCTGAAATTACATAAAAATTCTTGGTTTTTAGCACCGTTACCACGATATCTCGAACTGTTTGAGGTAAGAACTTCAAACTTGGTACCAGTATGCATACCCATAGAAAGATGAACTGATTAGATTTTTGGGTAAGTAGGTCAAAGGTCAGAGGTCACAGAGGTCAATTTACATAAAATTACATGAAATTACTGGTTTTTAGCCTTGTTATCAAATATTTCTAGTTTTATATGAAAATGAAATGAAATAAATTTTTCTGTCTCCTGTGCATTTTAAGTGAAAAGATTTGTCATTTTGTTGGACCAGTCCTTTTTAGAGTGTACATGTATGCCATACATTTCCAATCTGGTGATGGCGGAGGCATAAATTCCGACCGCGCGCGGTCGAATATTCATCTAGTTTTTTTTTTTTTTAACTGGGCGTTGTGGCGTGCGCCTGTAATCCAGCTACCAGTGGAAGTTATAAACTGATTCAGCGGACCCAGGTTCGAGACTGAGTCACGTCTTTCGGATGGTGACGTTAAAGGTCGGTCCCAGACGTAAATAATCATATCTGATTGATACACGTCTGTAAAAACCCAATTACACACACACACACACACACTTTTTTTTTTGGGGGGGGGGGGGGTCCTTCCTTGTCTTTTCTTGTATACATTGCATTACAAAACATGCATAGACTTTTATATGTACGCAGCCTTGTCAATGTGCCTATGTATCAGACTTCCATGTACTATTTTGTATTGTGTATAATTATCATGTATTGTATTATGTATTATGCATTTGTATGTTTGCTTGATGTGGAATAAACTGAACTGAACTGAACCGCAGGAGCCAAAATGTTTGGCTCCTGCTGTGTTTCTATTTGACTCCTGAGTATTTACTCTTTCTTCGATGCATATATATATTGTGAGGAAATAACATATACAACAGCTTTGGCAACTCCCGTGGAAATATATACAATGCGAAAGGAAATGAGAGAATAATGGTTGCGTAACTTAAATCAAAGTTCCCCAGAGCTGTCCTCCCTTTTTGAAATTTTTTGCAAAGGCTGACAAATGTCCACGCCGGGAATCGAACCCGGGTCGTTGGCTTAGCACGCCAATGCCTTAACCACTAGACCACGGAGACGGCTCAGTCGTTTCGGCGACACCAGATTCAATTGACCGACAGATTGACAAATCTTCAACCTTATTAATTAATTCCGTTGTCGGGGGCAGGTGAGTTTGAACAAAGACAAGCCGCGTGCCTCAGCTGGATCCAAGCGAATGCTTTGAGATACATGTATACATTAGAATAATTAGTAACAATATTGTGAGGAAATAACATATACAACAGCTTTGGCAACTCTCGTGGAAATATATATATAAATATATATATATATATGCAAATATAATTAAATTCAAAGTAGGTATACACATACTTCCAATGACACCCCCCCCCCCCTTATTACCGTTGTAACAATGGTATGTTTACAAATCATTATATTGTAAAGAATAAAGAGGACCAAAAGGGCCCTACAAATAGTGTCTATCATAGCAAAAAAGATTACATCATATTTGGGGCACCAGAAAGGATATGAGAGCCTGAATTTATTCATTATGGCGAAATTTAAAATGCATTTAAAGATCATATATTTCACTGACTAACATATCAAAACATATGCTACGTGATGTGGCGAACTTATAGTGACAACAATGTTTGTTTGATTTGATATATACCATCATATTATCATATCGACATACATTTGATATGGAAATAGCGTTTTACTGAGCTTCTGTTACCTCGAGAAAAGCGTTCGAAGCAAATTTTTCGACTATAGTGAGTGGTCTGGCCTTTGGGCCCTTTTGGAACAAATACGGGGACCCTGTGGTCTTTGGTGGGTATTAACCGTTAACATGTTTCATTTTACTGTTTATAGTGGGTTTTTAGCACCAAACGAACGTTTCTAGCCCCAGGGTTTGCTCTTAAACGCATGAAAACAATGGCTGGCCACTAAAACATAAATATTTCGGTTCTTCTCGCAACGTTATGACCAAAACAGCTTCGCAACTAAACTGACGTTGACGTTCATGATTTCGTATGACACGGTATGGGAGAGCGGGGTGAAGTGGGACAAGAATCGTGATTTTGCACTCTTTGCTTTGTAACTTCTAAAATAATAATTTTAGCCTGTCAATTTTACATGGTAAATAGTATCATTAGTAGGCTACAAAACAAGGTATTTGACACAATCTCTTTATTTCTAGTTTTTATGCAAATGATCATTAAAAATGAGGGACTTAAACGGGGTGAAGTGGGACACCATGGAAGTGAACTGGGACAGTTAATAGGGGTGTAGTGGGTCAGTCCTGGAGAAATGGGACAAAAGTCTTGTTGGAAATGCTAAAATCACCTTTTTTTCTGGTAGTTGTCTAAAATAAGTGCTGGGATTGTTAAAGGTAATATATCACTTTTTAAAAACTTGCTCGAAAGTCACTTGTAAAGTTGACTTATAGATTCATGCCCATTTAAAAAATATTGGATGAATTGATGAGCGTTTTGTAAATTTTAAACTATATTTCGACGGTTTTGGGCAAAAATACATAGTTGTTGATTTTACTTTTTTTTTGTAACACAAAAGTTTGTCTGAACTGTAAAAAGGAATTGACCGATATGAATTTTTACGATATTTGTGCAGACCCATACACACACAAAAAGTAACCGGGCTGAACTGGGACAAGATGTCCCAGTTCACCCCGATAGTAAAAAAACAACAACAAATGCCTGCAAAATATAATTGTTGGTATAAATTTTATCGCTAAAAATATTAATTGCAAATTATAGGGTCATATAAGACTTATATGCTGTATGCGGGTTGTTCACTATAGCCAAGTGGTAGAGTTATAAAATATTTGACAATGAATGATGAAAAATAGAAAAAAGTGGTCAAAAAAGAAGTGAAAATTAAACCTACAAGCAAAATCGCAGTATAGCTGTCGTCATGGTCGTGAACATTTGTGAACATTGATAGTTAAGACCTTTCGTAGGATTCAAACTAATTTAGAAAAGGTTATTTTTGTAGTTAGGGGTGGTGTCCCAGTTCTCCCGTGTCCAACTTCACCCCGCTCTTCCCTATTGGGAAAACAATTTTAAGCCATTATTACCATACCATCAACATCAACAAAAGCAACAGTCGTATAGAATGTACTGTATGCCGTAAATATTTCATACAAAATCACAAGATCGCTTATGAAAAGTTGAATCAAAATTACAATGTGAAAATGATGCCAACATTTGAAATGTAAGTTTATATCTTAACACTTACTTTTCCAAGTTTGTTGGTGTTTCCTTATTTTAGGTTTAGGGGGAAATAAATCCTTCGATGACGGTCGAAAAGTACTTACTTCAAGTCAGCTGTAGTCAGCAAATCTCAAAATCCACACGAAGTTTCACAGTAGGCTAACGATTATTGTTGAATGTTCTGGTCTACTTTAACGTGGGTGTACGTGTGTGTACATGCGTGCACCTGACCTTCCATGCGAAACCAGTCGAGATCTCTTTATTGTGTGTGTGTCAACTATCATCATTTAATTTTCGGTTGATTTTTCTCTCCATTCAAAATAATAGTTCGGTTCACACGACAGTCCCTAAACATAAAGTTTAGCTCGTGGTTTTACAGCTTCAAGCTGTCTTGTAGCCAGTCTTGTAGTAGTGACGGACCGTGCGAACGCACTCGATTTCTAAGTGTTACGTTGTTTCGAACTTTGGAATCACGAGCGAGGATATAGTAACGGACAAAACGAGGGGTCCTCACTCGAAGTTATGTGCCTTACTGACGGCCACAATTACTTCAGGATCAGTTATTTCGTCAAAGATATCGGGTTAGAGTTACTGTTGCAATTGGGTATTAGGTTACGTTTAGTGTTAGAGTAAGGAATAGTGTTAGGTCCAGAGTTGAAGTTTAGCATTCGGTTAGTGTACAACATTGACGTGAAGCAATTGTCGTCAGAGCATGTGTCGTATGTCGTACAACCGCGGAAGCAAATAACTCCGAGGTTCCGCGCAGTTTGTAGATAAGATTGACCTGTTTGGCTATATACGTACACTAAGTATTTCCGGTTTTCAACAACGACTGCTCTCTTAAATGTCCTCCGAGTTTCATATTAACTTCGAGCGTTCGCTGTTTCGGTCTATTGTGAATCTTCGTCGTGTTTAGTTGGTCAGTGTTTAAAACTTCGAGGTTTCGCAAAACTTAAAGTGTCGAAACTACGACGACCCGTGCGAACGCAGCTAGTGTGGTATTTAATACGGGGGCATCTCGTTTTTCCAAAAGTTCGTTTTTCCGAAGGTTCGTATTTCCGAAGGTTCGTATTTCCGAAACACTAGTTTCCCATGCCTGGGGGTTCATAATTCCGAAAATGAAAAAGGGTTCGTAATTCCGAACATTTGTTGCATTATTCCGAAGGTTCGTTATTCCGAAGGTTCGTTTATCCGAAGGTTCATAATTCCGAAAATGAAATAGGGTTCATATTTCCGACGGTTCATATTTCCGATGGTTCGTATTTCCGAAAATGAAATAGGGTTCGTATTTCCAACGGTTCGTATTTCCGAAAATGAAAAATGGGTTCATATTTCCGACGGTTCGTATTTCCGAAAATGAAAAAGGGTTCATAATTCCGAAGGTTCGTATTTCCGAAAATGAAATAGGGTTCGTTTTTCCGAAAATAAAATAAGGTTCGTATTTCCGAAAATGAAATAGGGTTCGTATTTCCGAAAAATTAAATAGGGTTCATAATTCCTGGTAAAAAAAGGCGAATTCATCAGGAGCAGAGGTGTAGCAAGGGGGGGGGGGCATTTGTTGCATTATTCCGAAGGTTCGTTATTCCGAAGGTTCGTTTATCCGAAGGTTCATAATTCCGAAAATGAAAAAGGGTTCATAATTCCGATGGTTCGTATTTCCGAAAATGAAATAGGGTTCGTATTTCCGACGGTTCGATTTTCCGAAAATGAAAAATGGGTTCATATTTCCGACGGTTCGTATTTCCGAAAATGAAAAAGGGTTCATAATTCCGAAGGTTCGTATTTCCGAAAATGAAATAGGGTTCGTATTTCCGAAAATGAAATAGGGTTCGTATTTCCGAAAAATTAAATAGGGTTCATAATTCCTGGTAAAAAAAGGCGAATTCATCAGGAGCAGAGGTGTAGCAAGGGGGGAGGGCACGCCCCCACCCCTCCCTCATCGGATGGCGAAAAAATAAGAAAAAAAAGAAAGAAAATGGAACAGGAAAGAAGACGGTTGGACCCCTTCCGGCAACCCCCCACCCTCTTCCACCAGCGGCGTCTTAGATTAGCTTTAAGATTATTCCAAAAGACTTGTTATTATTGTTATTATTATTATTACAATTGTTATTATGAAGTGGACTACCCAGAATTACGATGACGATGTCATTTTGGATGGGGTTATGCGACCAGACTTAGATATTGCACCGGTTACTCTACTATTGCTTCTTATAATTTCCCTTGTCATGATCGTATAATTGGCCTATAGCCTATGCGTATCAATAATATGCTTTTTATAATATGTTGTGCTCCTTGCCAGGCTATTTATTAAACATAGCAGTGATCCTTTATGAACTCTCTGTAATATTTGTTTTTATTGCTGTTGTTGTTTTGGGGACCTGAGGGGAGGGCTTGTAGATCCATCTACAGAGCCATATTACAGACTTCGGCCAACTCGGTTTATTTGGGCACAGCATGGCGTATAATTATTCCTTTGTTTAGTGCTTGCCTAACAAAGCAACAAGCGCCATATTGCTACCTACATGGAGCCGAGTTGGCCAAACTCTGTAATAGATGGCTCTGAGGGCTTAGGGATGCAGGACGCCCCCACTTATTTTTAGTATAGACTTTTCATAGTATACTTTTTTAATCACAATTTATGTTGAATGTTGACGAAGTAATTACATCTTAAAGATAATAAAGTGTCAATGTTTGGTTCGCTGGAATCCAGCAGCGTGGTGCCCGAACATCCTTTTATTTTGGGAAGCGAGATGGTCGGCTATCCTTATCTGTGGGCGGGAAGGTACTCAAAATGTTATAATTGTTTGGATTATCTGGTAACAAAATCATTATTCTATAGACAATTTCTCCTTTTTTTTTACTTGCTCACTAGCGCGTAAGATTTAGAAACGGAATAGTTTGGGACAGGGAACGCCCTTCATTAGGGCGAGTGAAGTGCCCAAATATTCCATATTCGGCAGTAGGGTTAAGTAATATTATTCATGGCTCATTATTACATGTTCTATATTTGTCTTTTGATGGCGAAATTGCATTTCCATTACAATTAAAAAAAAGGGTTTTATTTTTTTCTAACTCGCTTCGCTCGCTTGCAAATTGTAGAAACGGGGAGCATGATATTCTGCCAAGAGGCATCAGCTCCCCCTTTCAAAAACATTATGTGGCCATTTTCTGCTTGTAAAGATCTACTTGGAACTTTGGTGTGTCTCATTTTCCAAAGCGGTATATACATTATATAAATAACTTCAAGCCAAGCAAATTTAATCCGGAATCCGATCATTCAATACATCAGTATGTATTTGTAATCACCGAAGTAATATCATTTTATGAGAAATGAAACATGTATTCCTGAGGCGCTCGCTCTTTACGCTCGCTCACAATTATTGGTTATTATAATAGGAACAATGATAATAATGATAATAATATTAATAATAATAACAATAATGATGATAATAATAATAATTACAATAATAATAATAATCATAATAATAATGATAATATTGATAGGAATTACGATAATAATGGCTATTTCTCTGGATTTTATTATAATTGTTATCATCATTGTTATGATTATTGAGTACGAAATTAATATCTTTACACTTGGCCGTCTTTCCCCTCCTCCCTATCCGAAATACGGATTAACGCCGTATTCTCTGAATTTACAATCCTTTTTCATTTTCGGAAATACGAACCCTTTTTCATTTTCGGAAATACGAACCCTTTTTCATTTTCGCAAATACGAACCCTATTTCATTTTCGGAAATACGAACCTTCGGAATTATGAACCCTTTTTCATTTTCGGAAATACGAACCTTCGGAGTAACGAACCTTCGGAATAACGAACCTTCGGAATTATGAACCTTCGGAAAAACGAACCTTCGGAAAAACGACATGTAACCTTTAATACACCCCGGATATACACCTCCTCCCTCCCTCACTCCCGCTCTCTCTCTCTCTCTCATTCTCTCTCTCTCTCTCCAAACTCTTGAACTGAATTTATTGATACACCTGCCATTATAACAGATATCCCTTTTTCATCGGTTAGGAATAGACATTTCACAACAGAATTATCAGAATGAAATCCAAACAAGGTTTAGAAATGCTCGACTGTTTTCTTGCCTCGTAGTTTCATAACTTCGAGCGGTCGTTGTTTTGGTCCCGTGTGAACCCTCCTCGTGGCTGTAACTTAATACCTGAGTTCATTTACTAAATATGGTTCTTTTTTCTTTCTTACTACTATGACGAAATCATAATTCCCTGGGGATTCCTTCCCCGTCATCTTTACAGCAATTTATTGTTGTAGTTATCTATATACTAGCAAATATTACCCGTGGCACCATGGGGGGGTGGTCTTCTCCTATGTACAGCCCAAGTACCCATTCACACTGAAAGGCAATTAGTTTATTGATTAAACATATTTGAACAATTATTGAGTCATAGCAGACTTCTCTTTAAATATAGATAGGAGGTTTAGTTTAATTAGTATTAGTGGTTAAACTGCGGGGAAGAACTTGAATATCATTGCGGAGTGAAATCAAAATCTAATTATAGAATGGGGAAAAAATGTATTGTAACACGGTGTCTTTAGTAAGCAGTCAAGAGGTAATTATTGTAATATAAAAATGTAATCATTACATGTATTAAGTCGAAAATAAATGAGTAATTTACTCTACAATGTACAACAGATTGCATTTGTTGCTCAATCATATATAGTGGAATGTTGAAAGAAGCGAGAGAGAGAGAGAAAGAGAGAGAGAGTGATACAGTGGGAAGCAGTGGTGGGGAAATGAGTGAGAGAGAGGGGCATATAGTGGAAAATGAGAGAGAAAGAGAGAGAGAGAGACAGTGGAAATATGAGAGAGTGAGAAACGGCCAGTGGGAAAAATGAGAGAAAGACTCATAGACAGTGGGAATTTTTTTTTGTCGACCCGAAAAAGGTCGAAATGACTGGGAACTTCGAAGCTTTACTCGGGGCCTGCCAAAGAAAGTTACGAATTTAAAAAAAAAACCTTTGAATAATACGACCAAAATACCACAAACAACTCCCCTCATGACAATCTGGGAACAATTTAAACACGTTTAAAAAATACCCCAGCTCGATTGAGTGGAAAATCACGGAGAAAAGCGCTTTCAAACAAACGGAAGGACAGACACACATTAGCCAAATTATAGTAAGGATTATAGTAAGGATTCATATTGGTTCTACAGCATCCTGCATGGTGGGGTTATGGAAAGCTTTTTCATAATTTTTTTTTTAATGCCGCGGTTTGTTTGTTTTTTGTTTATTTGTGTGTTTGTTTGTTTGTTTGTATATTTGTTTGTTTGTTTATTTTAATCCTATTGGGCCCATGTCCTACTAACACATTTAGGACAGGACAGGGCTAAACTTGATCATCATATATTTATTAAAAGTAATTATTTAAAGAAATTAAAACAATAATATTGAATTTTTAATGTAAGTTTTCAAAGATTTAAGAGATGCATATTACCTTTTTAAAAATTCCAATGATCAAAATTCCATAATCACGCAAATGCATAAAAATGTACTCACTATGTGTTAGATAGTAAGTGTTAGCTCTTTTTTACTACTGTTTTTTGTTGATCTCTGGATCGAAAGTTAATAAGACGACCTTGCACTATGACAATTGTCCAGAATGGGTGAAAACCCATGATAATGGCTAATTGCACAATAGATAATTATGGAAGGGGTTTCTGTTTCATTTGGGGTATTGAGGAAACTCCTTGAAAAATACCATTTTCTTGAGAATCCACAACCTAAGAGTACAACAGGGGTTACAAAAACAAGGAAGTACTTAATCAACTTGCAGCATAACATTATGATGTTGTTATCTTCTTTTTTTGTAATTATCAACTAAAATCAACTAAAAACAACATCGAAGTCTGACGAAACGTTTATAATAAAACTATTTATGGGCTTTAAGATTTCGGTGAGATTCATTGGACCCATGTAAACCAGGACCATTGGGACGTAGAACTAACGTAGAGGGATTACCCAAAGTGGCATACACCCCCCCCCCCCCCCCCCCCCCCTTCGTTGACTAGAAGGTCTCTTACCTCATCAATTTAGTACGAACAACTTATTTTACCACTGCACTGCTCCAATGCTTGGCCTGCTCCGTTCTCAAGACAGTGCCCTCTCTTGTTTAGTTATATATAGTTTGAAAGCTGGAAACTCTCTTCTAATAATTATGAACACTAACTCTAGGCTTGCTAGGGATATTACCTAAACGTTAATGTTCTTCGAGTAAGTTTCAAACTAAGAGAAGTGACAAGTGACAAAGATACTGGTATTGGGCGATGTTAAGGTGCTTCATGATATGCCTGATTTTCCCTTTTAATATACAACATGTATAATGATATTAACTTCATCGCTGACCTAGGGGTGGCAGCCTAAAACGCATGGCATCCAGTGAAAAGGGCGCTTTATAAATTATAAATATTACTGTAATGTGCGATGATTATACGAACAACTGTCCCTGGGCTCCCATCTCTGAAAAACTACCTCCCGCTCCCGGACAACATACCCCGAACAATTTACTACTCCCCCACCCACAAACACAAACACACCCACACCAACACTAACCACTTACAATACATTACACCCGGGTAACTACCCTCACCGGGGATTGCCGCAACAAGTGGGTAGTCGCTTTGAGGTAGTTTTCCTAAGATGTAGGCTTAGTTGTCTGGGGGTAAATGTCCGAAGGATAAATGTCTTAAGAGAAAGTTGTCACAAAGGTGATTATCCTGGACATTTTCCGGGATTGAATTACATCTTAATTGAAAAGGTATCTAAAAACACACACATAGCAGGTCAAGAGTTGAATGACATGGAGTATACATAATACATCATGCAAAAGAATACACAGTAAAATGCAATTCGACAAATATTCATATTTACAAAAACATCAAATGTGGCAAAATAAGATTGACATGCATAAAAGAAAGGGAAAGAAAATATAGATAGTTTTTTCGGATAAGATAATATGCACTGCCTTTAAAAACCCCTTTCAATAATAACGAAAATATATGGGAAAAAATCAATGAGAGAAACCCCCCCCCCCCCCCCACGCCTTCTTTTACCCATCATAAATGGTTATATTCAAACGTTTCATCTATTAACTCCTCGATCTGCTTATAACAGGAGAATAATTTATTTCAAGTTTGCTGATCTTGTAAAATTCCAATATTATTCTTTTTACTTTAAGTTCGGTATATAACTCTCTTAATATTCTTGTCCTCGTTTGAGGGTTTACGTGAGGGCGTTGGGGATACGAAAATATGCACCATAGTATTCAATCATTTTGGCAATTCCATGTATTTAGGGGGCACCAAAGGCCCGGGCCCTCTCCTTTTGAAACCAAATTCATGAATTGGTATTTAAGAACACAACACAATCTCCTGTGCTCCCCTTTGAAACCCCTTTGAAACCCGTTTGGCAAACCTATGTACACAACAACAAACCCGCCAACTTAAAATGTGCGTTGTTTTCCCTTATCATTTATAATCCTGGATCCGCCCCATGTATTCAGTTTCGATCAATTCAATAAGTTTTACTTTTTAAAACTGAATAGCATGCAAATGCTCTTTGTTTGTGTCACGATCTCTTAAACACTGTTTTTAGTCAGGTATAATGTGCTAGATCAGCTATAATTTCGACAAGCACAGTATTTCTAGTCCTGCATTTTTTAATCCATCATGCTGGACCGTTGCCCACTTTGACTGTTTTAAACTTAATCCATCATGCTGGACCGTTGCCCACTGAACTCTTTGTACGATGTCACCATTGACGGAAATATGCAGGAAATTATTTTCATCAGGGGGGTGGGGGTGGGGGAGGGATATAACTAAAAGTCACCCCACCCCCCCCCCCCCCCCCCCCCACCGATGAATAGAAATGCGTAACACATCTCCGCCACTGGATGAGATTTGACCACTCAAAGTTACTTAGACCATCCATGTCATTCACAAAAAACCTTGTCAGCTCGAACGGCCGTGTCGATTTCAACCCATCTAATATATGCGCCATACCTTGTCAGAAGGGAGTGGGTATGACTAAACATTACCAAAAAACAAAAACTGACAAAATTTTCCGTCGGGATGGGTTGGTCCATGGGCCTTAAAGGGGAAAAATTTTCCCAATTTTCAGGGGCGGTCGTTCGAGCTGAAAAGCTTTTTGTGAATGACATGGATGGTCTCAGTAACTTTAAGGGGTCAAATCTCATATGTAAAATGGGGTGACTACTTCGGGACAGGCACCCAGACTATGAAGGATGGCTTTGGGGATTCCAATAAGCCAATTCGTAAATGAGCATGAGGCCATGAGCAGATAAAGGTCATCATTCTGTACTGTGACAAATTCTAAAACCCACTGACACGAATACTTGATATGTGCTGATGAACGTCGTGTAATCATTATTCATTTATGCAATAGTATACAAATGATGCACAGGTCTGAGTGTGTCGGTAGGAATTGTGTGCATAAGGTAACTATGGAATGTTTAACCCACGAGGCGCAGCCGAGTGGGTTTAGACCAGTTTCCATAGTTACCGCATGCACACTATTCCTACCGACACACGAAAAAACATGTGCATCATCTGTTTTATAGAACGGTAGACAAATTTTTGCCAAAAATTCATTTTTTTTCAATCATTATGCATGCATGACAAATTTACCGGATGCATGAAAAATTTACCGGACGCATGAAAAATTTACCGGACGCATGAAAAATTTACCGGACGCATGATAAAGAAAAAACCCTTATACAAGGCCATGCTACAGGCTTGAACTGGTAAATCACTTTTATGCATCATAAATAGATTTTATGAATTTAATAAGTTCCATAGAGAACTGAAAATCTGGCTATTTTAGGTTAAATTTCAGAATTTCATTTTTCTACAAGTGTTAGAGTCTTGACTAAGGCTAAGCTAACTAATGTCAATTTTATTTTTGTTAAATTTAGATCCGAGTAAAATAAGTATCCACCACTACAGTCAACAACTAGCCTAAGTTAGATCTAAAGGTAATCCCTATTTTACATGAAATGAATTAACTTTATCAATCAATTTGAAGAATTCTTACAAAGATTCTGAGAACTTCAAGTGAAAGTCTTGCCGTCAATTTCACTTTTCAGTCAGGCCAGTCAGTGTCGCTGCACAGTGAATGTAACCGATGCGAATGTATGCAGCGTACAGCCTGTGACTGTAACGCAGCAGTGGCACTGCACTACTGCACTACACTACACTGTGTGATGTGAGCGAGATGTGTTAATTTAACGTTGAAGATTTTCATTCTATCGCTGTATCTGGGGATTTTTTTGTTTTAATCAGGTATAAATTTAATCGGATCATATTGGGCTTACCATCAAAATCCGAAGTCAACAAACATTAACATCTAATCTTGTCTATTTCTTGCAATTCTCTGTCTGTAAACAGTCAAATATCGTAGCTCTCTCGCACTCGCATTTTAGTAGGATATCGTTTTGATCTCGATATCGATAGTGCATATCGCGGCTTAATTCATGCATCCAGTAAAAATTGATCAATGCCTCTCAACCAATCAGATTGCAGGGATTTCTCAACCCATTCTATAATCAATGATATCCAGGTGGTAGTGTTATTTTAAAGGGGAAACAAAAACTATTCATCATCATGATGCATCTCTATCACTCCCAGAGTAATTTTTCTTAAAGTAGAACACTCAAGAAAATCACAAATATGGCAATTAATGTATCACTAGAAATTGGGAAGCTTACAGATGGCAATCGTATGGGTTTTATGTCAACTGCGTATATGATGATTATAAAAACAACATAAATAAAAGCTCTTCTCAGCATGTGGAATATCCGAGGATTCGCCAGAAATATAGCGATGTTTTGATGTCGTCATACGAGGGATCGATCCTGCTTAAGCAGACGACGTCCTATAATGAATGAACGTAATTGCAATGCAATTATTTATCAAATTATAAAGAGTTTGGTACATTTAAACATGACCTTATTTCACACCATTCTAAAAGGGAAAGTGAACTGATTCTGATAACTAAAACCGTTTGATTGTAAATACACAGGAGAAGGGTCAATGATCAATGAAATAAACCCCATTTTCAAATTGAAAAGCCCTGCGAATAATAGCTGGATGGTATTCGTTCCCTCTTGAAACGCCGAACATGCCGCGGTGCAAGCAGCTGAAAATACAATGGCGTCTTATTTTGTTTACAAGTGACTGATTCCTTTATTTTTTTAACGCTGCATTTTTCATCAAAATAATACCATACACGAAGTTAAGAGTGAGGCAACAGACTAACATTAAGACTGACGCTAGTCAAGTAAGAGAAATAAGTGAAGAGGAGATGACAAAACAGGCACTGAAAAAATGTGTATAATGTTATGGGACATCGTCTGCTTAGACAGGACTCGCCCCTCTTGTGTCGTCACACATCTCAGCAGCGTTCAAGGAGCTTTTCAGCTGCTATATCGGGGGCTGTATTTTACCGTTTTATAATTGATAATAATCATTAATTCAAATGTTTCCAAGCTTTAAATTTGGATAACCTTGTTTAATTTATGCCATCTATGCAATAATAAGTATTAAGCCAATATTTAAAATCATCAGTGTTCTACTTTAAGTGCACAAAAAGGGGACCGTCCATGTTTAAAATATCTGTGGATATTTGGGGTCATGTTTGACATGTGCTAATTACGAACTGGTCTACACACGAAAGATGCGATCCATAATATTGACAATTAAATGAAGTCAATGAGCTGTAATGTCAATGTACTCTTACATTGTGTCACAATGATCGATTGTAATTGGAAATCCCCGATACGGAACGCTGGCTGAATTATTTTGGCGTGGGAAATGAAAGAAATCTAATACATTGGCGGATTTAGGAAGCACAACTGCCCTCACCAAACGGTTAAAAAAACCCAAGGGCATACCTAACTATACATTTGTGCCCTTTTAAATTTTCGACCAGAAAGGTTCTTTGTTGTTATATTGGGGGCTTTTTTGGGGGGTTGGGTGTTTTTATTCGCTTGTCAGATATTTGTGAATCATGCCCCCCCCCCCTTTTTTTTTCTACGACCCCTGGATTCGCCACTGTTCTAATGTACGACTGCTCTCAGGACAGATTCTGTCACATTTCAATAAACATGTTATTGGTGCGCATTAATTTTTTTTTTTTTGGGGGGGGGTGGGCATGATACCTGACGACCTTTGTTAATGAAACCCAAATTCCAGTTTTAACTATGTTATAGTCAAAAGTAATTATTTACAAAGTTAAATTCAAGTCAAATTCACAACAAAATTCATATGACATTTCTTAACAATATAGGTTGTAGCATCCTCAGCATTTCCACCTTCAGTTCTTAGTTTATATGAAATAAATTTCACTACTCTTTTTTCCATCGTATTAATGAGTATGTGAAATAATTCGTACTAAAAATTAAAATTTCTCGGAGCGCCCCCTCACATCTCCCCCCCCCCCCACATCTACAAACACACACGCACACACACTTCTCGCAATAATCTAAATAAAAAGTAAATAGAATTCTCTTTCTAACTCAGATTGCATCCGGTGTGTTGTATTTCTACTTTATATATATGCCTGCAAGCTTGGGGCTACCCGTCACTATTGATATTACCCCCCCCCCCCCCTCTCAAGCGCCCCCAGAAATGTGTAACAACAGACCCAGTCTCAAAAGGTATTAGGACTACTCGAAAACAAAACCTTTTCAGGACCAGTGTTTCTAGTTTTGCCCTTTATTTTGTTTTACCTAGATCCAGGTGGGAAATAAATCGGTCGCCCCACCCCTTCTTCACAAATACAGTAGTCGCTATATCCACTACTATTCATAGGGAACATTGACTTTCTTTTCGTCATGTTCGTGATAATGTGATCTACAAAATAATAGAAAAGGGTGCTGGATATCATGACTATTTTGACGAGCCCGCGTTGAAAAACAAGATTTCCCACGTTTATGTTTTCTTTGCCTTCTGCAACCACTTCCAAAGTACTCGGTCTACTTGGGCATACTTGACAGTACGTGTGTGAAGAAAACATGCGTGGCGTCGTTGTGTGTTGTATGCAAGAATAACAATGCAATTCGATCTCAAACTTGTTTTCAACGCATGTATTCTTTCAGTTGACATGTCATTTCATTATATCTGCCTCATTGCACTTTATGCTGCTTTTTCGCTATTGCAATATGAATAGCATCCAGAAATTTGAAAAGGGCAAAATAGGTGCTCTTTTATGCTCGTGTAGACAGCATTGTTAACAAGGGTTGGTTACCAGAGTAGAAAAAAAATTGCCGCATATAGAGTACCGAAGTGATGACTTCACAAAAAGCTATTTTTTCATTTTGACATTTTTTATACCATATCTCAAAGGAACATGGTGAAAAAACATCCAGGGCCCAAATTTTATGGCAATTGGCTCATTGGGCCCCGAGATATGGCCGCATGAATACCTCCTTAGCCCCATTGAAGTCAGTGTTAAATTGGCCTGGTTCTAAACTCTTAAGAACCAGGCCAATTTACACTGACTTCAATGGGGCTAATTAGATATTCATATAGCCATACCTTGGGCCACCATGAACTGATTCATGTCAAATTTGATGTGTGAACGTTTTCCATCATGCTCTACCTAAATATGGTCATACAAATACTGAAATACAAAAATCAAAATTTGATGACGTCACACTTCGGTACTCTATTTGAAAATACTGCCGAATACAAATATAAGTCCTCCAATAATAACAATATTATTAATAATAATAATAATAATAATAATATTAATAATAATAATAATGATAATGATAATACTACTACTACTACTACTACTACTAATAATAATAATAATAATGATAATGATGATAATATCAACAACAATGATATTAATAATAATAATAATAATAATATTAATAATAATGATACTACTACTAATAATAATAATAATAATAATATAATAATAATAATGATAATGATGATAATATCAACAACAACAATAATAATAATAATAATAATGAAGTCTCATTTACCCAGGGTACCCACATCAGTAATTATACCGCCCTTCCTGCGGGAACTACAATTATTATTACCCCAGCATTGCCAGGTACTGAGGTACCCATTTACACCTGGGTCGAGATGGGCAAATGTGGGCAAAACACCTTGTCCAAGGATGTCATATCGAGCGAGGATCGAACCCAGGACCTCTCTTATGAGATCCAAGAGCCTTTGTCATCAATATACCACAATGCTCCCATACGTGTTTGTCGTAATACAATTATGTTATAGTATGAATATTATCATTATATTACGATGAAATATGATATATCATAATTATTATGAATTCACTCAATGAGAATTGATTTCAAAATAAGGGGTAATAAAAATGTCAAAATGTCATTGTATCCCTCTCTCTCTCTCTCTCTCTCTCTTTATTCCTCCTTTCTCATCCCATTTCTTTCTCCTTACTCATCTACACTCCTTTCACATGTTTCAGTCGGACGAAATTATTTTCATTCGTGTTATACTCGGAATGAAAACGATGCGTATTCATGTAGTTAAAAGATTGAAATTTATCATTAATGTATGTACATTTAATAGAAAACCTCTGATAAAAGTGTATTTACCTGTTTTTGTTAGCACTTTCATAGTAGCATTATTATACAACATATAGACCAAGCCTATAGTTCAACGCAATGTTACACGCATTCATAGAGCATAAACTTACCGATGTACCGTACACGATGCATGATAACTATTTCATTTCTATTAGGGGCAAAAATAATGTACATCTCAAAGTGAAGAGGAGCGGAAATTCACTTTATTCAGGAGTTATACTAGAGATCACTTCGTTCGAAGTGGATTCCAATTTCAAAAGAGTGATTCAATGATCACTTTGGACAGGATTCAACTCAAAATATTCCTAATTTGACTCCGAAATCTAGTGCATTCTCACTTATTTGCATTAAGAGAAGGTGAATGAAGGCTACTGGTAAACTGGGGAGCGTTTCATGAAAGGAAGTTGTCGGATATTTTATCCGACAACTGTTATAAGCTACTGAAATCCTTGCATCTGATTGGCTGAGAGCAAATTTGTCGGATAAAAAAAATATCTGACAAGTCCTTTCATGAAACGCCCCCCTGATAAATTTTATGCTTTGGAGAGACACTATAATATGAAAATGAGCACGTTTCCACACAGTATTTTAATACAGATAACTTGCATGATCTGGTTCATTCATTTCATTCAATTCTACTTTTAAAATGTCTGGAATAGAACTATAAACACATCCTGAAAAAAAATACGGGTGGGCTTGGACAAGGTTCGGCCTGCGAAATTTAGCATAAACAGCCCAGTTTACCCTTCATCGACCGGCCCCAAGAATTATATAAATGGCCCTGAGATCAAAGGCTATACGGCCCATGAGACTGACAACCCATCAGATCGACGGCCACGAGACCCACAGCCCACGAGACCGACGATATCCACCTGTTGGGGGTTCACAAAATCGGTCTCGTGGGCTTTCGGTCTACTGGGATGTGCCCGAACAAAAATACAACAAGAACAAATAAAATAGATCGGTCCCACGGGCATGAGGGGAAAGCCCCAAATATTCCTTTTTAACTGATCTTCACGGATCATCATATACAGTACTATGGGAAATAGATAGACAAAAGTGCGATATGACGTCAAACAATTGCTACGTTTGAACTCTATGTAATAGGATTGCTTAATTGATTAATTTGTTTGCTTATCGCGATTTACGACTTGAAACTGAAATTATTCATCCTTTTATCACGTAATAAAGTTTCGTGCAATTTATTCATGTCGACACAAATGGGAATGTACTCACATCTCTCATTTGACTATACGTACTTCAGTATAGCTTTGCATATAGATTTTAATCGCATTATATATACAAAGATTTTTTTTTGCAACACCAATAATACCGCCAACGTGGGAATTGGGGAGGGAAAACAAAATACGGAAGTCAAACAAGGAAACGGAAAAATGATTTCAATTTTTTTTTTAATGTCAACGATTGCTTTGGGGAATTTGTTGGTACCGGTAATTATACTTCTTTCACATGTTTTTAATGCATATTACTTCCGTTTACTTTGTAACAGTAATGTAGATCTCGACGACAAAAGAAGCTTTGTAATGTTTTGAACCCTACTGTATTGTTGTTCAGTTTACAATATTATCATGTTTTATTCAGTATTGTATTCATTGATACCCGGGGTGCTTTGTTAGTCGGAATTGGGGATATACACATGTATACGTTACGATTATTCCATTAATTTTACTGTCTTCCACATTTTCTGGTAGCCAGCAATGTACTCGGTGACCAAGTGAACTGCTCAAATGGAAGGTTGAGTTCTGGGAAAGGTAAAAAATAATTTGTGAGCTTGGAAGATTATCATATCAGATATGTCCCCTGAAAAGGATTGCTCTTCAAATGCCCTCACATTGAATACATGACAAGAAATAGCTGAAATGTTTGGGCCGAACATTTGTGTGTAGTCCCATGTACACATTTCTGTGTGCAGCGGCATGTGACTCTCATCAGAATGGAGTCAATATCGCATTTTACAGCATACACCAATTCTTATGTGCTATATAATCAACCCCAATTGCTTTAAGACAGTTTCTTTCACAATTTCATGACCAGAACTCAACTTTATCATTAGCCCTCTGGTCAGTGGCGTAAATGTACAAGAAATCCACTCATTTTGTAAGTCATAATTAGGGATCTTTTTATTTCGGAGTGGAAATCCACACTCAAAATAGTGGAATCCACTCTCGAAAGAGTAATTTAACCAACTACTTTGAAAGGGAACCAACTACTTTGAAAGGGGCTCAACTCCAAGCGAAGAGACCCTTAATGTGATTCCTATACAAAATGGATTTCTTCTGCAGCTTGGCAGAGAAGAGTCCAGCCACTGAAGGGGTATAGCATCATCATGATCATTGAGGCACAAAATATAAGGTGGATGGAAGACGAATTTTTAAAACAAGGAAACCGAATCGAGAAGTATGTGGGAGAGGTTCCTATCATCTCCTTTTCACAGACCTTTTCCTTTTAAGAGACCCTTAATGTGATTCCTATACAAAATGGATTTCTTCTGCAGCTTGGCAGAGAAGAGTCCAGCCACTGAAGGGGTATAGCATCATCATGATCATTGAGGCACAAAATATAAGGTGGATGGAAGACGAATTTTTAAAACAAGGAAACCGAATCGAGAAGTATGTGGGAGAGGTTCCTATCATCTCCTTTTCACAGACCTTTTCCTTTTCTCCCTTCCTTTCTCTACGTCTCTTCTTCACTTTGTTTCAACATTTTTTTATTACCGGTACTTGTACCCTCCCCCCCCCCCCCCTCGTATCTACGTCTCTGCCTCCTGTATGGTATTGTGTATTATTCCGTTTCAACGTTCATTTGTCATAGAAATGATGAAAATGATGATGTTATTACAAAGAATTATGATTTCGTGAACGTAAATAATAGCGTCAAGTGAACCGTAAACATACAAAGCTTCCCCGAAATGAATCGGTCGGTTGCCAAGAGTCCTCTTTGCTCTAATTTGAACCCACTTTGTCAAAAGTTAATAATAGAAAATACAGTTCTTCCTTTTTAATAAAATACTACTTGGGCCAAGTAAAATCGATTCCTAGATTTTCGACCGGATTTTCTGGAAATGAGGAGGAAAGAGTTCCATGTTATTTGAACTTTGATGTTTTCCTGTACATACAAATGCTATTTTATCATTTGTGTATGCAATACGGGGGCTAAAAACCAGGTGAAGTGGCACTGTGTTAATGACTTTTGTTAACTAATTGGCTAGATGTTCTCAGATTCCCCTTCATTTCATTTCAAAACAAAATAAAATAAATTATTTTTAAAATGGGGAGATGGGCCTTAAAAAAGGAAGGAACGCGAGGACGAGAAACGAGGAATCAATTTCACCCCGACTCGATCAACTTTGTATAACATTTAGCTTATCCTTTGGTAGTAGAAAGAAAATAATTAAACTCCAATCATATGTACATTAAATAAGGATATAGATGTCTTTTAAAATCATTTTCTATTTAGCTATATACATATATATACAGAAGTACATTAAATTAAGAACACATTTCCATCGCGAATATCAAACTGCATTGACGATGCAGCGATGCAGCTTATACTGGTTATCCAATATCGATGCACATTCGGGTGCACATTTTGGTGCATATTTGTCAGTTTAATAGTTTTCGAAATATTTCGTGGGCATATATTTTAAGTTGTCTTTGCAGTTGATGGAGTCCACACAGGTACATACACACACACATACATGTACATTGATTGCATAAAGATGTATTGCAAAATCCGATCTGAGTCAGAAGCGATCATGACTCTTCAAGATGATCAGGTGATGTCTTCCAGACTCTTTCGCGTTCTGTCCATTCTGCTCCCCACTGTTGCCAAGTAACACTGTGGAACGTCTTTTGTTTTTGTGAACTACAACGATCCTGTATTTTGTTTTATCACAATCATCTCCTTGTCTCTTCGAGTTAAATATTCATTTTAACCAGAATCAAATGGATCTGGCATTCGTGGAGAAAATCGCAAGAAGTTTCTTAACCGTTTCGACTATGTTTTTCTCTCTCTTTCATTTCTTTCCTTTTGTCTGTTATACTTTTATTTCCCATCGTGAAGATCTTCTTGATAAGCGAGGGCTAATCGAAACACTGTTTTAAAACGTTCCAAAACTGTCGTTGCGCCTCGGCGAATCGAGACGTACATTGTAATCTGTGATGTGTTTTTGCTTGAGAAAGGTGGAGATATGACAAAGCACGGTGGCGAACTTGGGGGGTACGGTGGACACGTACCTGAAAAAAAAAAGGCAACTGAAAAAAGTGCCCCCTTGCAAAACAATCCCCTACTGACTGAAGACCAGTAATGTACTCCATCATTGTGTTTCGCCTTTAAGAAGATCCTCACGATGTAACGGCAGCGGCTTGAAGGATCCACGAATCCCTAAACCTGTGATACCTTGGACATTCTTCGAAGTTCCCTCTGGAACTCGACGTCGGTTTGGAAGTCCAGATGGGATTTGATGTTGGATGACGAGTGATGCTGGGATGCTGGCTCCACACGGTGTTCGTCGTCAGAAGTAACATTTGCCGTCAGATCGGGTAGCATGTCCCCGCTTGCCAAAAGAAAATTACAAAACAATTATTAAAATGTTTATATTGATATAATTGTTTACTATTTTGATGTACACTTAATATTTCCTCAAGCAACATTTGCTTTAAATTGTTCGTTCCCACAACTTTGTTAGACATATTTTGTCAGTATTTAGCAATAGAGGATACAACCAAAAACTGTACCTTTTACTGTATAGCCACCTTCATATCCTTTTAACAGTTTAAACTTTAACCTGTAGCTCTTAATTTACAAGTATCAACATACAAGGAAACCAATTTATTTATATTCTATGTATTCATGTTTGTTTTAAATGCCAGCCTTGGTAACTGAAACTGAACTAAGTCGTAAAAGTCAACCATTAATTCTCTCTTGGAAAGACTGAGATTTTATTCAAAGACAATTCAAACAGTGCTCATAATCAATTTCCATTAGAACTTAATGCACATGCATGTATTTAAACCATTTTAAGTAAAATTATATCTGCCAGCTGCTCAGATTTCAACATGAAACTAAACTTGGTTCGTTTTACCAGATCCACAATTTCATGTGATGAATGTTTAAGAGGAGTTTATTACCTTAAAGCATAACTTAAATGTTAAATATAGATTAGAATCAGCAAAGGATTTAAGAATCTGTTTAATCACATTAATCACTCAAATATTTCACTTTTATAGTTGACTCAAGATAATATACAAAAGTTTCCGTCTCCTGCTTAAGTTTATTTCTCAGTTTATTATGTATGTGTGTGTTTCGTTTTTCTTTTCTTTTTTTCCTCCTTTTTTTTTTTTCATTTCTGTAAAAAAATGAAACAACAATAGAAAGCTTATTGTAATACATGTATATCTTTATTATACATTCATAGCTTGGTAATGATCTTTGAAGGTAGAGATTTACATGGTGGTACTGATAACGTTGAGAAGGCTTACGGTTCACCATGTGGTTAGTCCTGAAAAGGACTGTTGATTAAGAAGAAGAGAGTGGAGAGAGTTGAGAGGAGAAGAAATGGAAAGGCGAGATAGAAAGTAAGAGAATGTAGAAGTAATCTTTCTTGAAAGTGTGAAGTCCTGAAAAGGGCTGTAAACCAGATGAGATGGCTGTCCGTCATCCTGATCTCCATTCTCAGCCTTCTCATCTGGTTTACAGTCCTTTTCAGGACTTCACACTTTCAAGAAAGATTACTTCTACATTCTCTTACTTTCTATCTCGCCTTTCCATTTCTTTCCCTCTCAACTTTCTCCACTTTCTTCTTCTTACTCAACAGTCCTTTTCAGGACTAACTACATGGTGAACCGTAAGCATTCTCAACGTTAAGCTTGGTAATGTTAATAGACATGATAGATGAAGTTGGGAGCTTTGAGGATCAAAGGCAGTACTTTGAAGACTTGTCGATTGTCGAGGACAGAGGTCTGGTTGACTTTACATTCCCACCCCCAATAGACCGCTTCGGTAATGTATGAAAATTTTATGCATACCTTTCAAACAAAGGTTGTTCTTGACAACCTGAAAGCTTGCCGGACACAGCTACAAATAATGTATGCAAACTGATTCCAAGCATTGTGGCTCATTTATTTAAAAAAAAGGGGGGGGGATTCATGGAATAGCTCGTCACTTGGTGCTCAGAGATATATGTGCATGAATTTGTATACATTGCAGAAGCGGTCTATTGTTGGTTCGAGTCCAAATTTCACTATACGCCCCATACAATCCCCTAAAACACACACCCCAGATAGTGCTTCTTATTAGACTGCGGACGATCTTACCTAGAAGCTAAGATTTCATCATTCTGTCCATCAGAGAATATCTCTAGACCTGGACCCTCCTCCTTTAGGTTTGATGGATCTGTCTCTCCTACAGAGCACTCATTCTCAGTAGATTCATAATTTTTCTTCACCAGTTGGTACTGACAAGAAGTCTTCAGTTCTTCCCCTTCAATGGACAACACCTTGACAGGGGCGTCGCCAAGGTGATAGACGCAGTAGTTCCGGAGGCACAGGTAGGAGGCAATGGCAACGAAGACGATCAGTAGACCCAGGATCAGCATCCACTGATGATTCTCTGACGACGTTGACGGTCTGGTGAGCATGACGGTGCCGACGACCACCAGCGCGATCCCGGCGATGCTGAAGAAAACTGAGAGGATCAAACTAGTCTTGAGGCAGGGACCTCGAAGCATCTCCCGTTTCATCTTGGTAGCTTCGGGCAAGAACGACTGGAATGAAGGCATACAATCGTGTTTCTTATTTGGCACTTTGTGGTTGCTTGGTTTATGCCTCAGGTTCTTCTTTGGTCTATTCAAATAATCTTCTGTATCGGCATGTCCAAGAATGATGCCTATGGTAGTTTCATCATCTAGTACACAAGGTTCGTACATTGTTTTGCCTAGGAATTTTCAAGATTTCATTGGAGAATTATCCATTCTATATCACTAAATCTAAAAGGCGACTCTATAACACAAAAACAGACTCACGACAACATGGCGGTAAAAGCACACCTGAGCCCGATGTCGTCTGTGTTTCGTGATGATACAGTAAGGCAGCTAGTAGATGTTTATCCGGCGCAACTCATCCCACGCAACTACAGTAATGTCCTTGTAATATCCAATATGAAATATATAGGCCCATATATGAATGAGACGAGTAAGCATACCAGGGTTCTTGAAATAGCAAAACACAGACAAAACTACAGCGAACAGAATAGAGAGACAGGCTGTGTAATATGACCCTTGAGTCTTGAGATAACAGGAGAGATTCCAATGTCACGACAGACGGCACGGTCAATGCAACGGAAAAATAATCGCAGCCTTGAGAGATGTCAAGTCTATATTGTAATATGTTTTTTTCTTTGTTGTCACTGTCGTCTGCGGAGCATGTCGAGAGGTAACCGTACACTGCAGTATTCTTAGTAATACCAACCCGATGAATTATGCAGAAAATACACTTATGACGTGGTGTATTATTGCAGCCAATCTTCCCGTTTGACAACGATACATTCATTTATGTCGTGGATGAGCGAGAATTCAGAATACTATTCACCTCACGTACGCCAAACAATGATGTATCCACGTAAAGTCATAAATGGATTATGGGTACTGTTATGGTGTCAGTTATCAAATTAACATGATTCGAGCTGCTTCCAAGCTAGGAGTGTATCAAAAAAGTACACACTTTCGAACTACCCCCCCCCCCCCCCCATGATATATTTTTGATAATCATAATCATAATCATAATTATAATAACAATTTTGATAATAATATTACTGATAATGATAATGATGATGATAGTGATGATAATGATAATAAAAATAATAATAATAATAATAATAAAAATTATGATAAATGATAATTATTATGATTATTATTATTATGATCGCAAATATTATAATAATAATAATAATAATAGCAACAACAATAATAATAAAGTAAGATCAGATATAATAAGAAATTCACAATATCTGAATGATTTTTTTTCTCATAATAGTTCAGTGAGCACAATGTCGATATGGCGTAGCTCCTTCTTGAAAAACCGAGAAAAAGAAATCAATAAAACTTGGTATGGCTCTGTAGCCTACGTGACAGGAGCTGCCCAGATACATTACATCCCTCCCTGTCTTAGAGGGCTTCCACCCTCTTTCCTCTTTGTCGATTTCTGGAAACGCTACCTAGGAGAGTGCACGGCTAGGGAAATAAATGACTGTTCGAATCAGTTACTCATAGTTGAAGATAAAGTGGAGTCGATTATATCAAGGAGTTATCACAGAACAAGTAGTTGATTATATATACAGCACATAAGAATAGACCTGTTTACTAAGTTATTCAAATTTTATGCATACAATTTTGAAACAAAGGTTGTTCTTGACAACAAGAAAGCTTGCCAGAGGCTTGTCAGACATAGTAACAAGTAATATATGCAAACTGGATTCCAAGTATTGTAGTTCATTCATTAATAACAGGTTAATGGAATACCTCGTTACTAGGTCCCCAGGAAAGAAACATCCATAAATTTGAATCACTTAGTAAACAGGTCTATTGACGTATGCTGTAAGCTTTTTGAATCACTAAAATTATACAGAATCGAGTCAATCCTGCTAAGAGTTACCATCACTGCACAAGGACATGGGACTACACACAGATGTTCGACCTGAACATTTCAGCCGTTTCTTGTCATATTTTGAATTTGAGGGCATTTGAAGAGCAATCCTTTTCAGGGGACATTTCTACTACAATAATCTTCCAAACTGACATAAAAAGAATGAGAAATATCACAAATTATTTGTTATCTTTCCCAAAACTCAACTTCTCTTTAAAATCTCAGCATTTTATACGCGAATCAATTCATGTTAGAGTAGCAACTGGTCAATCAAGCGTAAAATATTGCCAAGCCCTCATGTAGCGTCATCCAACATGCATCCAATAGACCGCTTCGGTAATGTATGCAAATTTTATACGTACCTTTCAAACAAACATTGTTCCTGAAAGCTTGCCGGACATAGCAACAAATAATGTATGCAAACTTGATTCCAAGCACTGAAGCTCATTTATCAAAATCAGGTTAATGGATAGCTCGTCACTAGGTGCTCAGAGAATATTATGTGCATAAATGTGTATACATTTACAGAAGCGGTCCATTGAATAAAACCTAACCCATAGTTACATAGTCTGGATACATTTTTTTTTTGAAGGATTTATCCAAGAGTGTATATTATATATATCTATCTATCTATACATTTTAACGCTCTGTATACATGCCAGTTTAGGGAAATTCCTCCACGCGTGTTTTTTTTTCCTGCAGTCATTAACAGTGATCAGGTAATGGCAACAGTCATATTGATGAGGGAATGTCAGTGGCGGGATCCAGGATTCGGCCTGATCACACTTATTGCACTTATCACTTTATTGGTGCCAAATTTAGGCCGGGAGACATGCACAACGCCATTAATTTGGGGGCACATTGTTTTGTCTGTGTGTGTACTTCGGGTAGGTCAGATTGGGCTTTGCCGCATCCCCCCCCCCCCCCCCTCCCACCCGCCCCCACTTCATCTCATGGAACCGTTCCCTTGTATCTCTTAAGGGTTACAGAGCTTGGTGTCATGCTGTGTTTTGGGGTTGAGGGGCAGGGGGCTCACCTAAATTGTATATAAGCTTTGAATAAAAAGGGAATCCATATAATTATAAAGCTGCTGTATTGTCATAGACCCACTAGCCCCATCCCCTCCAGTCTCTCTCTCTCTCTCTCTCCCATGTCTCTTTCTTCGCCCCTCCCTTTATCCCTCTCTCTTTTTCACTCTAGTACTATATATATATATATATATATATATATATATATATATATATATATATATATATAATGTGAAAGAAATTGCGAGGATAACGTTGCGTTATATATATACTAGGATTCCCCCTATGATTGGAAATAGTAATATATATATATATATATATATATATATATGTATGTATATATATATATATATATATATATATATATATATATATATATATATATATATATATCGCTGCGCCCTCTCTCACTCTCTCTCCTTCCCCTTGACTATTTCATATCCAATCAATAATCTCATATTATACTTTCATGCAGTAGTGCTCGTTATCACTTTCATGATATTCTAGCTACAGAGTGTGGGTCACTTGCCCTTATCAAACTCGGCCCAGGTAAAATAAAATGTGACGTAGAGGAGGAGAGAGAGGGGGAGAAAGAGAGTAAACACATGAAAGAAGACAACAAATCCTTGCTGGAGGCTTCCCGCTCCTTTGTTTTCAAGTAAACAGGAAGGAGGAAGGAAATGTAAAAGTTTCAGAAAGTTCAAGAAATGTACAATTCTAACGAATCAAAAGTGAAAAATGGCATCACCTTTTATTTCTATTCTATATGACCTTTATTTATAGGCTGGCAGTTTTTAACAGTGGCATATCGTGACTTCAGCCCCACGAAGGATAAAACATTCATGACATTAAGCTATTGACCGGCGATACATATTGTGCTATGGGCAACTTTTTAGGACCTTGGTTTGGTTTTGGGTGGGAGGAGATAGGTATGGACAAAAGGCACATTCGGGAAAAGAACATACAAATAAAGCTGAAATTGGTGAATTAAAAGCTTAAATAAAAAAAAAATACTCAGGGCTATCCTTCCTCTACTTCTTATGATTCAAATAAAGAACAACAGCAAAAACAAAAGAAAAGAAAACGTTGATAATTTTTTGTGTGAACAAGTGAACCAAAATCTTGGATTTATTTCGTTTACCATACAGCATCTGGATAATTTTTATAGCATCCACAAAAATAAGATAAAATTACTTTAAATAATTATTCTTAACTCATTCTTAAGATTAATCAGTGTATTTTTTTTATAACGTCTTAGGCTTTCTTCACAGGACAAAGATCCCGTCCATTGCCACCAATTTCGTAATTTTTAAATTTGGCTTCAAAACAGTATGCTCAACATTAGGCCTACTAGTGTGCGACCGAAAAGAAAATTAATGAGAAAATGATTGATTGATTGAGTAAAATTAAAATATATCTCCTTTTCATGGGTACAATATGAAATACAAAGGATACATGTGTAGCAATGTGGTGGACATAGAGTACAATACAGTAAATAATTCAGAAAAAGAGGAGGCAAAAACCGGGAAAGCAAAGCTTGTGTTGGGAACGCCCTATCAATTAAACACAAGTTACTGAAAGAACATCGTTATATGAGTACGAGTTTCGCATAAACAGAAGGAATCGATTATAAGTTATGTCCATAACTTATTCGTTTCTAAGAAAAATCCGATGACTTATACCCTAATAAAGGATTTCCAAAGAGAAAAGGGTTGCTTGTTTGAAATTATGTCAATATTCTTCTTTTTCATAGCTAAAAATTGTTAGGGGAGGTAAATTACCCCTTTTCCTCTCCCTTGATATACGCTAGAGGTCTTTTGCATCATGTGATATCAATACAGCAAAACTTTAATTAGTTGTGTCGGCTAATTGAACTATAGCTCAAGGGAATGTTATCTTGTGATCAGTTTATTTCTAGACCGCAATAGGACATAATGGCTCTTAAACAGCGTTCGTCTCTTCCTACATTGGTCGTAACTTGTCTTCTTGTACCCTTTTTCATCCAGAATTTAAAAGTAGACGGGACTAATCACATCAATTCAGATCTGGAAAGTTCTCACACGGGATGCGATTATGACTTTCGAGAGAGAAAAGCTGATTGCAGTTCCAGAGGTCTCGATGTGGTTCCTCAGAATCTTCCTGAGGATACTGAAAAACTGAATCTAACGTTCAATAACATCACTTCTCTCCTGAGCACCTCGTTTGAAATATACCCTCGCATTACCTACCTAGGCCTCTCTAAAAACGACATCAGAAGCATAGAACCCACCGCGTTTTACCCTCTCGAGAATTTAACGCACTTAGATATGCTCATCTGCCCCCATCTTCTGCTTCCAGTCAGAGGTTTATTCAAGTGGTCCAGAAACCTGTTATCCTTAGATTTGTCGAAATCAAACTTGAAATCGCTTCCCAACGACCTACTTAAATGGAGTCAACACTTTCAATACGTTTGTTTTGATAACAACCAAGTCGATTTAATTAATATGAGCTCTTGTGGGACAGTGAGTACTGCCAGCTTCGCGTGGAATATGATAAGAAACATTTCGGAAGGAGCCTTTACCTTTGTCTGTAAAACTGAGACTCTTGACTTATCGGGAAACCCCATACAACTGATTGATTCCGATGTGATTGCATCACTGCATGTTCGGTGTCTGATCTTTGGGTACTACACTCTGACTTACGATGTGTTGAGAAGCCTATTTATCGGGGTTTCACGTTCGAAGGTAGAATGGCTTACAATTCAAAATGGCATTTCTAGTATATTCCCAACACATTTCTTTGATCCACTACATGGTTACGCTCTTACTGTTCTTGACTTTGCCTTCAACGGCGTGAATGACTTATGTCTCTATCCTTACATCTTCTCTAATTTGACACAAGTCCATCAACTTCTTCTCGGCTCTAATGATATAGTCAGGATTGAACCAAACTTCTTTGAAGGAATGCAGAAGTTAAAGGTGATGGACATATCTTCTAACCTAGTGAAGTATATAAATTCTCATAATCTTACTTGGGAGGTAGACCTAGCCGAGTTGGACTTAGCTTGGAATGCACTGACAGAAATTTCGGAATTTTCATTTCTGGGTTTGGGAAATTTAACCCGTTTAGACTTGAGCCATAATAAGCGCCTTGCTGTCCTGAAATTTACCTCCTTTTCAGGTCTTGATAACATTCAAACTATCGATTTGTCATATTGCGATATCAAACAGTTACAATTGTACACACCGTCATTAAAATCACTTTTTCTGCAAGGAATTTTTTTCTTTAAGCAACCTTTGGAACCTGGAATAGCTTTCAGAAACGCACGAAATATCATGCACTTGGACTTGAAAGATTCGCTCGTGCAATTCCGCAAGCTCTGGAATTCAACTGCAGACATATCTCTCTTTGATGGATTGCTTAACCTTACGATTTTGGATATGAGTGAGAATTCTTGTAATCACCAAACAGACCTTTTACCTGGGACCTTCAAGAACCTTTCACGTTTACAAGAGCTTGGTTTAGGCTACTCTGGAATTTCAAACCTTCACCCACTGGTCTTTAGATATTTGGAATCACTTAAGAAGCTGAACCTATCAGGTAACAATCTGCTGCATCTTCATGTTGATTTATTGGCAGGGTTAGGGCAAATAACAAGCATTAAACTTGACGGAAACAGTTTAACCTATCTTGATGAAGTCTTATTTGCGAATAATCCAAGGCTTACAAATCTTTCCTTGGCAAACAACAAACTAACAGCTTTTAACCAAAGCACGTTTAAACCGATCTCCTCTTCTCTCTCATGGCTTGATCTTTCTGAGAACTCAATTGTCTGTGCCTGTGATCTAGAATGGCTTCTCAAGTGGCTGACTGGAACAATCAACCTCGTCAACGAGAAACAGACTTTCTGTTCTCCATCATCATTGGTCCCTCTTCGGGGAAAACTTTTAATTGATTTTGATCCCACTAAATTATGTCGGCTGAACAAAGCTATCTTCTCTCTGATTCCAGTTGTCATGGTGTCCTTCTTTGTCAGCGTATGGGTCGTATATCACTACCGATGGCAACTGAGGTACAAACTCTGGCTCTTGAAACTGGCAGTCGCTGGGTATAGGGAGATGCAAGACGCTCGTGACCACCATGACTACGAGTTCGACCTGAATATCATCTTCTACGACGATGATGAGGAATGGATTCGCGAACAACTCACACCGACTCTTGGGGAAAGGCTTCCGCAGTTTCAGAGGAACGTCTTTGGCGACAAAGACCTCATCCTCGGTATGTACTACTTGGACGCTGTTGAATACGTTGTAAGCAGGAGTTACAAGACCATCATAGTGCTCAGCAGAGTCGCAGTGCTTGATCGCTGGTTCATGCTGAAGTTCCGCACGGCCATGAACCACGTGAGTGATACTCAGACCGAATTCGTTGTCGTGGTCTTTCTCGAAGATATCCCAGATGAGGAACTACCTTTTTTGGTGAGGCTGTTTCTCAGTGATGGCAGACCCTACCTATTCTGGACTGAGGAAGTGCGAGGACAGGAGTATTTCTGGAAAGAATTAGTGCATAATCTGACCATTAATCTGAAGACCAATGATTTAATCCCAAACGAATAAACGGTCTCAAGCCTTTACGTTTAATGATTGCTACTGACGTAGTAGCATAGTGGGTGGGGGCGCACGGGAGCATACCCAATCTGGAATAATGATAAAAGGGAGGGGGAGGGGGAAGCAGGGAAAGAAAGAAAGGAGGAGGGTAGAGAAGACGACCTGTCCTAAACCCTCCCATGTTTAGCCTTGATCTCTCGCAATGTATCCACTTAAAAAGACCGACGCACCCCCCCCCCCCCAAAAAAAAAAAAAAATAATAAATAATAATAATAATAAATAAATAAATAAATAAATAAAATAACAACACACACACGCAGTGATACTAGTACCACCTCTATGGTAATTCAGATTCTGAACGATTTAATTTAAAGAGCAATCCCCCAAAATACGCAGTATCCCACGACTGTTGCCAGGCCGAGTGATGGCGTGACCCCGAATTTGTACAAACGAGGGGGAAAAACCCCTCGCCCGTACGGGGCACACACGAGTAATTCGGCCCCCGTATAAACACGTGTTAAATTGAAGCACATTAAAAGCTCATATTTAAATAATCTCTCTTCAAAAATCGTTTTAATTGACAAAGAAGCAACTACACTGATGGTACTACAGAATTAGGTATTTTATTTGGCCTGTTATGCGGCTACAACAAATACTGTTAAGGCTGAACCGAGTCTAATCACAAACTGCGACTTTTCAGTGCTGTTCAAATAATAAGCCAGTTCGGGGTTAGCGCATGGTACAAATGACCCCAAATATCCACAGATATTTTAGACATGGAGGGTCCCTTTATGTGCACTTCAGAAAAATAACTCTGGGAGTGATAGAGGTGCCTCATGAATAGCTTTTGTTTCCCCCTTTAAAAAGAATACTTCCACCTGGATATCATGGAATGCACCATTAGTGCATAATTGAATAATGATTACATGACATTCATGAGCACATATCGAATATTAGTGTCAGTGGGTTTTAGAATTTGGTACAGATGACCTTTATCTGCTCATGCTCAGATTGCATCTCCGAAGTGGCTTATTCCTCTAAAATGCACCAGGCGGCCAAGCTTCCACATACGGTGAAATATTAAAGAATGTGACTTCCAAACACCATTTCTCTTTACAGCAGACAAGTATTCAATTTTATATGAATATTTTTGATCAGCTACCATTACATCATCTTACTTACGCATGTCCAAAATGCATCGCGAGCGGATTAATTACTCATGACTTTTGTGGTAAGCACTATATAGCACGAAATTTTCTTTTGCTGATTTAAAAAAAAGGTGACTGAGTAAGAAAATACAACCGAAACTTGTAGTGTCTTTCAAAGTCTTCAAAAAGGGGTTTCTGTTATGAATATTCATGAGCTCAGCTGCAGGATTGGTGCCTATATAGTGCTTATCACTATGAACACGGTGACAAAGAGAGCGGACAATTTATGCAGCTCCTAATTGTACCCTCCACAATAGCTCTAGTAGACAAAAGGACATCCCTTCACTGCTACTATTTGACACCTGTTCTACATATTTTTACAGGATAGCAATGAATGGATGTTCTTTTGTTAACCAGTGCAATTGTGAAGGGTACAATGAGGAACAGCATAAATTGTCCGCTTCTTTGTTCGTCATGTTCATAGTGTATCCTTTTGTGTGCCCTACGAATTTGGGATTACGCCATCCTCGGCCTGGCAGCCGACAGTTTAATAGTGGGATATCGCGTATAGGGGAGATTGCTCTTAAAATAAAATCATTAAGTATTTGAACTTCCTGCAATTGATTAAAAGTAATAACTTTTTGTAGCCACAAGTCAACGGTATAAAACTTACAATATAAACATAATGTTTTATAACGCATGACCAATTGCAGTAAGAAAGCAAAAATGTAATAATAATGGGGTAGTTATACCTGTACCTATATCATCAGTTACTAATGGTAATTTATTTTCAATACAATTAATGCAATTAACAAACACTATTTAAAAGTAAAACAAATTGAAACCACGCAGAAAAGTAGTAGTAATTACGTGTTTAAATGGGTATGTTCATATATTTCGTATAACTTAACGTTTCGCAGAAGTAGAAGCAAAATATAACCTCGGTTTAGAGTGTGTTCTAGAAATCATTTCACAAAGAAAATGTTAATAGGTGCATAACACGATATTGATATGAAATTTGTAGGAATAGTTGTAGTATAGCTTGATAAACTGCGTAAAATTGCTGTAAAGAGAATTGTATCTAGAATTACTTAGCGAAAACGGATTGTGTATTTTTATTTATATGTATTTGCAAAATGAACGCAGAACTTTCTTCATAACTGATTACATTTCTGCTTTTATTATATCTAAACGGAAGGGGAATCAAAGATTAATCCCCTTTGAGTATTATTAGTAGGTCTACATCATTGTATGCCCAGATAAATATGTAAACATATATAGGCTATATCATACTGTCAGATAAACATGATAAAAGAATGTTTAATTAAAGGGAAAGTTCACTCTGATTACAAGTTGGATTAAAAGAAGCAGACAAAATTAAAGAAACAGATCAGTAAAGGTTTGAGCAAAATACGATGAGAAATAAGAAAGTTGTGAATTTCTGAAGTTGTAATCAATCAGACACAAATTGGCAACTCCGTGAAGTATCTTGCGTGCTCCTCTCCCATTTGCCCTGCAAGTTTTAAAAAAATCAACAATTACCATTTTCTCTCTAAATAAAAAAATTCAAACATACATGCACCTTAGATATAATCATTGTTCATATGCTTCACACAACACCTGTATGAAACACTTTCTATTCTTTCATCAGAAACTAAGAAAGTGAATATTTAGGACATTTTCTCTACTGGGCAAATGGGAGAATAGCTCGCAAGATACGTCACGGAGTTGCCAGTTTGTGTTCGATTGATTACAACTTCAAAAATTCACCACTTTCTTATTTCTTATCGGATTTTGCTCAAACTTTCACTTATCTGTTTCTCTCATTTTCTGCCTTTATTCAAATCAACTTCATATCAGGTTGAACGTTCCCTTTAAACATAAAGTTCCGTAAAGAACGCTTCCTTACCTCAATCATTAAATCATTAATTCGATCATTAATTGAAGGTAGGATACGATGTTATTCTTAAAAATGACAAACGGTTTTTTTTTCTCAAAAAGTCCAATTTCAAAATTCTCAGACAAGTAAATTATATGCAAATCTGAATTCAAAACTACAATTTTATTACAGTAAAAATATTCCATTAGTAAGAAATAAACGTAAACGTAATAAACCTATCAATCCATGGATAACTAAAGGCATACTGAAATCAATCAAAACAAGAAATCGACTATATAAACAACATTTTAATAGCCCCACGGATACAAGTCTACTTGTTTATAAAACATACCGTAACAAATTAACAAAGTTAATTCGCTTTTTTCGGAAATTACACTTTTCAACCAAATTACAAAAGGTGAAATCCAACTCGAGCGCAACATGGAAAGTTATAAAAGAAGTTATATGGGAACTAAAAGTGACACTTTACCAAAAGATGATTTTACTTTTAATGGTAACAAAATTGCAGATTCTAATGACTATGCCGATTGCTTTAATTTTTTTTCCACTAATATTGGTCCTCAACTTGCTGCCAAAATTGCTACTCCAAACAACGCTCATTATACGCAATTCTATTCAGAACCGAATCTGGCATCTCTCTTTTTAAATCCCACAAACTCCAATGAAATAATTAATATTACTAAATCATTAAATGCTTCGAAATCCCAAGGTCATGATAAAATAAGTACTTCAATATTAAAGGAATTAATCCATTTCATTGCTGACCCACTAACACATTATATTTAATCAGTCTTTACAGTCAGGTATTTTTCCTGACTTGTTAAAAATAGCCAATGTAACTCCAATTTTTAAGAAGGATGACCAACATGAAATCAGCAATTACCGTCCTATTTCTATCCTCCCCAGTATATCTAAAATCTTAGAGAAAATTGTTTATAATAGATTATATAGTTTTTTAAACCTCCATAAAGTACTAAATCCGAACCAATACGGATTTAGAAAAAACCATTCCACTGACCTAGCTCTTGTCCAAATTTATGATAAAATTACAGACGGCATTGCAAAAAAAGAACATGTTATTGGAATATTTTTAGACCTTAGTAAAGCGTTCGACACGCTCAATCATGATATATTATTTTCTAAACTTTATTCTTGTGATGTTCGTGGCTCAGCGCTCTCTTGGTTTAAAAGTTATTTAAGTAATCGAAAGCAATATGTTACATTTAATGGTATGGATTCACTGAGTCCCTTCTAATTAAGTGTGGTGTCCCCCAGGGATCTATCCTGGGCCCGCTTTTGTTTTTAGTGTATGTCAACGATGTATAATTAATACGTCATCATTATTATCCTTTATCTTATTTGCAGACGACACTAACATTTTTTATTCTCATAAGAACCTAAAATCATTGGAAAATACTTTAAATGTTGAATTACTTAAAGTTTCGAAATGGTTTAAGTGCAATAAGCTTTCTCTCAATATTCAAAAAACTCAATTTATGCATTTCAAACACAATATCCATGTAGCTAATACTCCTATTAATATTAAGATTGATAATATTTCCGTCGAACAAAAGAAGAATACTAAGTTCCTAGGCGTTATAATTGATGAAAATTTAACATGGAACGATCACATTAATCATATTATATTATGCATTTCCCGAGGTGTGGGAATCATTAATAAGTTAAAATATATCTTGACACGAACAACTCTGTTTTTATTGTATAACACATTGATACTTCCTTATATAACATATTGTAATATTGTTTGGGCTAACTGTGGTATTACCAAACTCAATCCCATTCTATCCCTACAAAAGCGGGCACTTCGTATTTGTACTGGATCGTCTTACTTTTCTCATTCTGATCCACTATTTTTTCAGCTTAAAACATTGAAGGTCACTGATTTAAATATTTTTCAAGTTGCAGTTTTTATGTTTAAATATAAAAATAACCACCTTCCTTCCTCATTTCAAAATTTGTTTAATCTAAACAGTACAATTCACACATATCCTACCCGTATTTCAGAAAATTTTCATCTGACAAACCCAAAATTAGGCATAAATCAATAAGTCACCATGGCCCTGACTTGTAGAATAATCTACCCACAACAGTTAAAATTTTCTCCACAATTTACTCTTTTAAAGCGACTATGAAGCGTAATTTAATATCCTTATACTCAAATCCACCACATTGACTATCTGTGTAAATTATAGTATTTTACTGATTATTGATCAATACAACTCGTGAATACATCTTAACCCTATCGCTAATGCACTTGCACTGCACTGCACTTGCACTTGCTTTGGACCTCCTCATGACCTCTTTTTCTTTTTCTCAATTTCTTTTTTTTGAAGTTCTATGTCGCTTTTTTACTTTGAGGCCGCCATCGACATCAAGCAAATCGCTCATGATGACGGTCTCCTGCGTTCACAAATCCTGTTAATTGTAAAATGTTAATTTTCCATATTGTATACATATTTTAATTGTATTCAAGAAGTAATTGTTAATGTCTGACAATATGTTGATATATATATATTTCTTTAATCTGTAACACATGTATTACTATATTTTGTATCATGCTATTGAACGCAGAATTAAAATCAATCTAAACAAATCTAAACAAAACACGAAAAAATAAACAGTTGATCACGTGAGATGCCTTTTGAATCGAAAATTTGAAAAGGGATTTTATAGATCTATTTCATGTATGCAACTTGGGTTTAAAAAAGGGGGAGACGGGCCAGCTGTGCCCCCCCCCCCCCAATCCTTTATTGGAACAATTCTTTTCCCTTTACTCCAACAGACAACTGCTCAAGATATGATTCAGGTCAGTGGCATATCTAGGGGGGAAGGGGGCACATGCCCCGGGCGGTACTTCCATACAATTAGTTCGGTCAAGTCGGTTTTAGTTGGGCACTGAACATTGCGTAACATTGCGGAACATTGCCTAACAAAGCAACAACCGCCATATTATTCGAGCGGAGTTAGCCAAACTCTGTCTGTGGAAATAATGGTTGGTTTCATAATCGTCAACAGCGCCCCCTCAAAGTGAACCTTGTAAGCTAGTGTAGCCCTCTCAATTTTTTGTCAAAAATTTCAAGTACGGTGAATGCCATCGGTTTGAAAATATAGTATAATACTGTCATGACAGGGTCTGGTGGGAAATATGGTCCCCGAGGTGACGTGAACCACGACTATTTTCATGAGGGGCGCAGCACCGAAGGAAAAAAGTCGTTTTTACGTTACCGAGGGTACCATATAGTATAGACTTGAATGTAGTATATTTGGTCTATATCCGTCATCTTGAACTAAAGTCTAAATCTAGTCATCTACTTATGATCATCTGCATCGTAGGCCTTTGGGAGACCTCACACTTACGTAAATAAACAGTTTTGAAGAAGGGATGAATTTGCACGGATAATATCAAACGCCTAATGATGACATCATCACGGGCATGTGCCTATATAATAGATACGTGCAATTGAATTTTTCTTTTAAAGCTCTAATGAAGAAACATTTGCTGCTAAATTACAACCATGAATGATTGCTTTGAATATCGACCCCTGATTGTCCTGTACCCCTTATTACCCTCAAACCAAACTCAACTTCCCTCCATACAATTAAATTCTCTGGAAAACCATAATCCCTAGCTATAAAATTATGCACTTTTCACCAGCGCACTCATGGCACAGATATATGCAATTCCCTTAAAATTACAATGTGGCGATTCAGAGGTGAATCTCAATGTATGCAATTTTCTTGAATTTACAATATGGCGAATTATTTCTATATTTATTTCCTGAATCCTCCTCATTTATACGCATGTAATTCTGGGCTAATATCGTCTTAAAGGGAGCGACAAGTCGCAATCTATGGGCGGTTTTACAGTTGGCTGCTCCTTTCTCTGGATCAAAGTTTAAAGCGACTTCAATTTATCGCGCGCAGCTAATGAAAGTTCGCACATTGACCCAAATTTGAGTAAACAAGATCGCGCGTTCTTTATTCCAGTATTTGAATCTCATTGGTCGGTTACGTATGTAGGGATTCGAGTTAACGATCACGCGAGGAATTCGACAATAACATTCCTTCGGTAGCGCACGATTGGACCTGATTGTATCCGAATTTCCCCGAGTCAGGCCAACTGGTCAGGCCCATGGATTACGACTTGCCACTCCCTTTAAGCATTTGCTTTATGATAGTTTTTCCCTCTGCATTTTGTAAATAATTGTACCTACATCATCAAATATTTTATATCGATTTATACCTATATTTATACTCACTGTATTATTGGTACGTGTATATGTTATCACTCATCACTGTAAGATGGTTACTCATGATGTAGGCCTAAACACTCAATTATTTCTATGTAAGTTTATCGCCTCATCCTTTATATGTTACGTTTGAAAGCAACTGTTGTTTAACATTGATTATGAAATAAATGCAGAAAAGCATCTGCAAACAAGCAAAAGTGTCGTCACAATTTAATAGAGTACGCAGTTTTCGTGGGCGATGTCATACGCCGTAAATAGTATGCATGTACCATCATTTGCAAACGTTTAAGACCAAAATGCAATAAGTCAAAGAAAGAAAAAAAAACAACTTATGTTTCAAACATATACAATTTTATGTCTTGAACTATAGGCTTATACCATTAATATTGTGCTACTGATCACTGTAGTAAACATGTTACGTAATCATTCAATGAGACAAAAGAAAGACAGTATTCAAAATTATTGAAATACCCACAAATCCCGAGGTGGTCTTAAACTTTTGCAAATGATGGTATAGTACTACTATTCACGGATCGTGACGTCAGAAATTACCCTCCATGGCAATTCGCTCATTACTTTGCATGAAGATAGTGAGAATTATATTTTGTCACATAATGCGCATTGGACCAATCGATTGCGCAGATTCTTTTCATGACGGATATAATCCCTAATACTTTGGTTTATTCCCTCTTATGAACTGGCTTTAAGTGCTTGAAAACACCCCGGCTCCACCAGGCGGCCGTGGGGAAAGTCAGGATTGCGTAAGCCCCATTTACTCGTACACATAGTTTGTGCGTCGAATGCGTCCGTCGGACTACTGAAATTACATTTCGGACTGCACGAAGCCGACCGAATCTCGCACGAGAGCTCGAGCTCAGGCGACCAGTCTGTCCGAAGATTGCGCCCCGCGGGCCGGGACAACGGCATGATAAAGATCAGGTAACGATCACGGTGCCCTCTCGCCGCATAAAAACGTCCACAATCTGCGGTTGAGTATCCCTTTATAAGTATCGCTTTACTGCACTGGAGCCCGACATCGTACTTTGGTGCCCAATTATTGAGGTGTGGGTTCGTTCAAGGTTAACTTGTATAACTTGTTCATGGTTATTATCATATTATCTTAATTGCTTTTACTCTTTTGAATTTGCCCCTCCCCTGATATTGCCTTTATAGTGCCCAGTTATTTTGTTTGTACTGTCTTTATCGCTGTTATACTGCATTGGAACTCAAGATATAGTGCTTTGGTACATGATAGGCTAAATTATGAAGTATGACCTATGGCGTAATGAGCCAACAATTTTGAGTACTTGCGATTGAGTGAAGCGAGTGAGCAAAAAAAAAATGACCTTTTTTTTTATACCGCATTGATTTACCGCATTTTATATACCGCATTGATATACCGCATCGTATACTCCCTGACGAAGACGGAGGAAGCCGTTGGAAATTTGAGTAGAGAAAATAGAATTGGCCACAATGCATTACAAATGCTTCTAGCAGTTTTCTTTCGATTTTTGTTTCAGCCAATACGTGAAACCTTAAGATATGTAGCCTATATTGAAGCCATGCAACCATTATTCTCTCATTTTCATTTTCTCACAATTATATTATTTCCACGAGAGTTGCCAAAGCTGTTGTAATAATTTTCCTTACAATTGTTTATACTTACTCTAATGTAGGCCTATACATGTATATCTCAAAGCATTAATTCGCTTGGATCCAGCTGAAGCATGCGACTTGTCTTTGTTCAAATCTCACCTGCCCCCGACAAAGGTATTAATTAATGAGGTTGAAGAATGTTTTGTCAATCTGTCGGTCAATTGAATCTGGTGTCGCTGAAACCATTCACCGTCTCCGTGGTCTAGTGGTTAAGGCATTGGCGTTCTAAGCCGACGACCCGGGTTCGATTCCCGGCGGAGACTTTTTTTCAACCTTTGCAAAAATTTCAAAAAGAGAGGACAGCTCTGGGGAACTTTGATTTAAGCTACGCAACCATTATTCTCTCATTTTCATTTCTCACAGTTATTATCATTTCCACGAGAGTTGCCAAAGCTGTTGTGTATGTTATTTCCTTACATAATTTTATATCCGGTAGGTAAATTGGATTTTTTTTTCTTGCCTCTTTTATTTTGAAGGGCTAGGGGTGGCGTGGGGGGCTGCATCCCCCACCAGTACGCCAGTGAGTATAACTGGTTCTTGATTATCATTTTATGTATTATTTTTGTGCTATAAACCCCCTTTTTCGTAATTATTATTATTGGACCCCGATATAGTGCTTCGGCCCCCGTTTTATACCTCAGACATAATCAATGGCCTAGCTATACAGGGCGTCTCAGAAAAAAAGTTAACCGTCCGAAAAGTCTCTCCAAATAAGTTTCAAAAACATTTGAAGCAAATTCCATACAGCTTAGGGTCTCATTTATTAAATGACACCTAAAGATCTGGCGATATTTTACACTCGAGTGAGCAAAGGCCACTTTTGTTGTTGAAAAGGTGTAAAATCCAGATTTGGCATGTTTTTTCTGGTAGGCCTATGATCGGCATAGTTGAGATCGTCATGAAAAGGCTTAGAAATGTTCATATTTCGATCAATAATAGAAAATTTATGAAAGAGCAGGTAGGCCTATTGTTCTCTCTAGGCCTACTTACGTATCTCAAAAACATTTTAATGCTTCAGTGAGCAATTAGCTACTTTATTGAGTGTTTTGAAATATTAACTTTGGCGAGTTTTTAATTCAAGCTGGCTTTCAGTCAAACATAAAGTTATGTCAGGACATACCAAACAATGCCTGTTCTTTCAAAAATTGCCCTCAATATATGATCAGAACACCAAATATTTTCAAGACTCTCAACTTTTGCACCCTCAGTCGCAAAAGTCGCTCAGCTCACTCGAGTTCAAAATACCTCCACATTTTTCGTGTCATTCGATAAAAGAGACCCTGAGCTATCCACGGGTATGAAAATTTCGTACTAATTATATTTTTTTATTTTTTTTTTTACTTTTTCTATTAGCCGTCACCGTTTTTCTGGGACGCATTGTATAGGCCTATAGTAGGCATCTAGCGCACAAACCCATGGTTACACGGTCGCGAATGTGTTTTCTTCATGGTTTTTTTTTACATTCCCCAGCCTCTAGCCTAGGTATAGGCCACTGTACCCCCGCCCCCCCCCCCCCCCCCCAAACACACACACCGTCCATGTGAACGGTAGGCTACGCGGTGCACAACCGGCGCGTGGCCTATACTAAAATTAAATCTGACATATTATGTACAAAGAAAATTTGTCCCCGGGCCGCCCCCCCCCCCCTCTCTCTCTCTCTCTCTCTCTGAATATCATGTTCTTTTGACCCGCCCCCCCCCCTTTCAAATGTGATACCTTATACGCTTATATACTTCACCTGAAGAATGTTACTTTTTATCATAAAGGGTTTTTTAATTGTGCTCCCCGTCCTCGGATTTTTCTTTTTGACAGTCTATCTTTCTTTCTTTTTTTTTTGTGTTTGATTTGATTTGTTTCCACGATCAGTTAACATAATGTGTGTACAATGAGAAAGCAAAATATAAGCACAATAAAATTAATCAAATGGCATAATTTATACAAAGGATAACAGCTCAGTATTTTGCAGTATTTGCATACAGTACCGTATATACAGTTGTGGGGGAACCTATCAAAAGCGAGGCGTGTCGAGTTAGGTCCCCATTTAGCAAAGAAAAGGAGCTGGAAAGTAGAATTGGTGAGATCAAGTTTGTTTAAAAGCAGAATCCTGGATCTCGACCTCTGAGCTCCACCAATGTGCCAATCCCGTTATTTGCACCAGAAAAAAACGTTTGTTCGCGATGACCCAACTATCATGACCCCAAGTATAGTATGAATGGCAGTAAAAACATGAGGCGATGTTTGCTAGTCTATGAGCAGAGCTACTGGTATTCTTAAAATTCTATAACTTGAAAACAATATAGAATATATACTATTTTCCTATAATTTCCTGTTTGTAGGACTGCAAAATATTTTTATAGCATAAAACGATGTTGTTTTTTTCTTTGAATATTAAACATCAAAGTGTTTTATATCACAGAAAATAAATAAAAATTAAATTATATTTGATTCAAGGTTTGTAAATATAGACTAATATCAGGCAGCGCAGCACGTGCATCATATCCATCATAGAAAATACCGGTACGTATACGGTACCTAAAAACGTACGCAATTACCGGCTAGCGCATAGCGTATAGCTAGCATTTTGCATGCATGCTACATACAGACGGTTTTAAGCTTTGTCTGTCATGTCGCGGGTATGCAAGGGGCATCTAGATCCTCAAAGCTCAGTATATATCGAAAGCTGGCCAGCCAGCTGCTGGTTTATCGTCAGTAAATTGTGAGCTTTTCTTGCTCATAATAAATGACATTTTACGGCCCAGGAAACAGCGAGTTTTGTGCAGATATATTCGCAAGCTCTCGGGGCTCACTCTCTCTCACCTCGACTAGACTCCTCGACTGCTGCTGCGCTGACACAGAGGCGTGGCCAGTATAGTAATCACCATTGGCTGCAGCTAGCTACATCATTGTTTAACTTTAACTTCCAACTTCCAAAGCCAAAGCGAAGGTGGAAATGAATTCTGATTGACAAATCTCAGGTCATTAATTTCCTATCAATTTCAGATAGATTTATATTCTGTTTCTGGGCCTAATTCATATAAATCATAGAGTGATAGACAGTTCATCAGTTCTTTCAGGAGCATGGATATAAAAAATGCAATAAGCTTGTACAGAGACAATGGAGCCTCATATGATACCGATTTCCACGGGCGATGGCTCCGGGAGAACTGGTGGATGTCATTGGTCATCTCCACTGTCTACCTCGTTCTCATTTTTGGGGGTCAGCGTTGGATGGAAAACCGTCCTGCTTACGACCTCCGCCGCCCTTTGATGATGTGGTCTGCTGCATTTGCCCTGTTCAGCTTCGTCGGGTTTGCGAATACCGCGCCAGATTTGGTCCAGCGCTTGTTCTCCGAGAACGGATGGCACGACGTCATCTGCAAGGCCAACTTCTACAACGGGAGGATAGGAATGTGGGCTTGGCTTTTTCCGATGAGCAAGGTAGTTGAACTGGGCGACACACTTTTCATCGTGCTCCGTAAACGCAAGCTGATATTCATCCACTGGTATCACCACGTATTCACCCTCATCTACAGCTGGTATTCGCATCGCGACTACATCTGCACTGGACGCTTCTTCGCGACCCTCAACTTTGGTGTTCATGCCGCGATGTATGCCTACTATGCCGTGAGCGCCGCCAAAGTCACGAAAATTCCGCAGCAAGTGAAGGTCGGGATCACGCTGATTCAGCTGTCCCAGTTCTTCATCTCTATCGCTGTGACCGTCCACACCATCATACAGCTTGCCAAAGGAAACCAGTGTGATACGCATGGGATAAATATAGCATGGTCGGTCGTACTGTATCTTAGCTTCTTATATTTCTTTCTGAAATTCTTCTATGAAGCCTATATCAAGCCCAGTGGTCCGAAGAAACGTAAAGAATGAGGATCAGAAACATTGGTTAATGTTCCGCAAATAAAAGGAAATGTATATAAATCTATAAGAATTAGCCAGTGGGGAATGATGTAAAACATAGGGTCTACATGAGTGCCTATGTCAATGTCATATGTACAGTAGGCACTACATGTACATGTAAGTGTGCATTTAGAGGAGTGAAATTGTCATTTGAAACCAAGATGTCTAGATGATCAAAGTGATATTTTAAACTGATATTGTATTTTTCGTCCATAGAATATTCGTTGCTGGATATTAATAGTTGCTTGTAAACTTGTGATACACATGAAGTATTGTTTCTCCTACAAAATGTATAGTAACTGTATAAGCTAATATTTTCGCGTACAGATATTTTCGCGAATGGCGACCTCTGCCACATATTTGCGTGTTGTTAAATTCGCGTTCACCACCACACAACAGATCTAGGGAAATTCCGACATCAACCAGTTTACGATCATGTTGTTTGTAAACACTAAGCTCACGAGTTTGTTCTCGCTATACACACAACTCCCGTCACATATACTCACTCATTTCGACCCGTATCGTATCTCTTGAGCTTGCAGTGTACACACACCCCCATACTAGTACACGCCCTAAGCCCAACCCCGAACAACACAATCACGTTCACGTAAAAATGTGCTCTCGTAATGTTGCATGTTCATATGAGAATATTTTCGCGTGTTGTTAAATTTGCGGGTTATCTTTCATTCGCGAAATTCGCGAAAATAAAACCCTCGCGAAAATAACAGCTTATACAGTACTGTACAAGATAGCTTTACCAGAGTTTACATGTACCTCCAAGGGAAAATAGCAAAAAGTTCATAAATGAACTTAGATATAAGGATTTATGGCTGAAGTTTCGGACAAGGGAAAAATCTCTTTTTAAGTGAGGGTGGGGTTGGAGATGGACAAATTGATGTGAAGGAGATTCTACTTCCTTTTATGATAAGCAGAACTTTGTTTATTACTGGGGGCATCTGCCCCACCCCACCCCCTCCCCTTTGGATCATTGCCCCTGCTTTAAAGTGTAGCATGGCTGTATATCCATGCCCTAACCATATTAGATATTGCTGAAACTGAAAATTTGACAGTATGAGTGAAGCAATGTTCTGCAGAGTACTTTTTAACATGTACCGATTGCAGCTGCAAAAATTTCTTTTGTGTAGAACAATTGCGGAATTTATAAAAGCCAGCCTTTATTGATTTTACTGTGGCCTTTGTGTTTGTTGCATAAAGACCCAAGTACTCTTGGGAGAGTGTATGCCTTTGTATATCTTCAAATATGAGGAGGTTGTTCCATGTTTCTTCTGTTTGATATCCCCCCCCCCCCCCCCCCCCACACACACACAAATCCTTTGAGATCAGTTTTAACGCAAAATCTTGAAATAGAAATTTTGTTTGTCCATATTGCAGAGGTTTTGAAAAAGAGTTGTAATTGGACTAATTAATTTATTTTGGTTACTTAATTACTAGATTTCTTCAGATTTTTCTGTATTTAAAAAATAGCACATAACCGAAAGGGGAAAAAAGAAGGCTGGCTGAAAAAAAATAAGGAGAGGGGACGAGAAACTAAGAATCAGTTTTACTTGGCCTTAGGTGTACCTTATTTTGTTGCATGTACAATCATGTACTAAATTTATTATATTATATCTATACATGTAGTAATAATAATAATAGTGAACATTTATACTGTGTCATGTCTGTCTAATTTGATACTCTTGGCAGTATTTGTACACAGACACACAACTTGATATTGTACATACCATATGTGATGTACAGGGTACCACTACCAGTACAATTGATTATTTGAAGGACTTTGTAAATGAGCTTGTTAACATTTGACAAAGTGATCATTTGAAACATTGTCTTGCCAATGTAGGACTGTACATAGGAAAATACCTATTTGCCAATTATGTAGTTTTGTATTTTTAAAAATTTCCTGTGCAATTGGAGTGTTTTGTTAAGCAAGGAAAATGATTTATTGATACAGTGACCTACATGTATGTGATGAACAAGGGAGAATAGAGTTGCAAATATTCATAAAAGCAAATACATGTATTAGAAATAACTCACAGCCTGTGATCTTCAAATAAGAAAAACAAAGATTATTATAAAATTGGTATGACACTATTTTAGCCATCTATTAAGATTGTTTGGTTGTTATGCATGCAGTACTAGTTACCACTTATAAGTTTGCAAAATACTATTTCTTTCATGTTCATATATTTATCAGCTAGAAATCTGATGATTGGCCAATCACTTTTAGTCCTGGGCAAGTCCAAGATTAGACTATTAAATGCTTCAGTCTCTCTGTATCGTCGGTTCCGCTGTGACTACGTCTGGCTCCACTAGACTATGGGGAAGGTTTATGTCAGAAATATTAAAGATTCCCCCATAACAGACACTTATTTCTGTCTGTCCAAGCTGTGTCCAATAAAATATTACCAAGAATTATAGAATTGAATAAGCCAGTTCGTAATTGCAGTTTGCACAAGTGCGAATATTTTTGTTTATGTATTCTTTTGCCTGTGAGCCTAGCGCGTCGGCGAAATTAAAAATACGCGAAATTCACCTTACTCAGCCGAGCGCGAAAGATTAATCCCGCAAAAATTTCCACTTTTACAGTAGTCTGTAGTGATCACACATACTCTTGTGTTGGTATATGGGTTATGACAAGTCACAAATCCATGTACCATGTAGCTTGGACATGCTCTCTATTCTTTAACAGTACCGGTAGTTCAAACCAAATGTAATCTTGTCATCTTGAGTGCTGGACTGCTGTTAAAGCCATTGAGTCAAGAAATTTCCAAGAAACTTTCGATGCAGGGGAATCTGGCTTAACCCTATCCTTGCCGTGGGTGGCATATCCTGCCCCAAAATAACGATGCTCTGTATTCTGGATGAAAATGCCCCGATGTAGAAACGGGTACATACAATGTACATGTATTGTACATATTGAAGGTTATTTCCATGGAAGATATTTTTTTTTTAATTCTTCAATCAAACAAAGATTGAATGTCCCAAATTTGATTCTGGAAATTTCATTTAGACTTATTTGTTGTAATTTTTAATAGTATGAATATGCAGGAGTGAAATTATTTGGCCCATCAAATGTAAATATATACTAATATTAACTCATAAAAAGCACAGACAGTACACATACATTTATGCAGTATGGGATTGGGAGTATACAGTATATACATGTACATGTACAATGTATCCTTGTTCTTGCGGTCGGGACACGCATATTCTAAATCTCTACTTATTACTCGGCTATTATACCTATCGAACCAAATTTGATGAGCAGATTTATATCCTCTGTTTGCAGTTTAAACTAGCCTGTAACATTATCAAAATTCTTGACACGATTTTCCATTATTACTAGAACTTGAGATACTTTAACAAACATCATTGTTAAACAAAATCAATATACTTTAATCTGAACAGATGTTGTCTCCCTTCATCAAATATTGTTTAGCAAAATCAATGTACATGTATATGTACTTTATGTTAATGAGTTATAGAGTGTACGTACAAGCAGAAATTATGCACAATTTGTGTTCAGCTATTGGACCATATGTTTTACATATGTATATGCAAGTTTACTACAATAGGAGCTTTGACACCCACCCGATCAAGAAAATTCTCCTACCACTTCTGATTGTGGTGGACAAGTCAATCAGAAAAAAAAACACATCAGGTAGTTTGGTACTCAGATCTTCAAGATAAACAAAATCCCCCAACCAGACTAGTATTAACCAATTTACTACGGGAACCGGGTGGGCCCTGTATTGAGCCTATGGGAGTTAAAGGATTCAGTAGTTAATGGGTTAAATGCATGACCTGAAAAATGGGTATGTGCAGTATTTTTAGAATTTTATACCTCAGAATTCTGGATTTTCAGGTTGATCTTCACAAACGAAAATGTTTTTGCAGATTTATTTCAAGCCAAGCTATGGATCTAAAAATGTGATGGCTTGTTGATTCTGATTTCTCATGATCAGGGGGGTGTTTCATCAAGTGTCTTGTCGGTGATTTTTACTGACAAATTTGCTCTCGGCCAATCACTTGCAAGGATTTCAGTAGCTTATAACAGTTATTGCAACTTGACATTGACAACAAGTTTTATGAAACGGGGCTCCAGGAGGGTGTGACAAAACATGTATTCACCATGCATGTAGATATTTCTTACACCTTGTGCACAATAGTTTTCACGTACAGGAGTCACTTTACAGGGATAGGCAAATATGTGTATTTGTGTAGCAAACCATTTTTAATGACATCGTTTTTATTACACTTGTATAATGATGTGATCATTCCAAAGTCTGACGTCCGAATGAGGAAAGAGTAAGATGTTGTTTGAGCATTGCACTCTTTGAAAATTTTCTAGCCCCCCCCCCCCCCCCCCAGGGACCAAGTATCAATTATCAATTTGTAATCACTTTTTCTGTAATCATGTCTAAAGATAGTTATCCTGTAATCCTAATTTAATATAAGCAGTCCCATGTACATGTAAATACAATTATTAAAGTACTTGTGCAAACAATGCATTAGTCATTGTCACTTTTGGCCTGTAGCAATGCTGTGCCACTCACAACCAAACATACATGTACCTACTTCTGAAAGTTGAGTTCTGGTCATGAGATTGTATTGTGAAAGAAACTTTTTCAGAGGAATTGGGAAAGGTTGATTCTATGGCACATAAGAATTGGTGTATGCTGTAAGGTCTTGGAATCACCAAAATGATAAGAAATTAACTCAGTCCTGCTGGGAGTCATGTGCACTGCACACAGAAATTCGGCCCGAACATTTCAGATGTTTCTTGTCATATTTTGAATGTGAAAGCATTTGGAGAGCAATCCTTTTCAGGGGACATATCTACTATGATAATCTTCCGAACTAACATAAAAGAAAGATAAAGCTCACAAATTATGTTTAACTTTTCCAAGAACTCAATCTTTTTAAGTTTAAGTTCTTCACATCTTTGATAAGGATCCTGTATTTATTGTTCCAAGAGTAAAGTAAAGCTCTAGCAAAAAGCTTTCAGTTGCTTACATAGGCATTGAAACATTCTCCTTTGATGAAAATAGAAGTATGGTTTTTCAACTCAGGAAATGGTGTGCATAATTTGTAACAGAATTGCAGCTCATTTTTGTTCATATTTAAAATGAATCTTTTATTTTCTGACGTGCCAACATGTGGTTAGCTTTATGGAAGAGATTTCTGATAGAATTTTATTCTGGTTCTCTCAGTGTTGATAGAGAACACATTCAATCTCATACACTGGGACTACAGAAGAAATGGTTTGTGTCACAAATTGATGAATGGTTTGTTCAACTTTGTTGTAATTTATTTCAAGAAAGTTTCAAATGTTTTTATCTTTTCACACAAACTTGATGGGTAGCGGTAGATCCATGAGTATATTTCATTTTCAAGCACTTGTCAGTGTCTGAATTAGGGAATGATGTATGTACAATGAACCTGAATTCAGTGTGAAACTCGGTCTGTAATTGCAGTGGAATACATGTACATGTAAACACTGCACAGTGGTGTACAACAAACTGTACATGTAGCTATGGGGAGTAAGGCAACGGGGGCCAATGCCCTCCAATCGAATGGCCAAAACAAAAAAAAGGGGGAAAGGAGAGAAAAACAAAAGAAAAAGAGAGGCAATGTGAAAAGAAAATGACATGACCTCCTTTCACAGCCTCCCTGCACTGAGGGGAGGCTTTTTTTATAAATCTTTTTCTTTTTTGAGCCTTGTTATTTCACATTTCATCAGCTAGAGGCCACCCCCCCCCCCCCCCCCCCCCTTAATGCTTAGACCCACGCTACACCACTGAAACACTGCATGTATCACAAGATGCTGCATTACATGTGTAGTTTAGTGCAATGTAACTTGGACATAGGTTTCTCTTTCAACAGAAGGTACATTCACAACTGAAAGTGATGGAGGGTTGTGCTTTTAAGAGAGCATGTTGAGATATTGATGAAGAAATTCATGAGTGATGGTTTATTAATGGTGTGGGCTGGTTATTCAATACGAGGCCAAGGTTGAGGAATATTTTTACTTGTACATGTATTTTATTAATTATGATTTTCACAGTGCATACACTATATCTAATCGGGTGCTCTGATACGTGGACATGTGCATTTTCATAGGCTTTTAATACAGGACTTGTTAGTTTAAATTATAAGCGGACAATCATGATCACTTGGTGTGGGATAAGAGCACAGTTTATTACATGTTCCCGAAAATATTCTATTTTACAATTATTTTTTTTTCTATCAACTTTCAATGAAGGAACAAAAATTAATGCAATGCAAAAGCTGTCAGCAGGGAAGTGTACCCTGTTGTGATTATTATTATCATCATTATTATTATTATTATTATTACTGTCGTCTTAAGTGGACTAATTAGCCTAATAATTACTGGACTGTAAACTATGCGTGTGTATAGTATATAGTGTGCTTTCCAGCATACATTAAAAAAAATTATAATTACAAGTAAGTCTAAAAATTCTACTTGTTTGTCCTATTTGTCTTCTTAAATAGTATGGGTTTTGATGAAGTTATCAGAACTTTCTATTGGAGGAACTGCGAAGCCATTCACTGACAAAAACGAATAACACAGCTGCCTAGGTGCATCTTTCAACTCCTAATTGGTAGGTGCATAAAAAGCATGCAGTAGACACTCATTTGAATTGTCATAATTAAGATGTTGTACGCCTATTAAATGCATGACTGAATTTGTAGACAAAAGTGTAGGCTAACCTCTAATCTCTCCCTCTGCCCACCCCCTTCTCTCTCTCTCTCTCTCCCTTGTGTCCTCATCCGCTCTCCTCTTAGTGTATGTCTTTCTCTGCGTCTCTGATTCCTCTCTTTGTCTTCCCTTTCTCTCTGCCCTCTCTCTCCCTCTCTCTCTCTCTCCCTCTCTCTCTCTCTCCCTCTCTCCCTCTCCCCTCCCTCTTTTCCTCATCCACCCTCCTCTTTGTGTGCTTCTCCGTGCTTCTCATCTCTCTCTTTGTCTCTTTTACTCTGTCTCCGTCTCCCCCTCTTCCTTTTCTCTCTTCCCTCTCTCTTCTCCCCCCCCCCCCCCTCTCTCTCTCTCTCTCCAACAGTTGTAAGAAATGAATTGATGAAAAACGGGAAGGAAAACACGCCAACAATCACCAAGGCATGATAAATTCACATACATGTATACAATAAAAATGAACAAGTACAACACACTAATACAAAAACCGAAGACACCGTGATCGTGAACAAAGAGCTTTTTCTGCCCCACGTGAAAGCTGTCCTGGCAGCGTGTCTGATTTAGTCTAATGAGATGTTGAATAGAAGTTTTCACCAAACCTTTTCGTTAGCCAACACAGAACAAAGCAAGCCATTAGTACATGAACATAATATGGCCAATGGACTGACTACAGACTCCTCGGACACAAAGGGAGAGAAAAATGCTAATTAATCCTCTGGTATAACAAGTCAATAAAATACTGGGATATCCATGTACATTTACATCTGCATGTTGTCTATACATATGCATAAATGACAGCCATAACCAGTTGTGTAGCTACTGGGGATTGACTTAATGTTGGGATAAGGGAAGAAAGATAAAACGATGAGAACAGAGAGAGAGGTGGCGAGAGAGAAAGAGGGGGATGAGAGAGAGAGAGAGATATATATATATAGAGAGAGAGAGAGAGAGAGAGGGAGATAGATGGAAAGAAACAGAGAGAAGGGGAAAAGAGAGAGAAAAAAAAAGTGAAGATAGCCAGAGCCTAGAGAAACGGCTCTGAATACTCTGCACAAATTTTTGTAAGTTCCTCTTCAACATGTAAGAAAAATGCCCCCCCCCCCTCTCATCATCATAATACCACTACCCAGAAATACAGATCCCATCAGAACAACCTATGTATAAGTTCAGTATTTGCAAGAGAAATATTTCTCTATCATTGTGTTTTCCCTGTTCTTATTAGACTGATTTATGCATACACGTACAGTATAATTGTAATATTGTATTTGAAAAGCTGAATAGATTAAGGCCAGGGTCATAACCCTGTTTTCACCAGTCTTCTTGCATGGCTTCACCTGAAGAAGGAACAAAAATATCCTTGATATGACAAAAGTATTTTCAAAAAATTGTCCCTTTAAAAATGACCATTCATCTATGTCTGCAGAGAGGTCTATTCTATTCAGTATTACTAATTACCACTGTTATCTTGCCTACAATTATCATACTGATTTCTGCATACATTTTCAATTGTATTTGAAAAGTTGAATAGTAAATTTAATATCCAGACCAGGGTCATAACCCTATATTCACCAGTCTTCTTGCATGGCTTCATCTCCGGGGAAAAGAATATCCTGATATGACAAAAATATTTTCAAAATATTGTCCCTTTAAAAATGATCATTCATCTATGTCTACAGAGGTCAGGGGTCTCATTCAGTATTACTAATTTCAGACAAAATGATGATGATGATGATGATGGACACTGAGTTGCTTTATTCAGTACTGCTTATTTCAGACAAACAAGCTCACATTCAATTACATCAGTCTGTCAAACTCATTTCAGACGAATAATGCCGATGATTAAATTAAAGCCAGCAGACTTTGAACGTGTGTTTAAAAGAGAGAGAACATTCTCAGAGCAAGACAGTACAGAGCCCTATTCACTACATTCACAATAGAAACACAGACTCTGTTTGCAAAGGGATAAAATACACAGTCTCGTGTTAGTTCACATTCAATCTGCCACCCATGTTTGAAATTTTCTTGCCCACATAAGGAAGTATGAAATATTATTATATTGGATGTTTACAAATTTGTGGAGATATTTTCACCAGTGAGCAGTAAATGATGAAACTCTGATTATTTTTTAAAACATGAATAATGTACCTGTAAGACTACAGAAAGATTGTTACTGTACTTGTCCAAAACAGAAAACTAAATTTTAGACAAACATAAGCCTCACTGCTCTCTCTCTCTCTCTCTCTCTCTCTCTCTCCTTCTCCTCCTCCTCTCTTCTTCTTCTTCTTCTTGGCAATCAGGTTGTTTGAGAAGATTACAAATTTGATAAATAATCCATCCTTGAAAAGATAACTTCCAATAGGAAAGTACAATTACCCCTGTTTTTGTAAGCTATTTAAGTGTAGAATTTATACTTTTATATCCAATACGGAATATCTATCCATACACAGATGAATTTTGAATCATCTCACTATGTGATCTTTTATTTCATTGGGGAATCTAGGGTCGTCCAACACAAACATAATATGCAATCGATTGTAAAATGCTAATGGCCAATCAGAATCATTGTTGCATGCAGATCTTGTTAAAATGACTGACCCTTAAACCAATCAGAATGGTTGTTTCAAAACTGCAATTGATTGCAAACCTTTGTGTTACCCAGCCCTGATGTTTTGACCAATCACTTCCATGTCGATCAAAGAAAATATCTTTAACACCGTCACAACAAAACTTGAGGAACACAAATAAGAACATTTACAAAATTTCATAAAATTCACCACAGTTGTTCTCACTCAATTTAATCTGTTGTTTACTTCATATCAATAATGGTGTATAAAATCAATTTAATTTTTACTTCAATATAACATGAAAGGTATATAAAATATATAAATATGAACATGAATGTATATAATATTTACATTTCGATTAACTGACAAAATTTCTACAAAACAATTACATACAAGGCACTTCATGTTTGGGAATGCTAGCTTTATGAATACAATATTCTGGAATAGTTCAATGGTATAATTTCTAATGATTTTGTTTCTTCATCTCATCAAAGTCTAAAACACCAACATCATCTAGTTTGCAGGCACAAACCGTGGTCAGTTGTAAAAGAGAGTCTGCGCTGTAAGACTACAATAGGCCATGTACTATACATGTTGCTCCAAACACACGACCAGTAGGTAGCTGGATTAGGCTTCTCTCAAGACACAATGATTTTCCGATAAATTGTCAAATTAGGGTCTGTGCTTGCAGACTAAACATATCCAGGGCCTTAACCTGCAGAACAGAATGATGTGACCTTCTCTTCGCTTTTGTACGTCCTGTTTTTGTTTTTTTTTTCACAAATACTATGTGGTTTTTAGTAGAAGTAATGTTTTGTTATCATACAGAAAACTTTACATTTTCACACTGACACTTTTGCTCAAAAAAGACATGTATGTATGTACATAAGATATTGGTTTTTTTTTAACCATTTCATACATGGCTTGTTTTAGAGAACATCAACCAGATTCACACGGTCAACAGTTTGGCACAAAGGAATGCATGATATACATTAATTATTTTCAATCTGTACACATACACACAGAGAATCCTTTTTAAAGAGAAACCTCTAATTTTTTTCGCAAAAACCAATTTTCTGCAAAAAGCTCAAACCTTTCTCATAATGTGCAAGAACTGATTTTGAGAGCAACTTTGACTTTGAGTTTTCACATTCAATTCAACAGAGAACAAAATGTGGCATTTTAATGCCCCCATAATAAAATCAAAATAAATCACCCGTTTGGTGCTAGAAGGGCATTAACTCTGTATCGAAGTATAAGAGTTAATGACCTTCTGGCGGAATATCAAAACATTTCCAATACATTTCCAATACATGCCAGAGTTTATAGCCCGTATTCTCGAAGAGGCCTAACTTAGACCACTGATTTATGGCAGGCCATTCGTCAACCCCCAAGTCTTGTATAAATTACTATACATGTATTTATGTAACAAAATAAAGAAGCAGAATTATTTTCTGGCATGAAATAAGCATCAGAAATCAATCCTATAGTGTCGTTTTTGTATTTGTATTTAGTCCCAGAACTGATTTTGTAGGATTAAGAGGGTGACATTTGGCTTAAAGTTAAGCGCCTTTCCAGAATATGGACAGATAACTGTATGTCGAGACCAAATTTGTCAAGAAACACATTACAAGGCACCGGATTCATAGAAAAAGACATTTACGATCGAGATAATTCTGTCCTTTCTTTTTTAAAGTTTCTTTGTAGATCTTTCACTGACTCATCTTTGATGTTAAAAAAAGTTGGAAGACAAGACGTTGCAAATGTTGAAATGATTCAAATAGGGATTCATTATATTGTATTTCTGTTGTTGATTAGTACTATAAATGGCAATCTGTCAATTTTTATTATTACCAACACATATATGCATAGATATGATTGATGAATATTTGCTAAATTCACAGATAACAAAATGATTTATAATGAGCATCTAATGTATAACATTCCATGCCACCAGATTTTTGAGCAATTATCAAAAATGAACTTTCAAGAATTAAACATTAACTTTCAATGAGATTTTTCTTGAGCAAACTGGGCAAAGATATATTGCATAGGAATAAGCATTATACTGAAGGCACAGGTTTCTGTATGAGGAAGAAATTTCCAGCCATTCTCAGCCTAAACAAAATGTTCAACACTCAAATTTTGGGGCGGGATTTGCCATCCACGGCATGGTAGGGGTTAAGCAAATACATGTATCTACTGGAATATATAATATTGGTACAAGTACTGATTTAAAATAAAGTACTGGTACAATCACATTCTAAGTACAAAAGCTATGGGTATACCATATTGTATAATTCATATCATATAGAGGGTGATTATCTAAAACACTCTCAGTTTCCATTTTTGAACATGTACATGTATTCAAAGTACTATATTTTTGGAATAAGTAGATTTCACATAGAAGATTTACTACATTACTCAAAATTTCATTAAGTAAATAAATTTAAACTATGATTTGCAAAAGCAGCAAATATTGACTAAGGCACATAGAGAGTCCCAAATCACAATCAAAATTATACATAAAGCACCATGTTTTACAAACCCTACAATGTATTCATACTGTATTTGTTTGAAATAAAGTTTCAAAGCAACCCAATCTTGAAATGAATTATCTCTAAAGTGTGTGAATTTGTGACTTTCCACAACTTAATTACATGAAGTTAAATAGATCAACAGAATACAAAGACATTTGGTTTAAATTTTATAAACTCGCCCCTCCTAAAAAGTAAGAGATTTGCCAATCCTTAAACTGCAGGTCTTTTGTAAAGTCAATCCAATTCAAAACTCACATCAACGGAAGATCGATAATTCCAGTGAATTACACTTGGAATCAAATCAAAATAAAAATGTAATGAAAATATTAAGACATCTCTCTCTCTCTCTCTCTCACTCTTTTGCCTATAGTATCATAAAATATGGATTGAATTGCAAACATTTATGAAGACATTTATTTGAAAAGGAACAGCAATTAAGTACAGGTACCGGTAATTCAATTATTTCTGTTCAGTGCATTTTGCAACTTCTATGCAATTGGCAAACCAGAACGATAAATAAGTAGTAAGAATGTAATGTATGTCCAGCATACCCTCATATAAAATAAAGATCTAACAAAAATCTTCTAAAACGCAAGCGGTAAGAAAGATCTAAACTGCAGCATACTACTACACCTGTATAACAAATCACAATATAAAATGAAACTAAAAGCACCAGAAATATACATCTTTCTCCCATTATGGAAAACGTAAATAAAAAGACAAATATATGAATCTAGAATGGAGATGAAATATTAAAACTTGTTTGGAATTCAGGTGTAGGTATGTAAATATATCCCTTTTCTAGATTATGCAAGCATTGTTACATTTGGGGGGGGGAATGCACAGACCAAGCACTGACACATACATCAAATGTTACTATATATACTTATTTTCATGCATATATTCAAAAGATGGATTGAGCACATTTTCTGCATCTTTCACAAGCTTTCTTGTCCCTAAAAAGGGGAGATTTAAATGGATGGAGCACACAAATATAGTACTGATTCAATTAAATTCTTTCCTCTTTTAGAGCTACATCTATCAATTTACCATTAAATATTCACATATCTTTACTTCTCAATTTAAAAAAAAAATGGAAGAACTTATACATTTCTTTTTACAACTATTCCATTTAAATTATTTCATTCAGCTGTCTTGATGCATTGTCATGCTTACTATAACAAAACATAATATTAAAACTGACAGTTCATCACATTAGCATAGTTTCTAATTATACATAATATTCTTCTACATGACATTCATAGTTCATTGTTTTAAGGAGTAAAAGAGTAGATGGTCCTCGATATAAATGTTCCTGCTAATCCCTTGAAAACTAAGCCCGAGATAGAGCAACTCGGCCTAGGGTCAATAAAAATGGGTGTTACATGAAAAGTAAATTGCATTCAACAGATTAAGGACAGCATGAATAGCTTCTTACCTTGTGTAAGATTTAGCTGCATTTTGAAGCAACCCAAATCTAGGCTTATGATGATCATTTATCAAATGACAATGATAGAATTGACAGTTTTTGACCTTGTGTAGAAAGTAGGGGTATTTTGAGGCACCCCAAAATCTAGGCTTATTCTGCTGATGTAGAAGATTACAAACACTATACATGGAGTATCCGAGAAGAAAAGACGACTGAGATGGTTTTGATCAAAGAGTTTTGTGACAGAAATAGCTTGAGATGGCTAAGGAAGCATCATACGTTAGCAAAGTCAGTTGCTGTGATATCCCCTGTACCCGAGATACCTCCCGATGCCTTTGCACCTCCTGATGTCGCAAAAGAAAGATTGTCGTACCCATCAAGCTCCTCCATGGAGTTGGCACGAAACGGGTTTGGATGTCTCTTTTTCGGCTGCGCGTAATATGGCAGCTCAGTCCTGTTTGGGGCGTCACCATTCATGGTCACATCCCGCGAATACCCAACAGCTCCTTCCGCGCTGCCATCATCTGCAGCTGATCCCGTTGCACCCCCAACTGCTCCATCCGCTGCATTAGCCATGTCGGCTCCTGTGCCTTTGCTGACTGATCCTACTGGATACTTCAGGTATCTCTCATCGTCTATGTCCCGCCCTCGCTCACGGTTATTAGCTAGGTCCTGGAGCGCCGCCTCCAGGCGGGGCGTTGGGTCTGCTGCAGAAGCGCCACCCGGTAACCGCCCCCTCAAACTGTTGAAGGGACTCCGCCCTTTCTTGCTGCCTTTCCTCTTCTCCTTCTTCAGGTCTTCTTCAAAGGCCATGTTGGCAAGGTCTTTTTCCGCAAGGTCATAGTCGATGTCAGGTGGGAGTTCGACGTCAGGTTTCTTGATGATGTCTCCCTTGCTGTCAATTGGTAGCAGATAGTCTTCCATCTCTGGAGGGATATCCTTGAGATGAGAGTAATTCACTTTGCCATCTCCTAGAGAAAAAGACAAATATCATTGCAAACTTTCACATCTAACCATCACTAAATCACACTTTCTCAGACTTCACATTTTTACTAATAACAATTCAATGAGAATCGAATTAGAGTGACCTTTGATCATGTTTTATCTGAAATTTACTTCACATAATATCTGAAATTGACATCCTTTTGAAGTCATAATAGTAGTCTGCTATTCCATTCTTGTATATCGCACATTGTATTAAGATATAATTAAGATATAATATCTTCACATACTTCCAAATAATTTTAGACCAATTAAGAGAACTTTTGTCACATTTAAAATGTGAAATGTTTATTCAAAACAGTTTGGTAATTAAGCAATAAGGGAATTGGATCTCCTGGAACAAGAGTTAATGATGAAGTTAAGTTCTGGTCATGCGATTATATTGTGAAAGAAACTATCTCAAAGTAATTGGGGAAGGTTGATCATGTCTACATCAGAATTGGTGTACATGTACATGTATACTGTGAGGTTTTGGAATCATCAAATTGATATTAAGAAATTGACCCAATCTCACTGAAGGGTATATGCACTGTACACAGAAATAGATAAATGGGACTGCACACACATGTGGCATGAATGTATGGCCCAAACACTTTGGCTAGTTCAAATATTAGGGCATTTGAAGAGCTATCCTTTTCAGGAGACAATTCTACTATGATGTTCTTCCAAACTGACATAAAAGGAATGAGAAAGCTCACATTTTAATTTTCACCTTTCCTAGAACTCAAACTTCTCTTTAATATACTGAATATTAAGCCTGAGATAACTTGAGATTGAACCTAATGGAAATAAATATTACAGAAAAATGAAATTGACTCCAACTGGTCAAGTCCAAATTGGGTCAATCAATCTGACAATGCTTCACCTTCAAATCCAAAGTTATCAGCTCCATTGGGTCCAACGGACTTTCTCCTGTAGTCTTGGATCATCTCCTTCAGCATCTTGAAAGATGGACGATCTTCGGTCGATCGCTCCCAACACCGCCTCATCATCATGTAACTATGGCAACCAAAAATAATTTTAAAGTTCTTTTATTCACGTGGCGGCATGATGGCTCAGTGGTAGAGCGGTGGTTTCATAAAAGGGAGGTTACTCGTTTGAAACCCAGGAAACCCAGTAGATGTGCTAGTGCCCTTTGGTAAGGCATTAATCCTACATTAGCATTTGAATCCCTCAGCTTTGATAAAGAAATAGGTCCCCCTGGTGGCTGGCCTACAACCAAATACTTGTTTTCTTAGCAGGAAGGTAGAATAAATCATCAATCATTCAAATTATTCATACCCATGCAATTCCTTCTGAAAAACGTGTATATATTGACATGAAGACAAATTAATGTATATGTACATGTATTAGTGCAAAAATGATTTTCAGTTCAATGGCAGTATATCCATGTGATTCCTTCCGAGTCTGATTGCTTTTCCTAGATAATCTTGGGTTCTAGTAATGATAATATTAAGAGAATCTGTTTATATTATATTCTAAATGATGAATCATTTCATTCAAAATTTGCTACCATTACTGAATATCATCTTTAAGGATACCATGAACTTACGAACTTACATTTCATCAGGGCATTGATCCGGTTGACTCAACCTGCCACCAGCTTCCACAAACCGTAACACCTCGACATTGGACCTTGCCGGGTAGGGCTGTTGACCTCTTGACATGACCTCCCACATCATAACACCAAATGCCCTACAGAATGACAACAAGGTACATTGTAATATAATCATTACGGTGATTGAATATTTGCTCCAGCGACATTGACCTCTAGCTTTATTTTCATCAAGTATGCAAGGTTAGGGTTACAGTCAGGCAAAATAAACTTCAACATCAGCTTTAGGAGGCATCGACACATTTATTCAACTGTTTTAAAATGCAACAGCTAAAACTTTGTCCTGCACTCACCAGACATCAGACTGAATACTGAAGTAGCCGTCCATCAGGCCCTCTGGTGACATCCAGCGGACAGGGAGGAGGCCCTCGCCCTCCTTCCGGTAGTAGTCGTTCTTGTAGATGTCCCTGGCCAGGCCAAAGTCACCGATCTTGACCACCCTCATGTGAGCTTCGTAAGACTTGGTGGATACTAGGCAGTTCCTTGCAGCAAGATCCCTACAAATTAAAAGAAATTGTGCTCATAAATGTCAAAACAATTATTGGAATCTTCACATAAAGCCACATGATAGCATCCCTGTCATATAGGGCCATCTGAAAGGATAGAACACACAAGGGATACATTGCAAAGCTTTCCTGGGTGATCTTATTGCAGATTTGTGGTGGACTGGGTTACGGTATTAAAAGTGAAGCAATAAGCCATATTCTTAGTGCATTCAAATTTAATGCTTACCTCTTTGTCAAACTCCTGGTAATGAACTACATGTATTACATCCACCTGTTACATAGTCAGAATGCAGATTGCATACATCAAGTGTTGCTAGGTTGGGCAAGCCAAAATGTTTGTCCAACCTAACAATGCATAATACATGCAATTTGCATTCTGACTATTGAACAAGAATAGCCGTTTACAGGTGACTGTAATATTTTGCCACTTGGCAAACCTGTATAAATTTGAATATATCACAAAAATGGCCTTGTAGCTAAAGATTGTATTAAACACTGAGAAAGAGACAGTTGCTACAGAAGATGATAGGGTCACTAAAGCCATCTTTGGGCAGATCGCTATTGATAAGTATGAAATGTCGGAATTCCTTGAAATAAAATAATCCTACATGTAGCAACCACAATCCATTAAAGGCCATAATATCAAGTTCTCACTGACATATATATGACAGACTGTCATTTGTGTTTGCACAATAATATCCAATCTAATTTGTAAAGTGCCAATATCTAGTGGACTAATACCGGTAACCAAAGGGACCAGTGAGACAGACAGATACTGTATGTAGTTCATGATTCATTAAGAAAGATTGGCGTATTGGAATAGTAAATGTACACAAGTCAATTTGGATAGAACTTCTAAACTACTGTACTATTCATCATACAAACTAAAAGGATGATAATAAATGACTATTTATATGATGGAAAACTAAACAAATGTTTTTTCTCACCTATGCACAAAATGTAATTCTTCCAAATGCTCGCAACCCTTGACTGTATCCAAAATCATCTCGATTTGATCCATGAGGGTAATCTTACTAACGGCAGGAGGGGGCGCCCTCGCTGCTCGGATGTAGGACAGTAGGTCTCCGCCCTCCATCAGCTCTAGAATGATGAACTGTGGGTCGTTGTCGAGGCACACGCCCAATAAGGATACGATGTTGGGATGCTTGAATTTTCTGATTTTAAAAAAAAGTTATAACAATGCAGTTATGCGTACAGTATATACATAAACACATGAACATGGGCATTTCATTATACAAGATCGAAACTTTTTTACTGACATGTATATATTCAAAAATATATTCTACCTGCTGTATACATGTACATGTATGCAGAGGTAGATACAGAATTTTGAAAAAGGAAAGAAAAAATCAACATCAACTATCTTGGGGTGCCTGTTCTTAAGGTACAAGTATAAAGCTACTTGGGTTTCTAACGAAGTAGGCCAGTAGAGCACAGCTACCAACACTAGCAAACAATGCCTCATGTCCAACTTACTCCCAACGATAACGTGGGCATGACCTCAAGATTACATGTCCTCTTCAGATAATCAAGTCCCCTTAGAATCCACTGTGTCAACATTATGTCAGACAATACCATTATGAATTTAAAGTGACAGAGGAGTTCAGATTCCGATTTGGGACAACTATGATGACACCCCTTAGCATGTGAAGCCACAGATAAGAACAGACTCAAGAATCCTGGATCAAATCTGTCAAAACTGTCTGTCATGATATTGTCACATGCCCAGCAGAAAGGCACAGAAAGCAGATAATTTGAGAAAAACACACATTTCAAGGATACCTCAATTTCAATTTACACATCGTCTTTATTCTTATTGTTAACAGTAGTAGCGGTATCTTCTTTTTTTTCTCACCAGACGAGCATGCCCAAAGAAAGATGAAATGAGAAGTGTCAGAAGCTTACCCCATAATGGTCGCTTCCTTCAGGAATTCCTGCTTCTCCTCATCGGTAGCTCCCTTCCGTAAGGTCTACAAGACAAAGAAAACAGAGTTAAAAAAAGAAGAAATTATTTCAAGGTGACCAAGCGTATCGTACGACACGTACTCCAGATACAACAACTCTGCAGTCAAGATGCTACATCATTGACAGAAATCCTAATTCAACTCTAGGAACTAACTTTCTACCCTATCCTAAACCTAACCCAAACCCTAAACTAATCCTAAAACCCAATCGCAAACCTAACCCTAACCCTATATCTTTGAAATGCCTGGGGAGCAGTTCATCAAGCGTTTTGTCAGTGATTTTTACTGACACATTTGCTCTCAGCCAATCAGATGCAAGGATTTCAGTAGCTTATAACAGTTGTCGGTAAAAATCACTGACAAATTTGCTCTCAGCCAATCAGATGCAAGGATTTCAGTAGCTTATAACAGTTGTCGGTAAAAATCACTGACAAAACGCTTGATGAAACGCTCTCCAGAGCACTGAAATTCCTCACCCATGGTATCCATTTTATCCTGCTCTCCAGATTTAATGATAAGAAAAGTATCATTGTGACTATATGGTTGCATTACAAGTGGATACTAAGCAGCATATGTGTCTCTTAACCCTTTTGCTACTGAAGTCTCTACTTCCCATAGGCTTTATACAGGGGCCCCTGGTTCCCGTACAGGTAATGGGTTAAGTGTATGATCTCCATTTAGAGTGTTCAAAGTACAGTCAAACCTGCTTTAGCGACCACCTGTATAGAAAGACCACCCGTCTATAAACACAATTTTTGTTTCCCTTGAACAATGTTTCTCATTGAAACGTGTATTAAAGGAACCTGTCCATAAAGACCACCTGCTCATAAAGACCGCTTTTCTTGTCTCCCTTGAGTGGTCTTTATAGTCAGGTTTCACTGTAGTCAGTTTTTTTCACAGTTACTGTAGTTTTAGGACTTTATCATGGCAAAAGAATTCTTCAAATATTTCTACTTCAGCAGATTTTTGGGGTCCTCAAAATAAAACCATGTTAATCATTAACATTGTCAATCATTTCACATCAGTGTGTGAGATACATGTATGGGTAGTTTTTGGTTTAGTATTCGACCAAACTTCACAATGAACGTGTCTGGTCTAAAAACCTAATTTTTCTGCAAAACAAAATTACAAGGGTACACTATCCTGGTGATTCTGTAAAAATACTCCAATAAGCACAGACTAAATTCAACACATTTTTGCTAAATTTAAAATAAAAAATGATTCAGTCGAGAATCTATTAAGCTAATCTCTTCATACTGAGTAATAAAATAAAAATTATATCAAACCTAATTGTTTACAACTTCCCAAAGTCAATTCAAATAACAAAGTACATGCACAGTGTATTTGCTCTCCAATATGATTCACGCGTACTTGATGTGTGTCACTGTTCTATAATGAATCCACTTCACCTTTGTGCCCAATCATAAAGAGGGAAAAACATATTTGACCTTCTCGCACAAGTCCTTATTTAAGGATTTACGCCCATTCACAACCTCGGAGACAAGCAATATCTCGTTATTTGCTTGTCATAAATTTACAGTTTTTATGATATAAAATGAATAGTTTATGAGAGAAGTCATAGAGGCATCAAAAAACAAATTCTTCACTTGGAAACGAGTAAACATTTGTAATATAATATGATAGAGGCAATTGTCAGTCACTGCATTGCACTTCCCTTAAGTTCAGAAATAAGAACGTACGCTCTCTATTTGAGGTTCTGCTGATAAATATGAGAATTTGAGTTATAGTTCTTGTTATTCAAATTACAAGTATTTTTAATGGAAATTTTGAAGGACTGAAAAATGATAGTCATGACTGTTTCTTATGTAGGTTTATTGAAGAAAGGTGAAATTGTCAGTTTCTATTAGTCATATAATTACTCAAATCATCTTCGTTAAATATATGAAGGTCTTTCTCAGATAATTTCTAAATTTTGAAATGTCAGCATAAAAACAAAATGATCGCTTAATCGCTGAATCAGCAAAACATTCTTTTATCATATACATATACATATCATTGGCTCTCAGCCAATCAGATGCAAGTATTTCAGTAGCTTATAACTGTTATTGTAACTTGTCATAGATATCAAGTTTTATGAAACAGGGCCCAGTATTTACATAAGATTATACCAAGACCTAGAAACAATGAGTTCAATCCAAAATCAAGAAGCGATATACATAATTCACTTGCACTGTTTCCAATACTAGCAGGTACATGTACATGTACATGTACTAGTCCCTGAAAGATTGTTCTTAAACTGTCAAAATCACCCTTCTATTAAACCCTATTCATTTGACCCAAATTTCTAACCAAATTCAATGCAGAAAATAACTACTGGCAGATGAATGCGACTGCGTCTCCTATATGCCTCCGCCTAAATTCAGTTGATGGCTCAAACTGTTCTTGAAATATTGTGATAACCAGAATAATAAGCCTCTAATTGCATATTAATTGACCTCTTTGACATTTGACCTTACACCTTATAACCCAAAAGTCTCATCACTTTATCTCCTCTAGTCATGAAATAGTTGAGATATGGTGATAACAAAGGTAAAAAAACATTAATTTCACATACACCTGTATAATGACCTCTATGACCTGTCACCTTTGACCTACGTGAACAAAAATCTAATCAGTTCATCTCACTATGGTGATGCATACTACAGTAGTTCCAAGTTTGAAGTTAATTAATGGATCAAATGGTTCTTGAGATATCACGTGAACAAGGCTAAAACCTGCAATTCCAGAATTGATCTCTATGACATTTGACCTTTGACCTACATATTTCAAAATCTAATCAGATTGTCTTTCTGTGGTGATATATATACTAGTACCAAGTTTTAAGTTCATACCTCAAATGGTTCTTGAGATATCGCGTTAACAAGGCTAACACCTGCAATTTCAGAAATTGACCTGTGACCTTTGACCTACACATGTACGTACCCAGAAATCTAATCAGATTGTCTTCCTATGGGATACATACAAGCACCAAGTATGAAGTTCATACCTTATGTGGTTCTTGAGTTATCGCAAGAACAAGAAAGCGGGACAGACGGAGGGACAACCCGAAAATATAATGCCTCCAGCACCACCTTCGTTCGGCGGAGGCATAAAAATAACAATGAAGACGCCGTGAATAAGCCAGTTCGTAGATGCAATCTGAGCATGAGCAGATAAAGGTCATCTGTACCAAATTCTAAAACCCACTGACACTAATATTTGATATGTGCTCATGAATGTCATGTAATCATTATTCAATTATGCACTAATGGTGCATTCCATGATATCCAGGTGGAAGTATTCTTTTTAAAGGGGGAAACAAAAGCTATTCATGAGTCACCTCTATCACTCCCAGAGTTATTTTTCTGAAGTGCACATAAAGGGACCCTCCATGTCTAAAATATCTGTGGATATTTGGGGTCATTTGTACCGTGTGTTTTGGAATTAAGAACCTTTAGAAAAACGAGTACCCCCCCCCCCCCCCCCCCCCCCCCCCCCCCGATAAAAGTGGTCAGACCTCACTGATTTTTGCAACAATAAAATCATTGGTTTTGTCACTCACACAGTATAAATACTGCCTTTATCCATTTTGTCACTGACGTTGCAGTGAAATTGCTGGCTCACAAATATCATCACTGAAGCTCATCTTTAAAAAGAAATTGTTGGCCATGTGATCCCAGCATGTGGATAAAATCATTGGGGAGGCTCATTAGCATAAACTGGTGAGGTCTGACTAGTCTGCAAGCACAGACCCTAATTTGACACTTAATCAGAAAATCATTGTCTTGAGAGAAGCCTAAACCAGCTACCTTCTGGTCATGTCAGGAGCAGCTATAGTATATGGCCTATGGTAGTCTTACAGTGCAGACTCTCTTTTACGACTGACCAGGGTTTGTGCCTGTAAACTAACGTCTGACCTAGACCACAACGATTTCCTATTCATCTTCCATATAAACAATGGCTGAGCGATTTGAGAAGGATTTATTCTTATACATGTACATGTAGTAATCGTTATCATTATACATGTAGGTATGGTGTTATCAGCCCGTTAGCAGTTTTATTTCGATAATACCTCTGAACAAGCAAGACTTACTTTCACTGCGACTCTTGACTCGCCACTCCCGTCACCAAGGATATCAAGGGCCGATCCTTCAAAGACCTCACCAAATGCACCACTCCCAAGGAAAGTGATCAACTTGAGCCGCTCTCTAGGGAAGATGGGAAGCAACACCTCCTTGCCATCGTGTCTGTGCATTAAGAAAAAGAAGTCGAGTATGAAATATATTATGCTTTTTGTCTGGGCCATGACAATGAAAAACAGCTAATCTCTGACAGAAAATTTTGACAGACATTAACGACTATAATCTCCAGTGGAAATTAATTTGATGTACATTATATTTGATGATGTGAAGATTGGAGAGGAATCATAACAAATTATAGCTTAAGTTAAATTTACAACACATTATGATAAATAATCCATACACACAGGGTCATGTGTAATGCATCATAATGACAGAAAATCCCAAGAGTTCTCTTCTCTTCTCTTCTCTTCTCCTCTCCTCTCCTTTCTCCTCTCTTCTCTTCTCCTCTCCTCTCCTTTCTCCTCTCTTCTCCTCTCCTCTCTTCTCCTCTCCTCTCCTTTCTCCTCTCTTCTCCTCTCCTCTCCTCTCCTCCCTCTCCTCTCCTCCACCTCCTCTCCTCTCCTCCCTTCATCTCCTTCTCCTCTCATCTCTCCTCTCCTCTCCTTCTCCTCTTTCCTCTCTTCTCTCCTCTCTTTCCTCTCTGCTCCCCTCCCCTCCTCCCTCTCCTGTCCTATCCTCTCCTCCCTTCTCCTCTCCTTCTCCTCCCTCTCCTCCCTCTCCTCCCCTCTCCTTCCTCTCCTCTCCTTCCTCTCCTCTCCTCTCCTCTCCTCTCCTCTCCTCCCTCTCCTCTCCTCCACCTCCTCTCCTCTCCTCCCTTCATCTCCTTCTCCTCTCCTTCTCCTCTTTCCTCTCCTCTCTGCTCCCCTCCCCTCCTCCTCTCCTCCCTCTCCTCCCTTCTCCCCTCCCCTCCCCTCCCCTCCCCTTCTCTTCTCTTCTCTTCTCTCCTCTCCTCTCCTCTCCTCCCTCTCCTCTCCTCCACCTCCTCTCCTCTCTCCTCTCCTCTCCTCCCTTCATCTCCTTCTCCTCTCATCTCTCCTCTCCTCTCCTTCTCCTCTTTCCTCTCTTCTCTCCTCTCTTTCCTCTCTGCTCCCCTCCTCCCCTCCTCCTCTCCTCTCCTCCCTCTCCTCCTCTCCTCTCCTCTCCCCTCCTCTCCTCCCTCTCCTCCCTCTCCTGTCCTATCCTCTCCTCCCTTCTCCTCTCCTCTCCTCTCCTCTTTCCTCTCTTCTCTCCTCTCTTTCCTCTCTGCTCCCCTCCCCTCCCCTCCTCCTCTCCTCCCTCTCCTGTCCTATCCTCTCCTCCCTTCTCCTCTCCTCTCCTCCTCCTCTTTCCTCTCTTCTCTCCTCTCTTTCCTCTCTGCTCCTCTCTTCTCTTCTCCTCTCCTCTCCTCTCCTCTCCTCTTCTCTCCTCTCCTCTCCTCTCCTCCCTCTCCTCTCCTCCACCTCCTCTCCTCTCTCCTCTCCTCCACCTCCTCTCCTCTCTCCTCTCCTCTCCTCTCCTCCCTTCATCTCCTTCTCCTCTCATCTCTCCTCTCCTCTCCTCTCCTTCTCCTCTTTCCTCTCTTCTCTCCTCTCTTTCCTCTCTGCTCCCCTCCTCTCCTCTCCTCTCCTCCCTCTCCTCCTTCTCCTCTCCTCTCCCCTCCTCTCCTCCCTCTCCTCCCTCTCCTGTCCTATCCTCTCCTCCCTTCTCCTCTCCTCTCCTCTCCTCTCCTTCTCCTCTTTCCTCTCTTCTCTCCTCTCTGCTCCCCTCCCCTCCTCCCTCTCCTGTCCTATCCTCTCCTCTCCTCTCCTCCTCCTCTTTCCTCTCTTCTCTCCTCTCTTTCCTCTCTGCTCCTCTCTTCTCTTCTCTTCTCTTCTCTTCTCTTCTCTTCTCTTCTCTTCTCTTCTCCTCTCCTCTCCTCTCCTCTCCTCTCCTCCCTCTCCTCTCCTCCACCTCCTCTCCTCTCTCCTCTCCTCTCCTCTCCTCCCTTCATCTCCTTCTCCTCTCATCTCTCCTCTCCTCTCCTTCTCCTCTTTCCTCTCTTCTCTCCTCTCTTTCCTCTCTGCTCCCCTCCCCTCCTCCTCTCCTCTCCTCTCCTCCCTCTCCTCCTTCTCCTCTCCTCTCCTCTCCTCTCCTCTCCTCCCTCTCCTCCACCTCCTCTCCTCTCTCCTCTCCTCTCCTCCCTTCATCTCCTTCTCCTCTCATCTCTCCTCTCCTCTCCTTCTCCTCTTTCCTCTCTTCTCTCCTCTCTTTCCTCTCTGCTCCCCTCCCCTCCTCTCCTCTCCTCCCTCTCCTCCCTCTCCTCCTTCTCCTCTCCTCTCCCCTCCTCTCCTCTCCTCTCCTCTCCTCCCGATCCCCTCCCCAGAACTGGAGCAATGATAACATGAAGCACCTATTACATGTATATCTGAATGGAAAGCACATGATAATTGAACTTATCATTTTGGACTGGGAGAGATGGACTAACAGACAGACAGACAGACAAATAGAAGTAAGCACACCAGCGTGTACTATGAAGCGTAAAAAAAGGGGTGAAAAGCGGCCTTGTCCCTGATCATCGAGTGACCTTCTACTTACATTCTGATCCGATTTTCTCTCTTTCTCAGCCTCCTTTTGTCAACCACATAACCCACTCTTGAAAGATATATTTGTTCTGAACCTATTTGTTCATTCATACAATGGTAATCTGTGATTGCTGCTTAAACTCTTCAACTCTGTTGACTCTTCGACTTTGACGCTTTATACACTCAGGGAGAAGGGCATTCCACAGCACTGATTTTTCCTTTAGTTTCTGGTACTGTCACAAGTGTTTTCTTTGACCAGTTTGAAGGCACAAACCCTTGTCATTCCTAATGCATAACAGAGCAGCTGAACTGTAAGACTAAACCGCAAGGTCTACTGCGCTCAGTAGGCCCAGCATCAAAGATTAAAGTGGAATTCTGGCCATGCGATAACATTGTGAAAGAAACATTCTCAAAGCAATGGAATCATCAAAATTATAAGAATTTGACCTAATCTCACTTAAAAGCACATGTACTGCACACAGAAACATGTGGAATGAACGTTCCGCCCGAACACTTCAGCTATTTCTCGTCATATTTTGATTTTGAGGTCATCTAAAGAGCAATCCTTTTCAGCGGGCATTTCTACTGTGATGTTTTTTCAAAGTGACATAAAAGGAATGAGAAAGCTAACAAATTATTATTTTTCACCTTTCCCAGAACTCAACCTACATGTACTTTTCAATGCTCCTCTTAGTTGACACAGACACAGACTGATAAAAGCTATGTTGATACAGGACTTGTGGTTTTACAACTTTAAGTTAGCGAAACTTTAAGTTAACAAAACCATGACTCACTAACCACGAGGGTTCACACGAGCCCGAAACAACGAGCTGAAACTACAAGCCAAGTGATCGTCGTGGTTAACTCTGGAAGTAGATACTACCGATTGCGCGTACGGTACATATACAGATCCTGTGTTCATAATTCGCACAAAGGGTATGACCTGGAAGTTTAACATGAACAGCGCGAGGTCATCGTTAACCACAAGCTTGCTAAACTTACTATTTATTCCATTCACATGGTCCGAAGTAACTGCGATGGGAGGACCACCCACTGCTTGAGGTTTCAGAGTTAACCACAAGTTTGCTTTAAGTAAACTTAAAGCTTCGAAACCACAAGTCCGTTCATATGGTCTGAAACTACAAGATAACTACAAGTTAACATAAACTTTTAAATCTACAAGCGAAACTTAAAGTTTAGCTCCCATCGTGTGTGTGTGTGTAATTGGGTTTTTACAGAAGCGTATCAATCAGATATGATTATTTACGTCTGGAGACCGACCTTTAAAGTCACAATCCGAAAGACGTGACTCAGTCTCGAACCTAGGTCCGCAACTTCCACTATTAGCTGGATTACAGGCGCACGCCACAAAGCCCAGTTGTGAACCTGACTAATGTTAGGCTCTATTCAAGGCTTTATGGAATTGTGTTAAAGTGTCAAAATATAGTCTGTCCCTGCAGACTATTCTTTGACTTGACATAATACTCTGGCAATGCATACACGTATTTGTTGGTGGCATTAAAAATTCAGGATACTTCATCCAAGAAAAGCATTGTTGCATTCAAAATTGACTGATAAGCTGATTGATTGATTGATTGATTGATTGATTGATTGATTGATTGATTGATTGATTGATTGATTGATTGATTGATTGATTGATTGATTGATTGATTGATTGATTGATTGATTGATTGATTGATTGATTGATTGATTGATTGATAGATACTGACTGAGGGTGTTAGTCTCCCCAATTTCAGAAGCAATCAAACCATTTTACTGGGGAGTGGAAAACTTAAGTCAACCTAGAACCTATGCAGGTCTTCTGATAAGCAGGCAATACATTATGCAAATAAAGCGGTCCTTTGCCCAAAGCTTTTCCTCAGTTTTACTGGATTCTTATGATCTGACCCTTGAACACACTTGTAAAGATAAGAAAAGATTTAAGAATACCTGACATGTTCGTCTTACTGTATTGTTCTCTATGCAAACAAGATATAAAATTGCATGCTACTCTATAGGTTAATATCCATGACCCAGACATTTCTAAGGCGAACTGGTTCATTCTGGTTCATATCTCAGTGAAGTATCGTTCAAATAACCATCCCCCCTTTCTCTCTCTCTTCCTCCCGCCCTCTCCTACAGTGCTGCCTTTACCTCCTCATATTTTTAAACTTTTTTGGAAAACATAAAAACTACAATATTTCCTTCTCTACTGCTTGATTGGTTTATCTCTCTTCCTCTCTCTTCCTCTCTATCTTTGTTTTTTTTTTTTTTTGCTTAATTTTGTTTTGTTTTTAAGGGAGATTGCACTGTCTTCTCACACACATACATGTACATGTAATTATATGGATGTTGCCGAAGGAATTCATCACATCTGTTACATGTAATATTTTAAATTATTTACAATAAGCATAACAGTAGATTCACTAAACTCATAGCACTTGAATTTAAAAAGAAATCAAAATTATACCTTTGCCGAGTGTTCACGTACCTAATTTTCTCTGTCTCTGTCACTCCCGTTTTTTTTTTTCATGACACCTTACTCTTTGCTGTCTACTCTTTCTATTACCTTTCATATGAATGCATACTTTGCCCATTCATTATCTGCCATCAGAAGAATTCATTATAAGAAAACAAAACACATTAAGAACCCACTGTGAAAGAGTAGAGGGAAGCCTGGTGAAATGGTACATCGAAACATCCTAATCAGTTATACCAGGAGAGACCAGAGGTTTATAGTGATTATGTTTGCTTTTCCCCAACAAGGCACAAGAGATGCCAAATGCATCATCATCATCAACATCATCATCATCATTATCATCATCGACATCACCACCATCACCATCATCACTATCACCATGATCATTATCATCACAATCATTATCATCATCATTATCATTATCATCACTATCATCATCACCATCATCACAATCATTATGATCACTATTGTCATCATCACCATCATCACCATCATCATCACCATCACTATCATCACCATCATCATCATCACTATCACATCACCATCATCACCATCATCATCATCACCATCATCACTATCACCATCATTATCACAATCATCGTCATTACCATCATCATCATGATCATCGCTTTCATCACTATCACCATATTCATCATCACCATCATCATCACCATCACCATCATCATCACCATCATCATCACCATCACCATCATTATAATCATCACCATCATCACCATCATCATAAGAAGATATGTATATCTACTCTTTATACTGAATTCTCAAAAAAGGTTTACACCCTCTCCCTTTCCCTTCTCTCTCCATTTCTTCCCTTCGCTCTCTCTTCTTCTTTTTTCCCCTAAGATCTGTCATTGAATATTACCATTACAGTGTGTATCTACATGTATTCATACTGAAATTAATAACACTACATGCTCGTTTCAAAACTGATCAAAATCAAATTAAACTTACGTGACAGCATAGTTTGAGTTTTCCTGTCGTATCGCCATGTTGGGATAGTTCCGGAGCTGGGCTAGCTCTACGTCTTCCTGGAACTGGGGCCACTTGCCTCCGTCACCCCTCCGGTGACGACAAACTGATTAGAATATGGAAGAGAGATAAGGATCCAGAAAGCAGAATTTAGAGACATCATATACATCTTAAACTGTCAATATGTAAGGCAATGACAAGTACTCATGAAGCTAGAAGATTGTTCTCTATAATGAGAACGGTGGCTTGTTCATGTGAAGCGCATCAAACACAGCAGTAGCGGCACTATAAACAAACAAAAAATATAACAATAAATAATAACAGCTTCAAATGGTAGCATAAAACTATTAACATTATTAAAAGAGCAATAAAAGGTACATGTACCAATAACCTTACAAAATAATTTGTGTACTGCTGGAACATAAAAAAAAATTAAAAAAAACTTCATCTGTCATTCTATGGGATAGCGGTTAAGGAGTTTGAAGAAAATAGAGGATATTAACACTAAACCTAGTTCACAGAACACAAGTCGGGCTTGGGTTGTAAGTGTGTACGGGTGAGTCGCCTAGTCTATTCTCATATTGCTTTTATATTTTTCGAAGGTGTTTTTATAATTGAAATTTCTCTTTACAAAAGTAATAAATACATGGGTATTTGAACAAAACATAGCAAAATATTCATGACTGATTGGAACCCTTTAACCCTAAAAAGGCTGGGTTAGTTTGGCGCTTTTTGGAATGGAATCCACCCCCCCCCCCCCGGATCTCGGCCGTGGAGTGATGAAAATATGAAAATATGTGCAATTTGGCACACAGATAGAGTATCCTATAAAGAATAACCCTGTAAAGTTTCATATCTATATCTCAAATGGTTTTTTTAATTATCGCTAATTGATTATTTAGTACATATTCGCGTATTGAAAATTCTGCATTGTGTACAATACACATGGAGAATTTATAATTTTTGCTGCGCACAGCACGCGCTGCACTCGTTGGTCAAAATTTTATATATTTGGTACCAAAGGATGCGTAAGACTGTAGGCAATAAAGTCCTGAAAGCTCGCGGCGCAAAAAAAAAAATTTTCATCGAACATATCGCGGCAAACGTCCAGGGGGTGGATTCCACCCCGCCCCCCCCCTTTTAGGGTTAAACTAAAAGCTTATAACAGAAAAGATTTATTCACTCACCTAGGATTATGATAACGACAGCTACAATCACCAGAACTCCTACGACTGCTCCTATGATGATATATACTGTGTTATCAGCTAGAGAAATGAAACGAGAGAAATGAAACGAAAGAAAAGAAAATCACCATTACATGTCAGTATGACATATGCTCCCACAACAATAGACCTGTTTACTAAATGTATTGCAATTTATGCATTTCTCCCCAGAACCCCTAGTTACCTACTAGTTTGTGCACCTGCTATGCATAATTGCCATCTCTATGGATGGAATCCACAGTTGTTGCTATGTCAGGCAAGCCTCTGACAAGTTTTCGAGTCATCAAAAGAGAAACCTTTTGATAAAGAAGTATGCATAAAGTTAGTAAACAGGGGGTGTTTCCTCAAGTGTCTTGTCGGTCATTTTTACCGACAACTGTGTTCTCAGCCAATCAAATGCAAGGATTTCATTAGCTTATAACTGTTATTGAAACTTGCCATTAACAAATTTTATGAAACTGAGTCCTGGCAATGATGAAAAAAATTTGTGAGCTTTCTCATTCTTTCTGTCAGTTTGGAGGATGTAATAGTAGAGATGTCCCCTGAAAAGGAGTGCTCTTCATATTCATGACTTCCATTGCCATTGTGGTATTCTTCATCATCATAATCATCAACATCATCATCCTCATCATTATCATCATCATCATTATCAACATCAACATCATCATCATCATCATCATCAACATCATCATCATCATCATCATCAACATCATCATCATCATCATCAACATCAACATCAACATCAACATCATCATCAACATCATCATCATCATCAACATCAACATCATCATCAACATCCATCATCATCATCATCATCATCATTTCTTTAATAACTTACATGAAGGATTGGGTAAGAAAGTAGCCTGGCTAGTTGGACTATACGGTCCCTCGTAATCCTCATTACTGGCCTTGGCCCGGAAGCTGTACGAGTCGCCAACAAGAAGGTCAACGATTATCCAGTAGGTGTTAGACCCTTGGTAGACCTGGCTCCACTCTCCTGTTGACATAGCTCTAAAAAGGACCAAAAATTATGATAATCATAACGATTATCGATTGTTGCTTATCACATATCATGTGAAGAAGAAATGAGAAGGTCCATGTACTGTAAATGCAAGTACTGGGGAGCGTTTCATCAAGCGTTTTGTCAGTGGTTTTTACCGACAAATTTGCTCTCAGCCAATCAAATGCCAGGATTTCAGTAGCTTATAATAGTTGTCTGTAAAAATCACTGACAAAACGCTTGATGAAACGCTCCCCTGGTGTCAACGAAGTGCAAGTCGTTTTCGTTATCTATTCAAATTTAATGCCGACATCTTTGTCAAGTGCCTAGTGACTAATCATTTCATTCACCTGCAGCATTACAAATAATTGCAGCTTAATAGTCAGCATGCAAATTGCATGCATTATGTGTTGTCAGGACGGGCAAGCCATAATATTTGTCCGACCAAAAAACAACTAATGTAGGCCTTTGAAATACTATACTTTGTAACAGATAAGTGTGATATTGCGTTGCTAGGCAAGCATGAATGATTTTAACGGCATCATCAAACTGGTCCATTGATTTTGATAAATGCCATTGCTTCCTGCAAGCATACTTACCTTGCTTCTAGTGTATACTGAAGAATTCCAGGTCCATTGGATCTATTTGGTTCTGTCCATCGGACCTCGTATGTCACAGGATCTGTTCCTGTTTCCATTACTGTGGGTACACCTGGGGCCTCTGGGCTGTCAGCTAACAAATGCAGATAAATAACAAAACATGGCTGAATTAAAAGAATTTAAGGAGAACTTTACAGTATACAGGTACACATATCTTTGAAATTGATAATGAAATCGCAGTACCATTCACTCCAAACATGCGCAAAATATTTTTTTTTAAATTTAAATTAAACAAACAAACAAAATACATGTATGTAGGTCTTATGAAAGCACTTAAATTCTAATTTACATATCTACAGATTTTATAAATTCAAAAATTCATATTTGAAATACACACATATTTTCATTCGTAAATTCTAAATGTATATAGTGTATGAGGGATCTATGCACTTACAGTGGTTAAGGCCCGGTCCCAGTGGCCGATGGACACAAAACGTATTTGAAAAAAGGACACAGCGGACGAGCAAAATTTCGGGGGTGGCTCCATCCGTTTTCATCCGCTCCAGAAATGGACAGAATTGGCAAAAATTTGCGAAAACAGAACGGAAAAAACGGACGTGGGTAGTATGTAGCGGGGATGTTAAACTGATGTTCATCGGAAGCCTAGCGGATGAAAGCGGATGGAAGTGGATGACATCCTAGATATACGAGATACATCCCAGATACAAACGCTTTGTCCGTTTTGAATACTTTATATACGAGATGCATACGCTTACATCCTTTCTATTTCCGTGCTACTAACGATGTATAGACTTTCCATGTACCTTATCTTTCCTCCCTCTTTCCGTTTTCAGCTGCAGCAGATGTGAGTTGCGAGGATGCCCAGAGGATGCAGAGAGGATACAGCGGACGTTTAACGGATGATAACGGATTTACATCGTACACGGCGGAAAGTTCATCCGTCATGTCCGTTCTAAAAGTTTTGTGCAGCTCAAAACTTTTTGCGCGGATGAAATCCCAGTGGACGGATGCTCGATGGATAGAGCGTATGAAACACGTATGCAATGAGTATACAACGATGCATAGCGTTTTCCAAACGGATGGCAAGATTTTTTTACGTTTTACATCCTCTTTGCATCCGTAAGTGCAGTGGGACCGGGCCTTTAGCTGTTGCTTTTTGTAAGAATTGCCATTATCATTATAGTAGTCTACAAATATTTGTGCATCTACATCTCCATGTTTGCAGAAATATTTCTTAAGGGTAAAGCCTGAAAGACTCCTCCACATATCCAAGAGTGTGAGAGGCTTTTTTTTTCAATACTAAAACTTGATTTTCATTCATGATGTCTTTCCCAACATGCCAATATATTTACAACTGCAAGTTTTACTAATTATTAAAATTTCAAATGATTTAACTTCATCTGAGAACCCATGACAATAAGAATATCCAGCCAATGAACAAAACAATGATTTACCACAGTCACTTACATTCAGTCCTTGATGACAAAATATCTTCACTTCCTGTGTATTCATATTCCTGACCAGATGTATAGAGAACCCTGGTGCGCACCTGATAGTCATTATAGGGGAGCAAAGGGTCCGTCTCCCCCTCACCGATTGTTCCGTTGTACCGGACCCCTGAGGTCGTGTTACCACTGAGGGCATCTTGCCATTCAGAGGAAGAAGCCTATAGAAGAAAAAAAACTGTCATCACTGAACAGAATTTATTCGTTTTACTGAATTTCATTTCAACACAGAGACACTTGCTTCAGCCAAAGGCTGTCCATCAGCAATTCCGTAACGAGTGAGGATGTTGAATGGAAGAATGAGATGATGTTGCATCCCTCCTTTGATTATAACCTAGTAATGAAGACTGCATAGTGCAATCTTATCAAAGAAAAGAAAACTTACCTCTCTATACTGGATCCAATGGAACGTGACACTATCATCATCAGGTGCCACCCAGGAGACTGACAGGGTGGTACTGGTCTTCGATGTCTCTTCTACCATAGCTGGTACCTGGAAGGTCGTCTCTGTCTCTGTCTCACTGGAGCTGAAGGAGCTTGCAGGTAATGAGGCCTGGTATGACTCGACCTGATAAATACAACATAGCATTATGTGAGTAAGAGTTCTCTTACACATTTCCACCAATTTGTTGCAGTTAGAAAAGCGTCTTACAGCTTATGAATTGTATATCCATGTACATGTTTTTAATTTGTAAACAAATCTTTCGGCTTATTACTCCCAGTGTTAAAGATCGTATGCTCGATCTGTAATGAAAAACACATAAGCCGAAAGATTTGTTTACAAATTAAAAATTCCTCCCCAGTCAAGCTTCTTTGTTTACTAACCATGTACATGTTAGCTTCCAGAAAAGTTGCAGTCTACAATGGAAATCCTGCTCACACTTGACAGCATTAAAAAAACTGGGGCAACAAAATACAAAACATTTTGCGCATAAATGAATTTAAGTGAAGTTTTAGGAAAATAGCTGTGCAGAACAACCTACATACATGTACAATGAGTATGACAATCACAAGACATGTCAATCACAAAGAGATTCAGGATTCTCAAACTCACAGTGAAAATATACTCTGTTGAAGCAGCCAGTTCAGTTATGATCAGCGAGTATTGACCAGCCTCGTTATCCGGACTATCAACATAGTCAGTCCTGAAGTCTTGATTTTCCGTTGAGTACTTGACTCGGAAACGAAGCTCCTCCAGTGGCCCATTGACCTCCAGAGGTCGCGACCAGGTCACATTGACCTCAAACGGAGTGAGAACATCAACAGCTACCATCAGTGCAGCAGTAGGCACTATCGTTATGAATGAATGTTGAACAAGGGGAAAATTAAGTGAATACTTTTTCATAATCATATCTCATAATATCACAAAATTTCAGGTTTCTTGAGATCTTGAAACGAATATGGTACTGTGACCAAAAGCCTTATACATGTAGCAGGTAGCTGGTAGTTATGCAAGTCATTCCGACTCAAACTGACAGGATAATTTGTAGAAATAACAGAAGATTACTTCAAAGCTTATAAGCAACGACACTTTCAATCCATAGCATTTGTGCAAATACTTCCTGCCAGGTACTCATTTACTACACCTGGGTTGAGAGTGGCAAATGTAAACCATGAACCATCTGATTCACAGGCCTGTGAAATACCCACTAGACCACAACAATCATACATATATACATGTATATACAAGTATGTATCTATATTTCTACATCAATTCTGTTCATATATTTTCATTTCAGAATCATGAAAAGTCAGACAAGCAGTGAAAAAAAGGCCGATTCATTTCGCCTTGGAAAGCATCATATATTTACAAGTCATATTTACCTCCAGGACTTGTCCTATGGATAGCCACAGGACCAAGCACAGGTGTTCCCATGGAGTAGAGGTTGCTTACAGACACCTGAGTCAGGTAGAACGTGTAGGGTTCCAAGGGACCCAGAGTAATGTCGTTTGCTGTGGTCTCCTGTGTGAAGATGGGGTACAAAGAATTACGTAAATAATAATAATGATAATAATAGTGGTAACTTACATGTATGTAGCGCCTTACCACTCTAACTGACCAAAGCACTTATAGCATTACTACCACAACCCCGGTCACTGGTGTAATGTAGTGTAAGGTGGAACGACACATGCTCGGGCGACTGTTACATGTACTCTGCTGTATTTTCATAACATAACTAGATGAATTTTCGACCGCGCGCGGTCGGAATTTATGCCTCCGCCATCACCAGATTGGAAATGTATGGCATACATGTACACTCTAAAAAGGATTGGTCCAACAAAATTACAAATCTTTTCACTTAAAATGCACAGGAGACTGAAAATTTATTTCATTTCATAAATAAACTAGAAATATTTGATAACGAGGCTAAAAACCAGTAATTTCATGTAATTTTATGTAAATTGACCTCTGTGACCTCTGACCTTTGACCTACTTACCCCAAAATCTAATCAGTTCATCTTTCTATGGGGATACATACTGGTACCAAGTTTGAAGTTCTCACCTCAGACAGTTCTTGAGATATCGCGGTAACGGTACTAAAAACCAAGAATTTCATGTAATTTCATGTAATTTCATGTAAATTGACCTCTGTGACCTCTGACCTTTGACCTCCTTACCCCAAAATCTAATCAGTTCATCTTCATATAGGGAAACATACTAGTACCAAGTTTGAAGTTCTTACCTCAAACAGTTCTTGAGATATCGTGGTAACGGTGCTAAAAACCAAGAATTTTTATGTAATTTCATGTAAATTGACCTCTGTGACCTCTGACCTTTGACCTCCTTACCCCAAAATCTAATCAGTTCATCTTCATATAGGGAAACATACTAGTACCAAGTTTGAAGTTCTTATCTCAAACAGTTCTTGAGATATCGTGGTAACAGTGCTAAAAACCAAGAATTTTTATGTAATTTCATGTAAATTGACCTCTGTGACCTCTGACCTTTGACCTACTTACCCCAAAATCTAATCAGTTCATCTTTCTATGGGGATACATACTGGTACCAAGTTTGAAGTTCTCACCTCAGACAGTTCTTGAGATATCGCGGTAACGGTACTAAAAACCAAGAATTTCATGTAATTTCATGTAATTTCATGTAAATTGACCTCTGTGACCTCTGACCTTTGACCTCCTTACCCCAAAATCTAATCAGTTCATCTTCATATAGGGAAACATACTAGTACCAAGTTTGAAGTTCTTACCTCAAACAGTTCTTGAGATATTGTGGTAACGGTGCTAAAAACCAAGAATTTTTATGTAATTTCATGTAAATTGACCTCTGTGACCTCTGACCTTTGACCTCCTTACCCCAAAATCTAATCAGTTCATCTTCATATAGGGAAACATACTAGTACCAAGTTTGAAGTTCTTATCTCAAACAGTTCTTGAGATATCGTGGTAACGGTGCTAAAAACCAAGAATTTTTATGTAATTTCATGTAAATTGACCTCTGTGACCTCTGACCTTTGACCTACTTACCCCAAAATCTAATCAGTTCATCTTCGTATGGGGATACATACTAGTACCAAGTTTGAGGTTCCTACCTCAAATGATTCTTCAGATATCGCGGTAACGAGAAGTGGGACGGACGGACGCACGGACACACGGACGGACGGACGGACGGACGGACGGACAGACGGACGGACGCACGGACGGACGGACAACCCGAAAACATAATGCCTCCGGCACCCACCTTCGGTGGGCGGAGGCATAAAAAAACAGAATTCTAAATTTCAACCCCGGCCTATACACTATACATCACCTAACCCTAACCCTATAGCTTTGACGAAATAAAGCACAAAGCAACTGTCGCTTTACGAATCAGTTCTATGATGCATCAAAAAGATATCTACATGTACCTGTGACGGTTTTGATGTCACAGGGAAATACCTTTCGGATGTGTCATAGGACTTATTCATAAAGAACATTGTAGTTACATGTAAATGGTTCTTTCTTAAACCTTTGCTGAAATATGTATGTCTACATTTATCAATAAGACACATTTAAAAGTAAGGATATACACATTCAAGGTAAAATCAGTTATCCACACTTTTTAGAAAAGTTGCATCGAAGGCATTATGGCAACATTTTCAAAAAGAGATGGAAGAAGGAGAATCTTGCATTAATCTATCTTGAAATGCTTTGAAATAAAGGAAACTGATAACCACTCAGACTGATACAGGAACTTTGTGTTTGTTCACAAATTTCAATTATGAGGCACATTTTAATTTACTTGCTACCCACAACAGGGTCAAAACTTTGAATAATTGGAAGTGAAATATGAACAGCACAAGTAAAACAAAAAAAACAAAATGAGTAATGTACTCTAACACAACTACAATATATATTGGAAGTCGGGAAATCCCCATCTATGAATATGTTTAAATCAAAACTCAAAGCATATCTATTCAAGTAATAACAAGCATATCAGGAGCTCATGCAGCGCAGTAGAATATATACAAATTGTTGGATAGTTACTGCGCTTTATAAATGTATTATTATTATTATTATTATATACATGGATTGCCTTTTGTACCTTTGACATGCATGCGAGGTTGCTAGTGGTGCAGTTCAGATCAGAGCTCTCGCTTTCTACCATGGCATAGTTAACAGTATAGATGGCCGTCGCCGTGGTTACTCCCTCACATTCTGACACAGGGTCAAAGGTCAAGGTCAAACTCTCACTTTCGGCAGCGGACAGCCGAGTTGGATCAGTGTAGTCCGGCGGTGCAAGGCACTCAGGAGCTGCAAAATTGGAGGGAGGATGAAAGAGAAGACTTACTGTATCTTGCAAGAACGGATCAATAGCCTGCTTTCAAAGTTTATATTTCAAATGAATACCATACATGTATAAAGGGAATGAGGAAATGTTTTATCATTATCAAATCTCACAAACATCAACTTTTGTTAGGGAGTAATTTGTTCACTATTTACATTCAGTAATGGCGGAACTAGACTTTAACCTGGAAGAGAGCTGTTGATTGTCATGGGATACATGTAGGAATTTTCTTGAGTGAATATGTATGAAAATTAACTGAACTTTAATAAATACTTTGTTGTGTGCCCGGCAGAAAGATGCACTGGTGGACAAAAAGAAGTACATGTACGTACATGCTTTCAAAACTTGTGATCGTTCCTATTTTTCTGCATCTACACAAAATTTTCAATTTGTACAGCAACCAAATTGTGATCAGTGCTATTAATACTTCAGTAATCAGAACTAAACAGGTAGAAGATTTTTGTCAATGTAAAGGATTGGCAATACCAATTTTGTCTTTGCTTCCTACATGTATTTATCATGTCTTTATCAAGACATTCTACAACCATACTCTCACCTACATACCTGGGTAAGGTTGAAGACTGGTACCATAAGTCAGCACAAAATTCACATCGGTCTGGCCAGTCTCGCCCTGAAAATCTGCACCAGTCTGCTTGTCCACACTGGCCACGACACCCTGGGCTGCGTTGGACCAATACACTCGGCTGCTGTCCACAGAGAGAGAGTCTGGTGGGAGACCTACATGTACGGTATACAGGAGCGCAGGAGAACAGAGGTTTTTATTAGGAGGTCCATACTGCCTGAATCACTTCTGGATCACATAATTATGATTGGTACATATTATACTACAAAATCGAAAAACTGCATTGGACAGAGACATACATTGTACATCTACTCTAGTATGTATAGATGTGTGAAGTTTCTTGCTTGGCTCAGAACTTTGTCTCCTATGTCTTTTATATCTTCTATATCTTTCCATTTCGGCCCAGAACTGATACAGTAGTACAACATGGATGATGTCATGCTCCTCTCTTCCCCTGATGTTTCATCTTGTGTTCATCTTCCCTATTGTAACTAGACAAGCCAACCACAAGACAAAGACTTTGTTTCCTTTTCAATGCAGTGTGAGGCTGTTAAGTATTGCTACAAAAGGCTTAAAAGAAATGATCTACAACAGGAACCATATTGTCAGTACACCAACAATATGATGGAACAAAATTTTTTTAAAAGGAATCACCCACAAATTACAGTATTTCATCCGCAACAACAAAAAATGTCCAAAATATATTACTATTTCCCCTTTGTATTGCTTTTACAATTTAAAATTTTATCAAATTATCAAAGTTTCTTTGCCATGGCAAGGGAAGAAATGCATTTTTCACAGAAAGTTACTATGAACAACTAAAATAATCAAAGAAAGAATGTATAGAGGAGAGGTGAAAATCCAATTCACCATACCTGACTGTGCTTGAGAAGAAGCTTCAAAGAGCCTATCACATTGGCAACCATCAAGGTCAGAGGTCCAAAGGTCATTGGAAGTCGAATCAACAAAGAAGAGGGTCAAGGCATCCGGGTTGGAACTGTCGATGTACACGGCCGACCCAGGGGTCAAGCTGTCTGAGCATGTGCAGTTCTCCGTAGCTCGTCTCCTCCGTTGGCTGTTGGTGGTGCCAAACAGCGGGGTGGGGACCCACTCATTGAGGTCAGAGGTCATCAGAACAGAAGTAGACTGGCTGCTCTCAGTCCAGATCAGAGTGCTAATGCATTATAGACAGATCAAAGGAACATTCATTACCAGTTAGGCATTAAACGGTTTCGATCAAAACTCTAAATCAGTCAAACCTGTCAAGATAAAAATGTTCTAATTCTAAATCATTTTTTACATTCCCCAAATATTTTTCAGGATCTCATGTGGCGTTTGATTATTTTCAAATCCTGCAATAGCTTGTATCACATTCATAAAATAAGTGAGAGTTAAATTGATGATAGATTAGCAATGGGCAACCCTCAAAAAAAATCAGTGATTAGGGACTCACACAAAGTAGCTGGAGAAAATTTAATTCTATGTCGACAACAACAACAAATATTTGCAACTCGCATCTTGACTTGTTTCAGGCGTTGTCTACACATACACACATAGCAACTTGCCCAATATTTAAAACATTGGGGCTTGAGCAGGTGAATATCTGTCAGGTTCAACAAAATTTTAAAGTGGGTCAAGGTAGATCTACATGTATATGAAGAGTCTTAACAAAATAACCTTTAGACAATGATGTATGACATACTCTGTCTCTAAAATCCTATGTAAGAATAATAATTAATAAGAAGAAATATAAATAACATCCCACCTTCCATGTGGATTCACGCTGATTCCCTGGATTGTGTTCCCCTCAGGCGGTGTGTACACCGTCTCCATTGTTGCCATGGAAACGGGGGTATCAAAGCTATAGATAGCAGTATTGTCACTCCAGTACAGCTTCTGAGAAACCCAGTCAATGACGAAACCCGCCTGGTAAGGTTGCTGATTGTCCAGCTCAAGAAGCTGATTTATAAAAATGAAATATAATTTAAAATTCAAACAAAATTTGAATTTCTATTAGCAAAAATGGAATTTGATTTGTAAATGAAAGTTGACTAGGGATGGCATTCTAAAACCTGTGTTTATTAGTTGTCATTGCTAATCTAAAAATAGTACAAGTCAGACTGTTCACAGGAGTTTATTTTGTTCCAAAGAACTGATAGTTCTGACACTTTAAAAATATGGTCTACGTTCATTCCCACAAGAGCCATTAGTAGTTGTAGAAAACATTAGAAATAACATAGAATTATTTGTTTTTGAAGGGTAGGGGTCTGTACGTGCACATACATACTCAAGGATCTGTTTGTATACAGGTCAGTAATGCCTATTGCTCAGTTCATTTTACTTGGCCAAAGCATTTTTCTCTTCTTTATTTCAATACTGAAATAAGCTTTTAGAATATAAATTAACACAAATATTCTGAACATATGCTCTCACCTCCACAAGTTCAGACCCATCAAGTTTGCTCTTGTAGATCTCAAGATCCCCTGTACTCTCTACGAAGAAGACTTTATCCTCGCTAGCAACAAAGGCAACAGCTGAGACGGCTATACCTCCAAGCAGGGACGTCTGCTCATTGGTGTCTGTATCCGTTAAAGTAACTCCATCATTACCTCTGCTCACCAAGACGGTAGGTGGGGGAGGAGATACTAGAAAAGTAACAATATTGAAATGAAACAAACATTAATTGGAATAAATTTGGAAAAAATTGGAATGAAATTGGAATAGAATTGGAATGAAATTGGAATAGAATTGGCATGAAATTGGAATGAAATTGGAATGAAATAGGAATGAATAGGAAAGAATCGCAATGACATTGGAACTGCAATAAATTTGTAATTAAACTGGAATGAAATTGGAATAAAATCTGGAATGAAATTAGAGTAGCATTGGAATGAAACTGGAATAGAACTGGAATGAAATTGGAATAGAATTGAATGAAACGCAAATGATATTGGAATAAAATTGGAATGAAATATCAAATTGAAATCACATTGGAATGAAATTGGAATGAAACTGGAATATCAGCACAAAATTTAATGAAATTGGAACTGAATTGAAATCACAATACAAGTTAGTATTGAAAATGGATTTGGAAAAAAAAAAGTGTACCTTAAATGCAAAGTGGTACATTATAATCTGAGGCCCTCCACTAGAAGCCACTAATGTGCTCCACATAGTAAAAGTTGTTAAATTAGAATTAAATTTTGTCAAAATTGAATAAGGAAGAGAAAATGAAAATAAAAATCAGAAGTGCCTTTTGTACAAATGTACATTATTTTACTATGTTTCAAGAGAGAGGAGATAATACTTTACCTCCGGTGGTGATACTGACTGGGTCTGTAGCTGGTCCACTGCCTACGGATGAAAAGCCTTCCACCTTAACAGGAGAAGAGGAGAGAGAAATATTTGACAGAGGTCCATGTCTTCCACTCTATAAACACTGTTTTCCTAGATCCCCATGGCCACCACAGAAATCATGATAGTAATGTTTTATATTATGATCCATATCATATGCCATATGGAATACTGGTATTTTGGTTTCAACATTGTTAATTTCCTGTTTGGAAATGTTATGTTTTTGTTCTAGACAACTTTTCATCTCAGTGATGGGTGAACCTGGACCCTGTCTCATAAAACTTGATATCAAGAACAACTGCTACAGATCTATGATAAATTTGCTCTAAGCCAATCAAATTCAATGATTTCAGTAGCTCATAGCAATTATCGTGACATTTTATTGATATCAAGTTTTATGAAACAGGGCCCAGATCCATTGAATTAAAAAAAAAAAATAAAATGTGTCATTCAACATCATACAGTATCAAATCAATGTCTTTGGATCTTGCCACATTCAAATCAATTTTAGGTATCAAATTAATGAATGAATTTGTTATTGTTATCATCATAATCATCACACATTTGCATTCCAGGTCAAAGCTTATGAACATTTAAACATTCAAAGTACAGTTCATAACAACATCTCCAAAGCACTCATTAAGGCCCGAATTCACAAAGGTGGTTTGGTTTAAATCATGGCTTAAACCCCCACCTGGGGTTTTTAAGCGTACGTGCGCACGGAATCCGATCCAATCATATATTTTCTTTGAGCGCGCATGTGCAATGTGTGCTCATTTACGCCTATTTCAGTACCCTTACGGAGGTTTAAACCATGGTTTAAACCTAAACCATGGTTTAAACCTCCTTTGTGAATTCGGCCCAAACAGACTAAAGAGGAATTAACACATGCCTCTACCATAGCCCAATGTCTTCTTACCTGAAAGAAATATGTGGTGTTGGCTGTGAGGTTGGAGAAAGTGAACACATCTTCATCCTTGCTGACATTAAACACCGTCAGCTGCTCCACGTCAGTTCCCCACGACACGTTATACCCTTCAAAAATGCCATTGATCTCGGCTGGCTGGGACCAGCGAAACTCAGCTGAATACACAGTGGCTCCTGTCATGATGTTGGTGGACTCTAAGGCAAAGGCTCTTGGTTTCAGAGGAACGGAGGGAACTGCAGATAGATTTGAAGATTAAATGGTGGCAAATAAAAGGTTTAGCATAAGGGAACTGGCTTCAGAATCAATGTACATGTACCCCTTGCAATGCCAGGAACAGAAACTATACATTCCTATTCACAGTCCAGACATTAAGTAAAACAATGAAATATGTGCTTTTTCAATTTGTTACGCATAATTTTTGACGCATTTCAATCTCCATTTAAGGAGTTTCTAATTCATATTCAGGTGCATATCCATATGAATCAATAAACCTATTACTTTTCTGCAATACAAGAAAGAATGAAGGTGAAAAGTGCAAAAGCTGATTGACAAACCCGACATAGGTGACATCATCTGATAAGCCGTTTCTGGCGTTGTGGCCCAGTAGGTGTACGGACTGATTGTGATGTCAAGGGTTTGGAATGGTGTCAGATCTCTGATGTTGAAGAAAGCACTCTGAAAAGAGATAAATGCACGTCATCAAGAATGAGTTAAAGAGTTTTTTCAAAGGGAAATTCTTCATAATAATTAATGTACACATGTACATGTACATGTAATGTCCAGTTCAGTTCTAAAAACACCAACAGAATGCCAAGCAACCTGATTAAGGTGATGGTACATTATTGACCAGTTAAAATAGTTCACCTTCAAAAAAGACATGTCTTCAGCTTAGCGTTAATTGTGCTCATACAGTAAAAAGATCCCTTTGACCTGTCAAAACCGAATGAATTAATGCATACTAGACAGTTGAAAACAATTTTATGTAGGAATATCACGCCTTTTGAAGAAACCAAGCCAAAGACATCCAACGCTTAGCATTCAACAGGTTAAGGAGAACAAGACTTATGAAACAATGTAAAATGAAATCACCTCTACAGTCTCTTCGTAAGTTTGTCCAGGAGCTGTCACAGCTATGGTGTAAAAAACAATCCCGTAGTTGACCTCTGTGCTGGACTGCCATGTGATGTTGAAGTCATCCCATGTACCTGTGACCTGGATGGAAGAGGGTGGGATTTCTTGGGCCACCACGGTTGGGAGCTGGCTGTAACCCTCTGTGAACAGTGAAGGAAAACCAAAGAGCTGTCATGATTTTGCACTCACAAACATGTTGTAAACCTGTGCATGAAGAACATGATCCGTGTAACACAAGCACAGTATTAAACCTTTATACATGTAGACATGAGGCCTTTCTCATCAGGTATTCGCCTGCCTGAAAATATAGCTGGAATCAACTGGCATACAGGTGAGCATTCCGGATACAATGAAATATTTGGCAAAATACTAGAGAATTTCTTTTCAGACTGTATTTTACAAACATTACTGCATTCTTATGACGTTCCTGTACATTACGATGTACTTTTACAACATATACATGTACACTTTATGCTCATAGTACAGGCAGGGTTAACTCCTTCCCTGCCGTAGGCAGCAATATCTGCCCTAGAATTTTTGAGTGTTGAACAGTGTGTTTAGACTAGGAAGGTTTACGTTTTTTTTCCAGGCACAGAACCAGCTGTGTTATGTCCATTTAATAATAACTCATAATAACTGTAAATTTACATTGAGCAATGTCTATACAAACATACTCAAACTGTGCATAACAAAAACAAAAGCAGAAACTAAACTAGTACAGTAAAACCTGTCTATAAAGACCACTCAAGGCAGACAAGAAAAGCGGTCTTTATGAGCAGGTTCATTTAATACACGTTTCAATGAGAAACACTTTACAAGGGAAACAAAAATTATGGTCTTCATAGACAGATGGTCTTTATAGACAGGTGGTCTTTCTATACAGGTGGTCGCTAAAGCAGGCTTCACTGTAATAGCATAAATTAAATCATATTTATAGAGAAGGATATTCAGACTGGGTTATACAGCAAAACATGTCTTTGTAAAGGTTTCCTGAAACAGGTGAGCTCTTAGGTTTTTAAATTGAAGATGCATACCTACATTGTAATTGAGGGAGGGAGGTCATTCCAAAGTTTGGGTGCAGCACTAACTGTACAGCATGGTCTCCAAGAGTAATCTTTGTCTTACTATCTGGCCGATTTGGCCTTTACCAAAAGAATTGCAGTTAACCAAAATTTTGATATTAGTATTCGTATCATTATTCCGAACTTCAAATGAGATAATTTCACTTATTTAACTTTCACATTTAATGCAAACTACCATTTTTTCAAACATCGAGTCACAGTCGGATCATATAGTGTGTGCCGGGCTTAAGGAACATGGTATCATGGGAACTATGAAGCCTGTAGGACTGGAATGGTGATTTTAATGTCAGGAGTTTACCAAAATTGATTTAAGGAATGAAACCAGGCTTTTAAGTCAAAATTCCACTCTTGAAAGTTAATATATAACAACTATCTAAAATCAAGGTAGTCAAAATGGGATTAAGACAAGCACCACACAGACTTCACTATTCTAATTCCACTTCTCTCACCAGGGAGGGGTTTGAGTGTCTCCTGAACAATGGTCAAGTCCTGGACATCAGCGACCGGCAGCATGGCCTGTCTCTGGCCACGGTCATCACTGACCTCTACCATCGAGTCGCTGTTGATCCAAAAGAGTTTGGAGCTGTAGAAATGCAATGCCAGGCTCCTAATATGAAAGTCAGAGTGAAAAAAATAATTAAGTCCAGCACAGCACAGTTTGTTCAAATGGCTTTTATAAAAAGAACTTAATGTCATACACAGGGACGTAACATTGCAAACAAATAATGTACATGCACTTGCAGATATTACAAAAAAAACAGGGGACACAATGCCGTAAAAGTACACAATAAAGGGGGCATATCTTTTTTATTGTGTCCTTAAGTACAGTATGCAAGTTGGATTTCAAAAGGGGGGAGGAGGGCACGGGTCGGTTTTCCCCTTAGGTAGATCCACCACTGGCACAGGCCTTCATTCAATGTTATTATGGTATTAAAAATGGATAAGTGAAGGTTCAGAAATATCCCTAACATTGAGTGAATGCCCCTATGATTCTAAGCAGATGATTTCCATTTGAACATTCCCATTATTCTTTAATAAAATGATAGTTCAACAGAAATTTCAATCAAAATTTAACTGAAATGCCTGCTTTTTTTAAGATTCACAAAATTTAGTCTTAGTGTTGCTTTGATGTTGTCTACCTACAGGTATACGTGTACATGTAGCTACTTCCCCCTAAACCCTTGAGGGGAGCTTAGGAAATGTCTCATGGTCGAACAATATTGAAGAAAGAACAAATAAAACCATGAAAGAGCATACAACCTATTCAAACTCTGAATGTACATTTGGAGACAGAGGAAAAGACAAATTGCAAAATACATGTACATGTATGTAAAATGAATAAATTTGTTTATACTCAAAAGTAAATGAAAGCATCAACAGCATATGACATAAGAAAACTACTTACGTTGTTTCTGACAACACTTCCCCAATTTCCTCCCTTGTCGACGTCGGATCAGAGCTGAAGGATCATGGGAAGGGGTAACCAAGGAAACAGATACAAACAGGAAGGAATTGGAGGTATATGTAAAAACTTATAATAAACTCAAATATGAAATTGAAAGGATATAAGCATGCATGGAAGAATGTTTTAAGGGTATAGTGTAGAGATCAGAGTTTGGTCTATGTAAAGAATAAAAGGGAATCAGCGATAAACAAAATTAATTGAAGTTCTGGAAAAGGTAAATAAGGATAGGCAAAGAGGGAGTAGAAAATAAACAACAGGTTGTAAAAACAATAATGAACATTATATATAAGTATCATATCATATTCATATGTACATGTATTACTATCTACATGTACATGTACATGGAATTTTACATTTACATGTACATCTAAATCCTCCTGGAACAATCTAATCTGATTCTTGAGGAAAAACCGCTTGTGTTAAAACTTAATCTCTTCCTCACTTTCCACTTCAGCTTATGATGCTTATGTTTTACTTTTCCTCAAATCCGTACTTCTTTACTATCATTTCCTTCACTGAATTTTCTTTTTTCTCCTACTCCTCTTTCCTCCTTCTCCACCTCATCCTCTTCATTATCCTCTTCCTCTTCCTCCTCCTTCCTCCTTCCTCTCCCTCCTCCTTCCTCTCCCTCTCCTCTTTTCCTTCCACTACTTTTCTTTCTCTTCCTCCTCCTCCTCACATCTTCCTTATTTTCCCCTTCATTTCTTTTTATACTTCTCCTCCTCTTCCCACTTCCGCCTTTCCTCCTTTTTCCATTTTATCCTTCTTCCTATCCTCTATCTTTCCCTTCTTCCTCTCATCCCTGTTCCCTACATCCATCCTATGCTCAGTAACAAATACCTAGTTCCTGCCAGCTGGGCCCGAAACAGCTTCAGCTCTTCCCTTGAGCTCTGCCGAGAAACCACAAACCAATAGACATATCCCCCATCCAGGTCGAGGGTCAATCCCGCGACAACATCCAGCGAGAGGTCGCCAATCTCGTAGAACACCAGAGGGCTCTCTCCATTCAGTCGCGAGCCCTCAACGGATGAGGACGACGTCCAGTAGATGTAAGCCTGGACCGAATCGATAGCCATGTCCTGGACATCGTTGGCGAAGGCGTTAATGGCAGTTAGAGAGGCCACAGTGGCAGACTGATTAGATAATCTCCCTCGGATAATCTGCAAAAGATGAGGTCATTCTCAATTACATTGTATTTCAAAAATATGAAGCTCAAACACATGACTTTTTTAATTAATTAGCAATACAAGAGCCAACAGGGACTGTTCATGCATTTCTTGTTCCTTTTCTGTTCATTTTCCAGACACTTGCTTTCATTCTCTTCCATCTAAACTTTCCCTTTTAAAGATACATATTAACAGCATATAAGGCATAAATATATTTGCATAATAAAAGTCTTCTCAACGAAATAGGGTTTTGGGGGCTTTTTTGTGTGTTTTGTTTGTTGCTGTTTTTCGATGATGTAAATTGTGGACGGTTCCTACACTACAACAGATTTTAACTGCAAAATAAGCCACTAAACTATCAATTCATTACTAATAAGAACCACAGATTGTCGGATTCCTAAAGACATGGAGCCTCAACATCTTCATGTATAGAAGTAACAGTTGTATCAGGGGGGGGGGGCATTTCATCAAGTGTCTTGTTGATGACTTTTACTGACAAATTTGATCTCAGCCTATCAGATTCAAGGATTTCAGTAGCTTATAACAGTTATTGCAACTTGTCGTTGATGACAAGTTTTATGAAACAGGGCCCAGAAGTCTATCATGTATTCCATACCCGATTTTGATCAGGGTCAGCCCAGTAGATGAATTCACTGAGCCAGTCTACGGCTATCGCATCCACTGAACTACTGATCCCAGGAGGGTCAAAGGTCAACTGCTCGTCTGTTAAAGCACCCTCTGCTGACCGGTACAGATCCCCCATCGTTGAACTCCAAATGTAGTACCCTTGATACCAGTCAATATCTGGAAAGAGAAAAATAAAGTTGAAGACTTTCTTTGTTAAACTCGTCTCTAGACGAAGCTTAAACCCAGTGCCGGGGTTTAAACTGTAGTACATTTGTAGAACATGGACAAAAATATCTGTGAATTCAGCATCAATTAATGAGCAATGATTTCAGTAATTTTCAGTACTTATTCATAATTGCTCTGAGGGATAAAGTAAATACATTCACCTACAGCATTCCTTAACGATGATTCCCCCTACCTTTGATGGTTGCCTGGGGTGACAAGAGCTGAGATTCTGCACTGCCGTCCAGCTGACTTCTCCAGATAGCTGTAGCATTGGTCAGTAACAGGTATGGCTCCACATCCACTGTCAAGAAACATGTACATGTGTAGGAGTAAAAAGAGAGGAGTAAAAATTGCACTTTTTGAGATTTTCCTTATTCTTCTCAGACAACATCAAAGAAACCTTTGTAACCTAGATACGCAGGGCAGCTTAATGAATATTCACGAGTTCACCATCTGCAGTCTACAACAGAATAATTTTGGGGGGGGGCTGTCTGTTTCATAGTATGTCGCGATGTCAAAACTCATAAAAAATCATTATTTCTATGCATTGTTTTCGATACCAATAGTATAATTTACCAATAATATAATTTGCCCAAGTAAAAATTGCTTTACGGTAATTTTGCATTGTCCTTGTCACTCGTGTGGTATTTTTTTATTGTTCTAAAGCTTATTTTGATCCAATCTATTGTAGTTCAGTACTAAAATTCATTTGTATTCCAACATTGCAATATTATCGTAATATCGTTGAATTTTCAGCTATTTCTAGTCATATTTCAAATATAAGAGCATTTGAAGAGCGATCCTTTTCTACTATGATGTTCTTCCAAACTGACATAAAATGAGTGAGAAAGCTCAAATTATTTTTCACATTTCCCAGAACTCAAGATTCCCTTTAACAAGTTATCACCCAAGTCCAGAATCTAGAAAGGATGCTTAGAAGTTAGTGATTCAGACCGGACCAAGATTTTGGGTTGCAGGTCACAGCACCACCTACAACATACCATCAATGAGAGTAGATCCAGAGAAGGTGTCTGACAAGGGGCCAGGACCAGCTATCGAGTAGGCCCGGACTTGAACCGAGTACTCCGTGCTTGCGTTGAGCTTGTCAACTAGAGCTGAATCTTCTTGGATACCGGTCAGGGTGATTGTGTAACCAATTTGAAGATTGGTTAGAAAGATCTCGTACAGCCACTCCTCCCAAGCTTCTTCACCTGTGATAATAATAGTAATTATAACTGATAATGATAATGATAACTTGTGTATGATTTTCAGACTGGAAGGGTTTTGAAAATTATTATTTAATCCTCTAATGAGTAGTATAATATTTCATCAATCAGGAATTATCATTTCGTGTTCTTCTAACCTACATGTATTCCTTCAATTAAGGACTTTCTTCATGTCAGTGATATGCACTATACAAATAACAGTCTTTATGATTATGATCATTATTATCATTATCATTATTTTAACAAAAAGAATTACAATCATGAATGCATCCTATTGCAAAAATTACTATGAGGAGAAGCCTTCAAAACTGCAGGTTGGAAGAGCACAAAATTTGTTCCGTCAATGTGACAAGTACTGCAGAGAGAGGTACAAGAGTCGGCTAATGGATGAAGAGGCAAAGAGAAATAGTTCAAAAAGGGGTAGACGAGAAAGACTTTCATTTAATTGGGAAGATGGAAAGAAGGAGCGGGGGGATGGGATGAGAGGATCGGCTTACGGCCTGCCAGGCTCACATCTACATGTACTTCAACAGAATGGTCTGAAAATTGGTGTTGCATTGTTCCCTGTCCCGCACACCCTAAACAATCATATCAAAAGAGGTAAGTGGACTAAGACTTGCCTTTTCCTGGAATACTGAGTGGTCTGGTCCAGGTGATATCTGCCGTTCCTTCCGTGAAGAGAACCTGGAGGTCCGTAGGAGGGAATGCTGGGATAGGTATCGGCTGGTAGGTCGGGTAGAAGACGTCTAGTCCGTGGTAGCCATCTGCGCAGAAAAAGATGTCCCCTTCCGTGAACTGGCCTGGATTCCCTTCAAAAAAGATTTTCTCATTATCCTGATAATTATACTCCGGTACAGAAAAAGAGCATGACATAGGAATACCACTCTCTTTTGCAAAGGTCCATGTCAGGGAATTGTTGAAGTATACGATGCTGGTTACATTGATGAATTGATGATTCGCAGTGACGTCAGCAACATGCATCATTCGCTGGTTGTCACCGTCCAATGAAGCACTATGCATTGAATTGCCAGTCGAGTTGGAGTAGAGTATTTGGAAGGATTCGGACTGGACCGTGAAGGCAGATGTTCCAGAGAGGCGGATGATGACATCGGCACTGCTAGCCTCGACGGTGGAAGAACTCAGAGACGTGCAGCGGATTCCAACATCTTCCTCATTCCAGAACAAATAACTACCACAAAAATAATGTTACAGGCATTCATAGCAATAAGATATTGCTTCGGTTTCAAAAATTTAGGGACATTTAGAATCATTTTTCAATGGCTATTCTTTTGTTAACCAACCAACAAATCTTACAGGTAGTACAGTGTACATGCATGTAACATTTTCTTGTTTTAAAAAATGTAATACATTATAAATTATAGCTAAAATAATTTGAAACATCATCCACGCTTAATGATATTTTTAACCCCACATATACATGTCCACATGTACCCTGTGGAATATTCTTTTTCAAAAGTGATTGGTAACTGTTTGCAAAATTCTTCCTCACATTTTAGATAAATTTAATGCCAATACATCTCGCCATGAGCAGTAATAGTTAAACCAATGGAGTTGCCGTCTTACCCGCTGAAAGGATCGACCTTCATCTCCAGAGGGACAGACCCGATGTTGGCTACAGCAATGGAACAATCAGAGACATTCAGGTCACAGCGCAAAATCTATGGGAGTTAAAACAAATTGAATATTCATCTACAGTATATGTGCGTGTGCATGTCCTGAGAGACAATGTGTGGGCAATGCCACTAACTGGAGCAAGAGCTAAAATTGGGGAAATAATTTCCAAAACCACAATGAGATATTGCTTAAAGGGAAAGTCTACCCTGGTATTAAGTTGATTTGAATAAAAGAAGAAAAATGAGAGAAACAAATTAGTGAAAGTTTGAGCAAGATCCGATAAGAAATAAAAGAGTTATTGTAATCAATCTGACAAAAATTAGCAACTTTGCGAGCTCCTCTCCCATTTGCCCAGTACCCCAAATATCATTAATTTCCATTTTCTGTAAAGAAAATATTCAATCATACATGCACCTTAGATATAAACATTGCTCTTATGTTTTTACACAAAACCTGTATGAAACAAATCTATTCCATTAAAAACTAAGAAGATGAAAATTTATGAGATTTTCTGTAGTGAGCAAATGGGGGAGGAGCTCGCATGGTACATGTACGTCACGGAGTTGCCAATTTGTGTTTGATTAATTACGAATTCAAATATTAATAACTCTTATTTCTTATAGGATTTTGCTGAAACTTTTACTACATGTAATCTGTTTCTCTCATTTTTCTTCTTTTATTCAAATCAACTTAAATACCGGGAGGGGGGGGGGGGAGGATTTCCCCTTAAATATGAGCTATAAATGCAAATTATTCTCATTACATACATATACATTGTAGCTCAGCTTATACTCTCTTTGTTTGAATCTCACAAACATATGAATATATATGACCAAGGATAATATAGTCTACCTCTCTCCCTTGAACAAAGTACAGCTGCTCATTCAGCCAATCAACATCAAGCTTTGTAGGAGCCGTGCTCTCATTGGTGTAAAGGATTTCTGAAGGCGCAAGCGTCAAGTTTGCAGGGTCGATTGTACGGCGGTGAATACGCCCATCGGAATCACTGATGAAAATGTAGTCCTTCCAATAGTGCACAGCAACATCTAATACAATTATGACACAAATTTAGGTTAAACATGATAATGCATACATGTATTTAACAAAAAACGTTTATAATACATGTACAGTCAAACCTGTCTTAGTGGCCACCTGTCTATAGCGGTCACCTGTCTATAGTGGTCACTTATATTGCTTCCCTGTAGCAAGAAATATGTGCTTTAGAACCTGTCTATAAAGGTCACCTGTCTACAGTGGCCACTTTTTCTGTTTCCCTTGGGTGGCCTTAATAGACAGGTTTGACTGTATCTACATTTAGCCTACTTTAATAATCTCTTTTGAATAGATTTATAGAAAGTTTTATACATGGTACAAAAGGTGCATACATACTATGGTCTGAGATGTATGTTTATAATAATAACAAAAGCAACAACACTATACTACTAATAATAAAAGCTACATCTATAAAGCACACATCTCCAACCCAGGGCATGCTCAAGACAGTGACTAATCCAGGATATTTTGAGGGATGGGGAACAATATTCTGAAAAATTTTCTGTCACACACACAAAAAAGAAAAGAACATCAGCGCTTTGGGGCGTATATTTTTTTTGATCCGTGCCTACCAAGTACAACTGAGCTGTAAAACCAGAAACATTCCGGAGCATTTAATGTTTCGCCAATTTCGCGAGTGGTTCAGAGTTTCATGTTACGAACATTTCTGTTTTTTTTACAGTATTACACTCACTTTAACCAAGCTGCACTAGGGTGCTACAGGCATTCAAAGAATTGCATCCTAACAGGTACCCATTTACGTGTATTATAAATGGGTGGAGAATGGCAAGTGCAGATTAAGAACATTAGTGCAGTGGCAGGACACAAACAGTGCATCATGTGATCCACAGTCTGGTGATGTATCCACTAAACCACAACACCCTTTTTTTCTTCTTTTTTTAACCTAATGAGCCCAAAAAAATCTGATCACACTGATGATGCATACAAGAACATATGATATTACATAAATTGTACCCTGGGGTACCAAATGAAAATCTGCCATTTTGTTGATTTTTTTTTTTTCAGGGCTGTACAACACAAGGTACACCTGCTGCACCATGATTGCTCTGCGGTATGGTTGTACTTCGGGTGGACACAAGATGGCACTACACAACATGGTACCCCAGTGTACAACGGTACCCTGGTGTACTGCGTGGTGCATCATTTATTTATACCTATTTTGAAATAATTCCTCTAGGGTTCATGAGATAATAACAAAAGCCAGTTGGAAAAACTGCTTCCAATCTGCTTCCTATCTGCTTCCAATCTGCAATATAAAAAGGTTTCATATTTGTGAATTATATGATAATCTATATCATTATGGCATAAAAATGTTGATGCTTACCATTAATTGTAGAGTTTTCATTATCCACCGTATGTATGTCACTTGGCTCAGGATTACTACTCCCTAACTTCCCATATTCCACCAGTGAAACTGAAGAAATCTCAGACCTTGTAGTAAAGCTCAAACTTGTGACACCAATGACGAGGTATGGGACTACACCAAGATCTGCATATGAAATTATTTTAAAAAAGTGTCTTCATAATGTGTAATATAATATTTCCCAGACATCTGCAAGTGTGAAATTTCCTCTAAATTGACAAAAAAGTGGAATAGACATGTAATGAAGCATAATTAATTAAATATTTGGAAAAAAAAGGAATGACAGCTACTGTTTTTGAAATCATTTTCCTAGTGGATTTTGTGCAGGTGTTATACACCTGTGATAACGGTTTCAAAAATCATTGACATGTCAGCAGTAAATTTGATCCCCCTGCTCATTTTTACTACCTTCTGCACAACATGAATGCAGTACAGGTGTATTTGATAGGAAACAATCTTTAAATTACATTATCTTTATTTTGAGGTTTGCCCAAACTATGCAAAGACTTTAAGAAATGATTTTCAACCTACTCTCGGGCTCAGCTCCTGTGGTAACATTGACGGAATCGCTTACTCCCTCTCCATCCATGTTCCTCGCTCTCACGGACACCGCGTACAGAGTGGAAGCCCTCAGTGACGAGTCTACCACGGTAGTCTCTGTTGTCGACCCGTCTACCTCCCTCACGATGCCCGCTTCGTTGAAGTTCTGGACGCCGATGATGTAGCCTAGGATTGGTCCGTTGGGGAAAGGGGGCGGATCCCAAGTGAGGGAGATGGTCGTCGGGCTGGAACTCACGATGCTGGTGATGGTGGGGGCGGTGGAAGGGACTGAAGGTATGAAATAATAGTTGATAAGTGTTGATAAGTAAGGCCAGTGATGGGGCCAAGACCAATCTTGTTTTTACATATTTGGGGGCATGGTCTTAGTCTCAACCCCAAGACCTACATGTACATGTAATATAAAATGAACATAATCCTTTTCGTCTTGGTCTTAGGATCCCTGGTCTCGATTACAACACTGAATCAGCCACATGCATGGGAAGTCAATCATTCTTGTTTTCCTTTCGTTTGGGGAGGCAAGAATATTATTTTGGGGCAGCAAATAAGGCTAATGCATGTGCATTTGCTACAAGCTATCTACGCACTAACAAATGGTTTTAGTTTTTCTTTCAAAGTTGCATATTTTGTCTGTATCACTATTACATAGGGAGATATTAGGGGGGGGGGGTTCAGTCCCTGGTCGCCTTTTCTAGGATATTACTCTTAATAGCACAGTGGGTTATGCCAGTTTCATGGTACCAACATACTCAATTTTAACCCCAGAATGACCACGATACCAGGCCTTGTTCTATAAGTAAAAAGGTCTGCATATGCATGTACATTGTACATTTTATTTAAATATACAAAACTTCACCATAGTTTATGTGCAATTTTGTCACATACATGTAGTTGAAAAAATAAATCTTCATCACTAATTCATTCATCACAAATTTCACAAAATATTCTTACTTTTAAGAAGTTTATGATACTTGAATCAAATTTTTTCCTTGAATTGTAATATTACTTACCCCCGGAGGGCAATGTCTGCACACTGTTGGTAGGCGGTGACGTGAGGGTGTGTCTTGGAGTGATCACCCACACAACTCGAAACTGATAGATGGCATATGGAATCAGACCGGTAATGTCCAAACTGGTTTCTGATATCGGCTGCAGATGACATAAAAAAAGAGATTAACAAAAGATGGGTAAAACTAAAAGGAATAGTGCAATTATTTTCCAGACCAGAGTCGGGAAATAAAAAAGATTAAGTCAAGGTCATGGCTATTTTTGGAGGGGAAACTTTTTCATACTTATGCCTTTTCTAGAGTATAGTATAGTACCACTTCTTATTTAATTTTTTTCTTTCTCCTTTTTCATAGTTTAAATGAAGACTTTCTACATCAATAACAATTTTTAGTTCTTCTATGCTCCATTAGAAAGTTAACTTATTTTCAATACCTACTTTATGCCAATGAAAAATAACAATATTGAAAACAAGAATTGGTGAACGAGTGGCAGCTCAGAGCATTGTACTCGCGGCTCTCAAGAACAGAAATTTAACAGTTCTTGATAAAAACTACCTTGATAAAAACGACCCATAAGGAATACCGGTATGTTAATTGGTTCAGTTAGACAAGTTTTTTTTCTCTTTTTTGACATAAACAAGTATGTATATGTATATGTAAACATATCTTTTCAAATTTCCACAGTATTTCATAATTTTTTAATATAATGGACATACATGAAAAGAATCAGATTAACAAGCTCTGCAAAATCATGGAATACATCATATTTTTAATGAAAAGAAAAGAAATCTTTCACTCGTCTCTAAATAAGTCATGCATAAAAACAAAATGCATCACCTAAAAACAATCAGTTGCTTACCTCTCCCGAGCCGTAATAGTTCCATGCCCCGCCCCCTCCCTCCGCGTATCTCCTTTCCACCAGATACCTCACATCTTCATTACTGGCAGCCGTCCATGATAACATGACAGATGTTGTATCTATGTTACTTGGTTGAGGGGCTGATGGCTGCCCTATTTCAGCTAAACAAATATAGGAAAGGAAAAATCTGAATTATATCAATAAAGCCAGTTCAAACAAGTAAAAAATATAGAAGCATCAACAGAAGAAATAAAATGACCACTAAATTGGTGATCTATACGTCCTCAGTATAAGGAAGATAGACACTTTAATACCCCCAAAGAGAATAGTACTTAAAACTGATTATAATCCTCCCCCCCCCCCCCCTCTTGAGACCTGGGTAGGGGAGTCAAACTATCCTGAACTTTGGCATGTATATAGTGAAACTTGATCTGAATATGAGCAGGAATCTCCATTATACAGTAAGGAAATAGTACCCTTGCAAAAAAGTACCATAGTATCCATGGTAATTTGACAGTAATTTGTCCGAATTACCATCAAATCATGGTAATTTGATCTAGTACTTTGCATGATTTGATGTTAATTTGGTCAAATTACAATGGGTACTATGGTACTTTTTTACAAGGGTATTGTTGCTGTATACATGCAGAACCATTTTTAAATTATTCTCTTTAATGCTACAGAGTGGTCTACTAATAATAATATTCGTAAGACTTGGTTAAGATAGTATGCAAAACTAAAGGCTACAACTTCATAGAAATTGGGTGGGGGCAGAATCATAAATAAAAAAACAATTGTCCAGAAATATTATGGAAACTTCATGTGCTTAAATATCTGTGAAATAATGATAAGCACATGCTGTAGGGGGAAAAATGATTCCTGATTCATTAACATCTGGTATGTAATCTGAAACTACACTAACGACATGGATATATTTAGTTATTTACAGTACATCGTCATGGAAACTTACTCATCACCGCTTCTGCGTATTCATTTTCGGCAAAGAGGCAACCGGACTGGCAATATTGCACCTGTTGGAGATGATTGATGGAGGGGATATTAAGCCCAAGATTTATCTATGTCAAAAGGTCAATGGTGAAGGTCAATGGTGCACTTCAGGGAAAACAGGTTTGAATTTCAAAGACAAAGCTGATACCAACGGGAACCATCCACAATGTGCTAGCTACGTGGGTGTGGGTGTGGGCACAACACAATGATGCGACCTTGGCTGCCGTGTTTATACAAGACTCACTTTATTCCACAAAGCCCATAATTGTTTCATTTTCTTATGTCATACTTTGTAAGCGCTTGGATAAATGCAATGTAAATATCCATTTTTATATTACTGGCAGTATAATTCATGTGGGTGACACTACATGTAGTACTACACAATACTTGATTCCTGCTATATTAGTTACAAGTGGTTATATTACCTTAAGGTCTGATTTCGACTAGCATCCTGTCCCCCACCTACCCCCCCCCCCCCCCCCAAGAAAAATAGATATAAACAGACGATTGGTACTACAAAACTTAAAGATAACATTTAACAAATTCATAGTGACAAAGCTTTTCAACCTGCACTCATCGGGTCACAACGCAGGAATGAGAGAATACAAGAAAATACAAAAGTCAAGGAAGGGTGTGTATAGCGACCCGGGTAGGATCCGGGCATGCTAGAATAATCGAAGCGCTTGTACAAACTCCTTTTGTCGGCACAATAGCGGATCTCTCGACTGAATGAACAACGCTTCTAAGAAGCGAAGATGTTGAAAGCTGCGTGCTCGGGCAACAATAGTGAACCGAGCCGGGTTATACGCCTTGGAACAAGCCGGACTATGTAGCAAGTGCTGACCAATAGCAGAGTCGCTGTGACTGCGGCATTGAACATTAGCGACGCTAGCAGCGGTTTTGCAGTTACGCTTCGGCTGTGCTCGGCTACCAGCTGATGTCTGTCGTACCACGGAGGGTACATGTACGTGCTGTTTAATGCGGTCCGCTAGACGCTGAGATGTACGGCCAACGTAGACGGCTTCACACCGACAATGATACTGATAAACGACATTGCTCATTCGCTATACACACCCTTCCTTGACTTTTGTATTTTCTTGTATTCTTGTATTCTCTCATTCCTGCGTTGTGACCCTTCGTTGTGACCCGATGAGTGCAGGTCGAAAAGCTTCGTCACTATGAATTTGTTAAATGTTATCTTTAAAAACAGATATATGCCTACTACAAGTACTCTAAGTACATGTTTATCTACAGCCACGGACAAAATTATTAGACCAAGAATGATTACTAATAGTGTTATTTTGTAGTAAGAAGGAAATAAAATATCATAAGAGCAAGGAACAATTGCTGGAATTTGTTATTCATTCAATGAAATACAAAGACAAATCGTTTTTATAATTTTGTATGCATATTATAGTACCCTTATTACAGGAGCTTGGTCTAATAATTTTTTCCAGGTCTGTATGTACAAGTTATCCCTACATACATACACGTAAATACAAATGTAACTGAAACATACGTCATACAGAACCATATATTATATTCAATTCTATTATATCCAAATACCCTGGATGTATGATAGAAAATGACAGAAAATGGAAGAAATATCACATATATATATGTATACATGTATGTACCATATATATGTACCATATATATTTTTATCAATGTCTCTTATAATCTGCATGTAAATGGAAAAACATAGTAGGTTTCATTCCTCCCTTTCCTACCGCTCATAAATGTGCACAATAAGTAATTAAGACACATATATAGTTTAAACAGAAACTCATAATTTATCTTCGAATGTATGTGCAATTTTATATATGTAGGGGGGTTAGTTGGGTGTATTTTTGTTTGTTTGCTTGTTTGCTTGTTTGTTTTTTGTAATGCAGACACAAAGACCATAAGATATCTACAAACAAGGTATCCAATCATTAATGCAAAAAATATTGAATGAAAATAATCCACTTACCCTAAATGTCTCTGTCGAGTATGTTTCATTCTGCAAAATTTAGAAAAGAAAAAATATAAAAATGAATACATCAAGAAGTTCAAGTCATATTCAGCAGACCACTGAAAATACTTCATGGAAACATACAGATTGACTCTCCTGAGAAATAGCTTCATTGAGCTGCTGACACGGAACCACATTATGTTACACATGGGCCCCGTTTCTTCAAACTTGTCATCAATAACAAGTTACAATAGTTGTTATAAGCTACTGAAATCCTTGCATCTGATTGGCTGAGAGCAAATTTGTCATAGAAATGTGGCAGTTGTTACTGATAAGTTTTATGAAACGGGACCATGGTCTCACACATTAGAATTTTGCAAATATATGCCAGTTATATGCTTTTCAGTGAATTTGACTCTCATCAAGTTTGTTTATAGTTTACTGCGCCAAATAATCTGAATAAACAATTTTTTTTTCATACTTAAAGCCAGTTTCTCTAGTTTTCTCAAAAAATGCAATTTTATTTACCAGAACTCATATCTATATCAGCTTTAAATCAAGAAATTATCTTCACACTGTTCTTAGGAGTAAAAAGGCAACTCGCTGGAATGCTCCCCTGGGAGTGGAGTTTGTGCACTGTAGTGTGTGGAGGAGTATTTGAATCCAGTGACCGGGGTAATGATATTAATGTAAGCGTTTTGGTCAGTTCATTCTGGTAGAGTGCTTTATAAGAAACCGTTATCATTATTACTAAGGGCGTAAAATCATATCACTTTGTTGCATCTTGAGTCTACACATGTATGTATAGAGATTTTATTAGGGGGAAAACTGGGCATAACGAGGTCGGCTATAACGAGATATTGGCTATTACGAGCTGAATTTCACGGCTCTAAAACAAAGAAAAAATTGGTAATCCATCTTTCCCTTTAAAACGAGCACGCAAATTTCACTGTGCCTCAAATGGACACAAATCATTCAAGTGGAGAATGAATTTGCTGAGCACACAAATACAAGGTAACAACATACAATGATTCAGAATTACACCGACAACCGCAACAAGGCTGTACCCATTCAAAGGACATGTCATATCGAGATGATATAACAGCTACAATGAGAAAAATCTTTCAGTCCTGACGACCTCGTAAAATCTAGTCCCAATATACATGGATATGTACAGTATGTACTTGGAGCAGATGTGTGGGGGCACATACCTCGGAGCAACAGTGTTGAATTTCATTTTTGTGCACCCTGACCCACTTGCTAGTCCCACTCCTTTTACATTACCTTTTTGTATTCTTATTGTGTACCGGTAATTGTCTCTTTCTACATTAGACTGTATTGTTACTTTTCAAATGAATGGCAAAACAAATAATAAAAACAGTAATAATAATGTCTTTTTGGCTCCGAGCAGAGGATAGAGTGTATACTTACACACACTGCGTAGCAGTCTGAAAGTGTTGAGTTATCCCATGATGAACACCCAGCCAAACACTGCAAAAGGGAAAAAGTACATACATGAAAATTCTTGAAGTTTTGATTATCATCAAATTCCAAACATACAAAAATGTATCCCCCCCAAATAAAATCAAACAGGTAGAAATGAACATGAGAACAATGTTCGGATGATCTTTGAAGGTTTGCATGGTGGTGTAGATAACGTGGAGGAGGTTTACAGTTCACCATGTGTTAGTCCTGATAAGGACTGTTGGGATATTGAAATGAGGGTAGAGAATGATGAGAGAAGGGGAGAAAATGAGAAATTGATAGTCGAGAAAGAAACAAGGTATAAGAAGTTATCTTTCGTGAGAGTGAAGTCCTTAGAAGGACTGTAAACCAGATGAGAAAAGGTGGCTAGAAGAGGAAGAGTAGATGTGGTGATGAGTCTCGGCGGAGGAGAAGATCCGGTGAGAAGTCTCGGCGATGAAGAGTAGGAGAGATGGGGCGTCTCAACGTTCCGGGCAGGTTGATAATGTTGAAGGCAAAGGGTATCACTAGACCATTCTGAATTTGGGAGGGGGGGGGGGGGGGGGGGTGGACCAAATTCGCTGGCAATCTGCCTATAAATATTCCACCATGTAGAAAGAATGGTCCCCAGACTTTCAAAATTGCAACAGAGATTCTCCAAAATTTGCACACAACACTTTTTAAATGGCAAATCAGGTAACAGAAAATACTGAACCCCACCCCCCCCCCCCCCCCCCCCCCCCCCTTTAGCAACACCCCTGTTTGAAGCCATTAAGGATATTAACTCTGTGTTTAAATCATATGAGTAAAAATCCTTCTGGCACATATTCAAGAATTCAAGATCACTTTTATTGTTAACACCTTACAATATACATGTACCTACAAAATATGTCATTTATCACCAAACTGGTTCAGCAAGATATGTACATCTCTGTGACATTTGTATTTTTATGTATCTTCCATGTAATTCAGCTCTTGAGCTGACATGGATTTATAAATACATGTACAAGTAAATACATATCTAAATCCATACAATTCAACTCAATTTCAAAAAGTACCTTTAATCATTCTGACAAAAAGTTACAAAGGAATATTCAACAACATCATAACTGAATGGAGATTAAAATAGTCTGGGAGTCCCTGAAAAGATAGACTTTTATAACGCACAATGTCAAATATATTTACAAACACATTCAATGTGAAGTGGATACAAATTGAACGTCACAGAGGCCACGTAAATATTTCAATGAATGACATACTTGAACATGCACTTACTGAGCTGTTTCTGCATGTTGCATCACACTGGCCGGTGTCTGAATTGATGCTTGCCTGCATTGGGAGAAGGAAAAAAAAATAAAAGGTTGAATATATGTAAAAAATAAATTTATAAATAACAGAAAATTCATATCAATGTATAATATATGAGTTTATCTTGAAAAGGAAAGTCATAATATAGCATGTTAGAAAGAAAAAAGAGAGAGAGGGAGAGGCATGGAAAGTGAGAGGAGTTGTGCAGAGGGAAAGAGAAAGCAAGGGAAGGGGAGATTGACAAGAGAGAGAAAAGGGAAAGGGAAAGAGAGAGAGAGAGAGAGTAAAAGGAGGAGAAAAAAGGAAATATACAGAGAGAAAAAAAATTAATTAGGTCCTCAGAAACAAAGAAAGGATGGAGAACAGGAGAAAAGGAAAAATATGGAACATTAAGATTATAACTTAAAACAACTGAACTTTTATTTGGAACAGAGGGTTTTAAAAAACATGAAGATAGAGAAAAAAATGAAATCCAATAGAAAATGGAAAAGGATTTGGTTCAAAGAAATACAGATTGAATATGGAGCGAAGATGAAAAGGTAAAGAGAAAACACATAAGGAAATAAAAATAAATCGAGAGTAACATGAGAGTGACTAAGACATAGAAAAGCAGATACAATTACATGTACAAAAAAGTACCATAGTACCCCATGGTAATTTGACAGTAAATTTGACCAAATTACCATCAAATCATGGTAATATGATGGTAATTTGGTCAAATTACCAGGGGTACTATGGTTCTTTTTTACAAGGGTTGAAAAAAAATGGAGAAAAGGTAAGCAGACAGAGAGCAACATAAAGAGAAGAAGTGATGGCAATGTGTTATCAATTTAGGAATGTTTTGTCAACTAAACACACAAGTTTCAAAATATTTGTAGTTGTTTCCATAAGTATCTTCACAGTACTTTCACCTCAACCCAGAATATCCCATTACGCTCAGTTCTAAATTGTTGGTTCCTAAAATAAGCCACTTCGGGGATGCAATCTGAGCATGAGCAGATAAAGGTCATCTGTACCAAATTCTAAAACCCACTGACACTAATATTCGATATGTGCTCATGAATGTCATGTAATCATTATTCAATTGTGCACTAATGGTGCATTCCATGATATCCAGGTGGAAGTATTCTTTTTAAAGGGGGAAACAAAAGCTATTCATGAGGCACCTCTATCACTCCCAGAGTTATTTTTCTGAAGTGCACATAAAGGGACCCTCCATGTCTAAAATATCTGTGGATATTTGGGGTCATTTGTACCATGCGCTAACCCCGAACTGGCTTATTGGGAAGACAAATTAAAACTTGTGAAGGTACTGTATCATACCTCCTTTTACTTATTTTCCCCTTATATCTTTCTTTCTTTAATCCCTTTCTTCTTCACTGCATGTCCTAGTAGCTTGTTTGCTACAGTATGTATCTTCTTGTTGTAATGTCTTTCTCCTATTTCATCTACATCACCTGGGGCCATATTCTGAAAACTATGTTAACTTTTATGTTAGTAAAACAATGTTAATTGTCATAACAAATCAAAATCAGGACAAGTCATTGGTTAATGACTGCGCAAAGATGGCTGTGCCCGCGTAAAGTTAACAGAGACATCTGCGCAAGCACTATTGATTAGTGTTTATTGCATGCAATTTCAATTTGTTATGACAATTAACATAGTTTTCCTTAACATAAAAGATAACATAGTTTTCAGAATACCGCCCCTGCTTTCTCTCACTGTCCAATATCTTCCTAGCTCATTCTCTGTCTATCTGTCTCTCTCTCTTTCTCTCTCTCTCTCTCTCTCCTTTTCTCTCTCCCTCTCCCACTTTAACCGTAGCGATATCACAATCCAAAATGCCATCAGATTTATACTTATTTCTGCCACCAGTACTATTCTTTCAACAACAAAAAATCATTTGACAGATTATTCTTTCAAGCCCCTTCTTTGGCTTTACCACTTTTTCTCTTTCAAATATTTCTTTGGCTTGACCAATCATATGCTACTGAAGGAGACTGGCTTCACAAGGTTGTGATGTAGATTAATCAAATCCTAGAAGCCAAACAGCATTGTTGGTGTCCAGGAGAATGGCACACCCTGACAGAATGCAGAAGCACAGAGGAACGTAGATGATCATACATATTTTACAGCATGCTTTAAATACTATTTTAGAACGCCCCTCAAAAGCAGGAGTCAACAAGATTGAAGATGGAGGGAAGTGCATATTTGCGCACAACTCTGCCAACAGTACATGTCTCGTCCATGTACTATACAAGTACATGTATATTCTTTCAAACATTTTTCTTTGGTTTTAGCATTACCGCTATTCTTATAAAACCCTTCTCTGGCTTGACCAATTATGTACATGTACACTGGCTTCATTAGGTCATAAGGTTGTGATGAAGAATCGAAGATTATTCAAATCCTGAAAGCCAAACAGCATTGTAGGTGTCCCTGAATGTTACACCCTGACAAAAAGCAAAAGACAGATGAAAGCAACACCAAAGAGGATGTCCTCAGAAAAGGAAGAAAAGGATTCCTGAGCTACTGGACAGGCACAATGGGACACCTCAGTGACCTAGGGTATAGTCATTCCACCAACTGACCATAGCTACCTGCAGTGACCACAAAACTGACCAATATCCATTCATTCATAGTTATAGCTTCCTAATCCACTTGAATTAAAGATTAAAGTTATCAATGGAAGTGGACATGAGGATAAATTTAATGTGTTTGCAAACACACAAACTGTGGCTACTGATATTTACTTAGACCTCCCTCCATTTGAATAGACCAGTTTGTATATGTAGTTAGCGCATGTCCCAAATGACCCCAAATATCCACACATATTTTAAACATGGAGGGTCCCCGTTTTGTGCACTTTAGAAAAATCACCATGGAAGTGACAGAGGTGCCTCACAAATAACTTTTGTTTCCTTCTTTAGAAAGAATACTTTCACCTGGATATATCATGGAATGCACCATTGAGGGATAAAATGAATCATTACCTGACATTCATGAGCGCATATCAAGTATTTGTGTCAGTGAGTTTTTAAATTTGTCAGAGATGACCTTTATCTGCTCATGCTCAGATTGCATCTACAAAAACGCTTGATGAAACGGTCCCCTGGTTTAGGCAATGGGTTATTCATCCTTTTGTGACATTATCCACATTTTGTGGTTCGGCTCAATAACATTTGATTCAGAGCTCTAGAAAATATACCATATGGATGACTAGAACGAGCAAAAATTTTGGCACACACTATATGTGTGTCCATTTTAGTTGTAGGACCCTATTGCGTTTGCTGCCAAAAATTTGAGAGGTTCAAAATCATTGCTTTTTATTCAAATTGGCAATTTATTCAAATTGTCAACAAAGTTCCTAACCATGTATATTATTTTCAAAGACATTACATTATATTAGAACCATGTAACATTAAATTAAAGAAAAATATCATTGTTGCCAATTTGAAGAACAAAATGTAATCAGTTTAGCTCTTAATTAATTCCTGTCCTGAAAGGGTTAATAACATGGACCAGAAAAGGCAATGACATTTTGACATCACTCCCTTTGTTTGGAAATTACAAAATCCTTTTTCAACCAAATGTTATTGTTAATTAACCATTCATGCATTAAAGGGCGAGTCAATTAGAATTACATTTCATGATAATATCAAAGTATTGTGTCAATACTGCTAGAAATCGCATATACTTTTTATTAAAAAGATCTGTGTACTTCGCTAAGCTTCGTTGAAATTGCCTAAATCGCACGTTTATCAGCTAGTCTGTCACGCCCCTCGAAAAATAGGGCCCAGTCACGTGCCTTGTCAGGTGACCTGTGACGTACCATCGGGAACATCTAGCTAGCGGACGACGCTTGTCTGTGTATATCCAGCGCAGGGAATTTTGGATAGGCATGATAGGAGTGCATATCTCAAGAAAATGCCGAGGAGATGTGTTGTTGCTGGGTGCAGCAAAGGCACCAGCGATGGTGTCAATCTGCACACCTTTCCTAAAGATGATGCAATTCGAAAAATTTGGATTTCAAGGATCAAGCTGACGCGAGTTAGCTCAGTGGGATGGCCCTTCCGCTCACAGTACTGTTTGCAGTGACCACTTCAGGGAGGAGGACTTCGATAGTCAGGCCCTCAGGCCAGGGGCTGTATGACCAGCTAGGATTTGCGCCCAAGAATAAAATGCTGCGGCCGACAGCTATCCCTGTCATCAGACTGGGAACTGAGGGCTGTGGAACTGGAAGCCAAACACAGGGAGCTAAAAAAACAAGAGTCGGTCTGCAGTTCTGAAGCTGGAGTCACTGGAGAAAAAGAGGGTAGGTCTACCGTACCGTACCGTAGAGCCCGGGGGGGGGGGGGGGGCACTCAACCTGTTTTTGGATGTGGGTGTGCCGCTGCCAATCTCAAAACAGGGGGCTAAGGAGCTAAATGGTTAATTGAGGAAGTTCATTTTTGAGGGTCTAAGGAGCGAACGGGCTCATGGGCAGAGCTAATTTTAGCTGCTCGCGATCTCACTACTCTGGTACACATACGGTGCATGAGCTGAGTCAGCGGTCGCAGCGCTGTTTTTAACGCTGTACATGCCGGGCCACTGCACTGGCTCAATGTCGCATGCAGATTGATCTCGCTGAGCCGCCGCTAGCACTAGTAATACCGCGTTCAGTTAGGGGGCACTAGGCCGCCCAGCTCCCCGCTGCGCTGGCCTGGGAGGCTAGGGAGCGACCGTTCCCGGACAATAGGCTGTGCGCATTGTTTTCTCATATTCTAGGGAGCGAGTCGGAAGCCAATCGAAGTGCGGTTAGTGAAAATCTAAAAATCGCATATCATGGGAGCGACCCGAGAAGGTTGAAAATGGGGGACGTCACAGCGGCACATACATGTATGACATATATGTGAGTGCCCCCCCCCCCCCCCCCCCCCCCCCCCCCCGGAAGGCAGCTAGCTTGCAGCACACGATTTTGCTGTAATTGTTGTAATATATTTAGACTTTCATCCAGTCTTTCAGTGTACTTGGTTGTTATCATAAGCACGCACACAAAGATTCGCAAGGTACGGTCAGCAGTAAAGCGACTGTCCACACGTCTACTTGTCTGTAAAATATTACGTTTTTCCAAAACATAAACCTAATCCAAAAGAGGAATTATCATGGGTAAAGTGTTTGAAAAAATGCCAGACTTGTCATTTGACCTCTACTAAAATGTCTAAACAACCTATTAAAATCCTTTTGGGGGACTTAAAGATTGTTGAAATTGTATAAATAGTGATATGAAAATGGATAAATTATCATTCATTTACATTGCCAACATATTAGTCAAACTTAGTGGCTTCGCGGGGGACTTCCCGATGCTACGTCAAATCGCTCTAGCCAATCAGCTGTCAATTTTTTGGGGCGTTCCCAAATTAGTGAGTTTTTTGACCAATTTCTTCTTACTGGGCAATTTTTTTTCTGTAAAAATGTCAGAATTGTGTCATTGGACCTTTGTACTACATTTTTAGCCCCAATGTTGATTCTAATTGACTCGCCCTTTAAGCCACATCTAATTTTTATGATTCACATCCTAATTAGGCAATTCATAGAACAAAGCAATCAAGTAAGCGAAAAGTTCAACTTTTTGGAATATGCGGAAAAGCAATGAATTTCACTACATTGTACAGTACATACATGTATCCCATAGAATCCCCACTCACAAACTTGTCATAATGTACATACATGTAAGCACACCCGAGAGCATTTGGGGAATTCCATGCAGATTATTATTATTATTATTATTATTATTATACATGTATGATATCATGAGGACAAAGTCTTCGGGTTCAAACAAAACAGGATTACGAACAGAAACAATATGCAAATTGTATTTCCTGCATTCATAATGATTAAAAGTAGATGATCAGCAAATACATTTAGATAATGGGTGATTCTGGGAAACAGTACTATAGTAGTAGTGTCATTACACAGTTATTTAGTTTAGCTTAATATCAAGAAGTGAAAATTCACTAAATATGACCAATTTATGAGTAATGTTTCTTTCTGGTATTTTTTAGAAATTTATTAATTAGAAATGTATTCCTACATGTAAAGTACAGGTGTATAAAATACTTTACAAAGATTCACCCTAATGATCATGGGAATACCCCTAGAAGTGAGGGTAAAATATTTTACTTAATAATAATAATAATAATACAACGCACTTTGCGCCATCTATCTAGTTAACTATTCCGAGGTGCATGATGAAAATGAGAGAAGCAAGAAGGTAGAAATAGAATGGACTGAAGAATAGTACAAATCTGTGTTGAATTTCATTTCACAGTATGCTTTAGAGAAAAGGACTGTCTTCAATTTTAACTTTAAAGAATCCAAAGTGTCTATGGCACGGATATTAGGAGCTAAGTTGTTCAATAAACTAGGCGTCGCAGCTATGAAGGCACGGTCACCAAGAGATGATTTCGTTCTTTGTGCCACAATAAGATTCTGGGGCAGGGGGTGGTGGGCAGGAAAAAAAAGACATCCCAAAAATGCTTGTTTTTTTTTATGTTTTTTTTTTTGCTTGTCAGAAAACTTTAATAGTGGGCCCCCTCCCTCACAAAATCCTGGATCCGCCTATTCAGTCATTTGTGATTCTACATGTATGTAAGGTGACAAATAAATTGTACATGGATGTAAATGTTCCGTTGCATATAACTTCATTACGCTTATCCAAACTAGTCTACAATACATGTATGAATAATTAAATTCTATTCAAAGTCATAATAAAACAATCAATTTTACGGGGCTAACCTTGATTAGCATATGCTATTTGTTAGCTCCCTTTACCAAGACATTATTGCGATTTTTACCAAGATGTATGTATGTGTGTATATGTGTATCAAAAGATAATATGATGCCACAGTTCAATGAAAAAGTTCTAAGTTCATTGAATTTATGAACCTTGTACAGTGTAATCCATGCAATTAAAATGTACTTTTTAAAAACTTGTAAAAATTTACCAGTAAAGGTAGTTTGGGTAAACAGCTTTGTCATTAATACGCCCACGGTACAATGCACGGGTAGACTTGAATAACACAAAATGGGTTACCGGAGAATGAACTTGTCTCGGCATTGTGTGTGGGTGATAAAAATTCGTCAATTTTGAGCAAACAAAAAAATTGTTGTGAGGCATATCATTTGGTTTTATTACAAAGTAGTGGTTATTATTTATTATACACTTCAAATTTAAAAATAAATGATTACTTTGTTTAATAAAACAGGGTAACCTTCCTTTCCAAAAGGAATTAAACATGTTATGTATATTTAATTACATTTATACCAAAATATTGTTTGTCAAAATAGGAGATGAACTTGGTATAAATGATAAAATCAAATCTATAAATTAAATTTCACACTACTATATTTAGCACATCACCTACATGTACAGTGCATATGTGTAAAAAATACTTCTTTGTTTTAATATATGGGAGTTATTTTTGTATTTGGTGTTGTGAAAGTAGCATTTTCTCACAGCAATTTTTATTCATGTATTTTATTGTTATTTAATAACCAGAGTTCTTTTTCAGTTTACCAGAGTTATTTTGGAGCTTTCCAGAGCTAAATCACTCACCACTCCTGTGTTTTTGTTTTTGTTTTTGCTGCAGTTCATGTAGATTCAAATTTCAAGTGCAAGTGCTGCTCTGACTATCGTATTTTCTCTGAACGACTTTTCTGTTTTGATTCACCAAAATCGACAAAGTACATCTGAACATGTATGTATGCATGTACTTGAGCACTTATTCACAGTGCTGTATGGTATGACTTTTGTACTAAGCAAATGTATTTCTTGACTACTATTCATATGCATTATCATATTATTTTTGGACTCCGTTTCTTATCCCCTCTCTCAGCTCGTTTCTTTTAATATCTCCTTCACACACTCTCTCTCTCTCTCTTTTCTTTTCCCTTCTCCGTGTTTGCCTTTCTCTGCTTGCATACACTCCTCTGTTTTTCTTCTCTTCCTCTTCTCTCTTTTCTCTCTACCTCTCTCTCTCCGCTAAAATTTGCTCTCTCTCTTTTTCTTCCCTTTCTCTCTTCCTTTCCTCCTACGCTTATTGGCGTACAACATGTATATGTACATGAACTATATATGAATTTAACTTGTTTAATCTTTTATTGATTATTTATATATTCTATATGTCTCACCTTTGTGAATTGAACAGTTTCAGCTCTTGGGCTGCATGTTCTTTTTTAATAGATGATCTTTGAAGGTAGAGGTTTGCATGGTGGTACTGATAACGTGGAGAAGGTTTACAATTCACCATGTGGTTGGTCCTGATGTGGAGAAGACTCTCAGCGTGGAGAGTGGAGAGTCTTCTCCACTCTCAGCCTTCTCATCTGGTTTACAGTCCTTTTCAGGACTTCACACATTCAAAAAAGATTACTTCTACACTCTCTGAATTTCTATCTCGCCTTTCCTTTTCTTCTCCTCTCAACTTTTCTCCACTTTCTTCTTCTTGCTCAATAGTCCTTTTCAGGACTAACCACACGGTGAACCATAAACCTTCACCACGTTATGTTCTTTTTATTTCAATAAACCAAATGAATGAATGAATGTATATGATTAATGTACATGTGCATGTGTCAGTAGGACTTTTGGTCTCTTTTCAAACTTGATGCACATCGTAAATGACAACAGATAAATCTACATAAACAGATCTACATACATGTACATGTAGGCCTACTTTATAGAGCTAATATTTGCTGAGAAGATAACATGTAAATACAATTTAACAATTCAATGGAATGTTTTCTATTTGAACAGTTACATGTACACACCCATGTGTTATTTGAGTCACTTGATTGGTGTACTAGAAAGTTAATTGGTAGCTATTTTGCTCAGTAGCAATGCTACATGTATAAAGTATACACTGTACATGTAAATAGCCTTTCATTACAAACATACTTCTAATAGTCACCAAACATTACTTAGAAATTTGTACAAGTATCTTTTTCAGTCACGTGGGACATGTAGTACTGTAGTAAATCATAGCCTTTTATTATCAACATACAGTATTCTAATAGTTTGCCATACATGTATATTACTTAGAAATTTGCTCAAGTACTGTACAAGTACTGTACAAGTACCTTTTTCAATGTGTGACACAATATACAGTACATATACTTCAACAAATCACAATCACAATAATTTCAAATCAGGTTTCGAACATTACCAGTATTTCTAACCAAATATACATGCATGGAGAGAAAAATGTATCTGTGTGAAGGGAGTGGTCTCCTGCTTTAGTTTTACTAACATTTCTATTTGTACACAAGTGCATATTATGTACCCAGTATCATAAATATGAAGCTGAATCTAAACCCTTTGACCCGTTTGTTTATTAGGGCGCATTCCACTGAACCACTCAAGTATTTCAAGCAGATCGACACAGGTTTCCAATTCATATCAAGAAAGTACTGCCCTGTATATTTTGTGTAGGTGTATTGTGCATGTTTAAAAAGACCTGCAAAAAGTTGCAAGCACAGGTACAACAATGCAAAGTTTTCCAGTTCATTTTATTCATGCAAATCTGCAGTGTATAAAATTAGTGTAATCTGATCTTCCTATTAGTGCATGCTGACTTAACCTGATGAATTTATAAGCACAAGATGACATAAAAATTAAACCACATAAATACTAGTTTAAGTTACATTTTCCTGATCAATCTCATATTAGAAGTAGGCCTGATACATTGAGGTCTACGTATACATGTACATTAGGCCTACATGTGTGTGAAACTGAAATACATCAACTCAAACATTTCTGTGTTTTCTTTTTAATGTCTTGTAAGTTCTTATATCATTTAATAATAAATAAATTATGCCACATCTTTCCTATCTCAAGTTTGTTTTTATTAGGTGGTCTGTCGGTATCGACAGATCACCTTTTAATTTTGTCAGAATTTTCTTCTTTATTTTTATTTTTCTTTATTTCTTCTTTTTATAACAAATTTTTGTACCCACCAAATCTCAAAATCGGCCAGGTCAATATCATCGAGTTTCATGTCATGTATGAGGTCAATCATGGACATGGTCCATTAAGCTTTTGGAGGTCATCAGGTCATCGTGACGTCATCAAGACGCCATTATGTAAATTTTCAAGATCTTCATAATCGATCATCAAATATCAACTATATTCACATCACATAAACTTCACATGACGGGTCATCAAGTCATGTCCTCACAGGTCATCTAGAGGTCAGGACGTGCGCGTACGCGCGCGTCAAAATTTAAAAATGCTCAAAATCACGTAGGATCAAGTCTGCACACGTTTCAGGTCATTTTGAGCATTTCAAAAATGTCCGCGCGTAAGCGTCCGCGCGCGCGCTTTACGCGCGCGCAAGTCGTAAATAACGTTAAAACGTTGTTTTTTCGATTGATTTCCAATCCTGACACTTTTCTTCATCATTTCCATCAACTTGGAATCAATTTTGATCAATAATAAGGTCGTACGGGCGCGTCAAAGTTCAAAATCCGTGCGCGCATCTATGGCGAAAATAACGTAAAAACGTGCAAAAACATGCCTCTACAAAATTAACTCTAGCTCTTCAAATAGTCCACAAACCCCCCAATTTTTTGTCATCATCAGGTAGGGTATGAATCACAGATTTCATTTCATGTATCATTTGACCCTTATAAACATTATGATGTCATCAAAATGGCGCCAGAAATCAAAATTTCCATTTTTCATGTTTTGACGTCATCACATTTATGCAAATTTGGCTCTAGATTCGTAATTATTGGTCGTTTTTCGCCCAGATTTTGATATGTTATAGCTGAGACAATTCTCTACAAGATTAGTTCCCACCGTTTTCCATTTTGATGACGTAATCATATTGAAATTTTCAATTAAAAACGACATGTCAGAATTTCTCCTTTTTGCGTGTTATGTCTACGGAAGATGATTTTTTTTCGAATCATGAATCTACATGACATCGTTCTCTGAGCAGTATCTCAGTTATTTTTGGTCTATTTCCTTCCAGATTTTAATATGTTGTAGCTGAGACTATAAGCTTTTATTAGTAAGCCCTCCAATTTTTGATCAGATGTCGGGATCATGCCCAATTTTGAACTACCAAATGGGATTTGAGAATCCCGTTTTTCGTTTACGTGTTATCTCTATGGGAAATATTTTGGTCTATTGGTCAAAGCACTTGCCTCCCATGCAGGTGACCCAGGTTCGATCCCCGGTGGGTCCATAACAATTTTTTTTTTTTTGCTTTTTTTTGCCTGTCATTTTACCATCCTCTTCGACTATTGTAACATAAAAAATCACAAATCATGTAATAAACTGCCATATTTTCCGTATTATGTCTATTAATAGAAAGTAGTGTACAGTAGTTTGTGTACAACCCTACGGAAATTGTGATTTCCTGTCCTGTATTAGAGCTATATGGTTAATCTCCCAAGTATCCTGTATCATCATCATTATTATCTTCACCATCATGATCATCATCGCTATTATTATATCATCATCATCATTCTATCATTATAATCATCATAATCACCATTATCATCATCACCATAAACATTTTACAATGACCGTTACACATTTTGCTACATTCCTGTCCTCACGAAACATCTCCATTCATGGTATTCTTGACATCCTATCTTCAGTTTACCATTTCCCCATTATTATGATCATCCTGATTACAATCATGATCGTACAAATTGAAAGACAGATCACCTAATTCGTCCTCATGACGAATTAAATTCTAGTTTTTGTTTGTTTTTTGAAAAATATCGCATGATCCTATGTACATGTAGACCTACAATCATACAGGCCTACAATTCCCACATGTACTCTTAAGGTTTTGATCAATTAACAAAATTAACTAAACAAATGTGGCCCATAAATAAAGGCACTGATTAATATTATCGGTTTACTTTGATCACCTTTCTATTCGCCTACATGTGTAGCTAATTACTGACAAACTGTCAAAAGGACACCTACCGGTACATGTACCACTAAACCAAATCAATCTCTGAGTGCAACTATAACCTTTCAACGAAATGATGAAAAGATGTCATGATCAAATGGCTTTTTATAGTTTACTGGCACAAACATGTACCATGCACTGATCTGCAAACAAAATACAGATTTCATTTAACGCTTTTAGCCCTGCCAAAATCAAAAGCTGGATGTGCAGGCTACATGCAAATGTACATGATTATCTACAATGTACATGTATACTCATAGATCTATACTTTTATGATAAAATACTTCACTGGTGTCCTTTCCTTCTTATCTATCTGAACCCATTGAGTTGAGGTCAAGACCCCCTTTGTAGGCCTTGGGTCACTGTCGCCTAGCAACCAACAGGGCTCAGGAATGTCACTAATGTGAAACTAACTTGGGATTTACTTGTTATATGCTCAACATTTTATCTCAAATTATCTTGATAATGATGCACATGTGTGTTGGGGAATGTCACAAGTAGTTTTCTCTGAATGCTTTGATTGGATACCGGTACTACATGGTGAGTGTTTGCAAAGGCCTTCGTACACTGTAGGTCTACACATCAACGATTTGGGCATCTTCACGTAACGGGGGAAAAGAATAAATGAACCAATTTTTAAACATTTGTGATCAGGCACCACAAAACCACCAAAAAGTCGCACTGTGTGATTTTCAGTTAGAGCTCAATCAATGTGTTTTTGGTTGGCATGGTCAAATTTTAGTTTTAGGTATTTCCTGAAAGAGTATACTTTTTTCTAAGTAATCTAAAAATTTGGAGGCACCAAACAATCTAAAAGTGGTATTTTGGACAGTTTATTATTAGACTTATGTGTGTCTTCTCTGGATTTTGTTGTATTACTTTTATTTTTTACGACCCTGAATACTTGTCTCATTTTGATCTCCCATAAATTTTAAACGGAGTAAGTTCTTGCACTGATACTTGTGCACTTTGACTGAGCAGGATATGACTAATTACTGTAAACGCTGTTATTTTCGCGGGATTAAATTTTCGCGCTGAGCGACCCAAAAACATATTCGCGGGTTCTTGAATTCGCACTGCACAATTACTCACTCGCACTCTAAAATGAATTAGATGCAAACACGTATCAATTAGATGAAGCGCGCAATGCAATGTCCATTGAAAACAAGCATAAGAAATTGTGCTAATATTTTCGCGTGTTCTAGAATTCGCGCCCGCCGAAAATAGCGCGAAATCCGCGAAAATTAATGTACTGCGAATATTTCTGCATTTACAGTAGTACACCAAGTCTTTATAGGACAATCTGATAATCCCTTCATAGAAATTTACATTGAGTTCTAATCCTCCTTTTGTCACCTTTAATAGCACAACACCTTGCAAGTCAGAGTGCTTCAATAGACTGCAAACTTTAAACCCTTATTTCTCAGAAGTAACATTATGAGGGACTGTGCATTCTTCTCTTTGTCAAGTGAGTTAGGAACTGTTAATGAGTTATGTTTCATTTTAAAGCTGAGAACTGCTCTTTCAGAATCAGACCTTAACTAAAAATTCATATCTGGCGACTTTTTGGTGGTTTGTGGTGCCTGGTCACATTTTTTAATTGTACACTAAAAAGTCATGAAACTCAAACAAGTATTTAAGCTCCTTCAATGTACAAATATAGGCCCCACAAGTGGTCTGTTCTTTCATGAAAAAAGATATAGCCTCGCTCTACCATTTAGTCTACAGGTGTACATGTATGGAAAAAAAATTCTCTGAATCTGACAACTTTCAATGTATACTGAATAAGAATAGAATAAACAAGATTTAAAATATGTGTATTTAATGACTATTTCCGGGCCTTTTACTATTTTTATGCCTACATAATACATGTACATGTCTAGGCCTACATGTATGAGCGATTAACAAAGTGACACTTGAAGACTGAGCGTTTCAAATTTGAACCAAATCAAAATTTCAGAACTTCAAAAACTGGACCAATCTCCTTCAGGCTAGTTGCATACATTGACATGAATGTATTTTTTTTATAAATGAAATTAACCCCATTCAAATTGTTCACAAAACATGAGTAAATCTAGTTTCATATTCTCCTTCAAGATTTTTCATTGTTTCCTCTAAAACCACATGATCTGACTCTCACTTTTCCCATTTTAAACACACTGAACATTCCTAGACAACAGATGACATTGATTAATCTCCCCATAACGTAAACAGACCATTAGTCTCCTTAGTTCCCCCTCTAGGGGACAAGGGCATTGAACTTTACCAGGCTCTGAGTGACATCGGAGATTAGGGAATACCAAGAGGTGTGTCAATTGTGCCATTAGGGGAGAGAGACATGGCTTTCTTCAACTTGTCATAGACCCCTGTTACACCAGAATCCTAAGGAGTTTCGGTTACACCAGAATCCTAAGGAGTTACCTGAGACTGGTTTGTGAGCTGCTAGCACGTGCGCTAAATACATGTACAGTCCGCCCACACCCACAACATCCGCAGCAAACAGAAAGTCTCACTCGAAACTTGTCTCGGGTAGCTTTGCGTATTAAAGTCGGTGTAAATGCACAAAAAGTGCTCTCGGGGTGCCCCACATTACGATTTTGTGTGTAACAGGGATCCAAAAATTTGGGTCAGCTTTTTGGAAAGCAGTCTCGGGTAGGTACATGTATTTCAGTGTAACAGGGGTCATAGTCTGCTGGGTAGAGATACCCAGGAACTTTGTATAATATTGAACACATGATAATGATGACCCTGTGGCAAAAGAGATACATACATGTATGTACACTAGATGAAATTTGAACAATGAAATACATGACATGTTGTGTGAAAAGAAAATCTTAGGAGAGAAGAGCACAGCTCTGTACAATGCCCATAATATGATGTTCACATGATGACAGCAATCCTGATTTCTTATTTAGGGAGGGGGGTTCTCATCCAATAATGTTCACTAGAAAAATTGAATTATATTATTGTGCACTTTTACTGAAAGTTTGCTTGTTCAATGACTTCAATGAGAAGATACAACTTTATTTTTTTAGTGTATACCCATAAGCAGTTGCTTAATAGCTTAAAAAGGTCATGTGCCGCCTCCTCCCCCCCCCCCCCCCCCCATGGCAGATGAGGGAAAACAGAAACATATAAAGGAATAGGAGAAATGAATTTTAAAAGATGATACTACAATCCCCTACCACAATGTCCCTACCACTTGCTATTGTTCTCTTATATTTCTTCTACTCAAGGCCTACATTTACAGTGTACATGTATTTTACTCTCTTGCACTCATTATACCAAGGGGTTATGTATGATATTTCTTATACACACTGTCTACATCTTCTTGAAATGGTTCAAAATTTCAATACAGAACTGATCTGCAATCATATCACTAATCATTTGCCATCATAGTAACTACACAAAATGTAAACTCTTCATCGCACTTGCATGTATTCATGAACTTTGTGAAAATTTGACCAACTTCTTGGTACTTAATCTCCAGAGTGCATTAAAAGTGAACTTTTTATTTATTTGCTCATAAAAATCTCTGAATCATCCATCCACCCAGTCAGTCACACCATAATTGGAAATTCCCAAAATACTTGGGAATTCCCATAAATCTGTTACTACCACGATCAAGGTGAAAAGACTCCCCAGAAAAACCGGACTGGACTCTGAACTTCATAGACCAAGGAGATACTTTGGCTTGCCTAATACCTCCTTGATATGACACAATTTGTTTCTAAAAGGTCAACCCAGTGAATTTAGTGAGGTGGCTGTATAGCACAACACTGAAGTTCATATTCTAGTTACTATGGCAACAAGAGTGCTTCTGACATCTTTTCACTCTGTATCCTCCTGGCAGGTAGGATTGCATTTCACAAATGACCATAAACTTTAGCAATCACCTGTCTATAAAGACCACAATTTTTGTTTCCCATGAAAACTGTTTCTCATTGAAACATGTATTACAGGAACCTGTACAGAAAGACCACCAGCTCATAAAGACTGCTTTTCTTGTCTCCCTTGAGCGGTCTTTATGTACAGGTTTCACAATACAGGTACAGTACACTGTATTAAAGCAGATGCTTATTATCATAATGAATATACTATGGCAGTGTAAAAGATACTTTTTGGTTCACTGGAGCTTTTTGGAGGTTTAAATGAATATTAAAGGTGCCTTTTTAAGACAGTGATTTTTATGTTTATTGTATTTTCACTAGAGCTTTGTTTTGGAGCTTTCCAGAGTTACATTGTAAATCACTCACAGCTCCCGGTGTATTTTTTTCGCTGCATAACAGACCCTCTCTCTCTCTCCTCTCAAATGAAGAAAGACACTTCACTGAAAAGAAGTCAATCTGCTTTGAAACCATTGCAGTCCAATGCAAAGAAACCATCATAACTTGCAGAAATTCCATTGAAAAATGCATTAATTTCTCATCATGTATTTCAATAGAATATTTAAGCTTAAAAACAAAGGGGCAGTTACTTGCAAGAGCTCTGGGCTATCATAATTATGGTCAGCAGCCAAGTACAATTACCAGATCTAGCCCTCTCTATGACCTCACCATAGGGGGTCCAATCCTTACATATATGTATATAATCAAGGAGGTACATGTACTAGCTAGCCTAGCACTTCCTTGGTAATACTATTGAAAAAAACATATTACCAGTTGCTCAAGTGACTGGTTGTTGGTTGCTATTGCAACTTCCCATACTGTACATGTACATGTGGTAAATGTGTTTATTCTATAAAGTCAGAGGAAATATCAATGGCTCTGAAATATCATCTAACTTTCTTTTATTCATATCCAAAATGAGGAGGAGAAAAAAAATCTTGGCAGGAAATATACTGCGGCTTTTGATAGATATCACTACTTCAGGCTTTTGGTAGATTTATTACTCCTGCACTTTCTGCAATATGACCCCTCCCCCCCCCCCCCCCCTGTTGACCTCTGTGGGTAAGGTCAATATGCTAATCTGTAAACAAAACCAAGGCTTTACATTATGGGCATAAGTGTGCATTCCAATCAAATGACTTTTTAAACCACAGAGAAAGTTTTTTTTTTTCAGTAAGCCTTTTTTTTTAATTTTCTTTTCCTTTTTGGGACTGGGAGGAAGTTATTTACTAAGGGAGGCTTATGTTGCAAGACCTTCAAAGCCATTCATGCAACTCAAACAACTCTCTACATCTATGCAGATTTATTCTTCCATGCTGTACAACTGCCAAAAAAAACTTTGTGAAGTTAATTTGTGGTTCAGAATTTCAGATTCAGAAAATTTTCATACTGCAAAATACATTAATCATAAATGTACTGTTCTAGCTGCGAAAACAGCTATCGTTAATAATTTGCAAAAGTTCCATGTCAAAAACAGCTTCAGGGTTTATAGCAAAGTGAAAATTGGTTCAGTGACCACCTGTTTATATTTAAATAACATGTTTTTGTTCCCCAAGAAATACAACTTTTCATGACCAAATCAAAACTAAAAAAAATTCTGGCCAGTGCTTCATTTACTTTTCAACCATAATCAAGTTTAATTGAAAATACCATATTTTCTGACTTATATGTATTTATACTGTACCTGTAAATCTAAGGATAAAATGAAAGTGATTCCCAGGTTTGGAGGCCATAAATTCACTATTAAAAGCAGGATGTGAAAAATATCATCCGTTTGAAAAAAATATGAATTTGTGGTATTGTGGTGAACAGATCAGCGCAAAGGAGTACATTACAAAATGATAGAAGATAAACTGAGTCACAGAAAAATAACAGCTGCAAATTTGGAAACAAAATATGGTTTAGAGGATGTCCTTCTTCAGCTCAAAGTCAAGGCAGCTTAAAAGAGAAAGTTGAATCCTGATAAAGGTGAAAAATAATTTGTGAGCTTTCTCATTCCTATAACATGTATGTCATTTTGGAAGAACATCAAAGTAGAAATGTCCCCTGTAAAGCATTGCTCCTCAATTGCCCTCATATTCAAAAGATGACCAAAAATAACTGAAAATTTTGGGCCAAACAGTCATGCCACATGTGTGTGCAGTTCCATTTCTGTGAGCACTGCAGTGCATGTGCTTGTCAACAAGATTTGGTCAATTTCTTATCATTTTGATGATTCTAAAACCTGACAGCAGAGTATAAACCTTACTCAGACATGATCAACCTTTCCCAATAGACCGATTTGGTAATGTATGCATATTTTATACATACCTTTCAAACAAAGGACATAGCAACAGATAAGGTATGTAAACTGGATTCCAACATTGAGGCTCATTTATAAAAATCAGGTTAATGGAATAGCTCGTCATTAGGTGCTTAGAGAATATATGTGCATAAAACATTACAGAAGCGGTCTATTGCTTTTCATATGAGACATGTTCTTTCACAGTGTATTTCATGACCAAAACTCAACTTTATCATTAACATTATTCTTCATTAAGGGTAAATTTGGAACCACCTTTTGTGTTATCTTTCTGTACATGTAGATGTATCATGTACATACATTTATAGAAAATTATTTATCTTCCTTACATTACATACATGTATACCAACATAGACATTTTTACTACTTCCGAAATACTGGAGAGCAGATCAAAATCATTTACATACATGTATGTAGATCTATTTAGAGTACATGACACTTGTTTTATTCTTCATGTTTGTAAAGGGCAATCCAACTTTGGTAATAATTCAATAGTGTGTAAGCAGAAAATAAGAGAAATACATACATGTAGGATGATGAAAGTTTGAAAGAAAGTGGAGTAACAGTGGCGTATCCAGGGGGGGCGCAACAGGCGCGCGCCCCCCCCCCCCCCTATTGGCCGTCGTAAAAAAAAAAATATAGCACTATATAGCACGATTTTGCATCTCAGCCCTTCTTCAGAAGCAAAAATTTCTCCCCCATGACGGCGATCAATAATTCCTGGCGCCCCCCCCCCCTATTGGGAAATCCTGGATACGCCGCTGAGTAAGAATAAGAAACTTAAAGAATGCTTGAAAATTAGATCACTAAAGCAAATATCAAGAATGGCAATTTGGGGAATCAATTGTCAACTCCAGTTTGTTGTACACAAAAAAGTAAAATATCATTAATTTCCCATTTTCTCCTCAGCGCCTTTTCCCTCGTGGTAGTCGATATACTCAAATTTAAGATATATTGTACATAGAATATTGTTATACACGTACATGTAGGTCCTCCAAAAGAGAAAAAGACCCTAGACCTGGAGAACAATCTGAACAATTGACATTTTTGTCATTTTGCGTGTTGGAGAAAAGGGGGAGGTTGTCCGCCCTATGTCAAGTGACAGTATCGATTCAGCCAATTTGAAATTCCCATAGAGTGATAACAACTTTTAAAATTTCATAATTTACCAATTCAAAAAATTCACCAATTGATCTACTTCTTGGAATTTTCAGCTTTCTTTCCGAACCACTTGCCATTATATTAACTGTTTAACTTAAGGTTGAATTTCCCTTTATATCAAAGTAGATCTTGTAGATCAAAGTTAGGACAAATTAAGGAGATAAAAAAGGGCCAATCACACCTTTTTTACAGTCACATGAAGAAAAATGACAAATATGTTGATCTATATTAAGTTAGATATATTTTTTTTTAAAAGACACAAAAAAATGTGCGAGACCGACCTTGGGCTGGCAAGCCCATTCAGGCTGTTCAGCTCTTACTTAGTCTTGAGTCTTTAATTGTATTCCCAATCACTCCTAAATAGTTAGATCTAGCTAATATTAATTAATCATTCATTATTTCATAACAATGTAAAATCACACAATACCTGAAACATCTTAAAACATGTTACATTACACTGTAGAAGCTGCTGAGCATGTGAGCAAGTACATTTACGTCATTGCTGTATGTATTTAGCTGTCAACCTCCATGACATTTCTAAACAGCTGAACCAGTGAACGCCTGACCGCGCAAGAATGAGAACCACACACGCTCAGCGCTCCGCCCTTCCTTCCTGCCGAAACCTTGGGCGGAAGCACAGGTAGTGGATCCGCTCTGAGCCCCTCACCAAAAACGAATCGACATCACCGACTAAAATAATCACGAAAATTGAAACAATTAACCCAAATGACACTTACCACTAGACTTGAACATCTTTCGTTACATTCCAACACAAGGTTTCCGTTAGTAACCGTCAATAAAATTGTTCCAAAGGCGAAAAAACAGATGTGGAATTGATGCGTTTTCCAAAGTTTAGCCATTTTCTGTCATTCTCATCAACAGCCATCTGTGAATGTAGGCGTGGTTGTCCCAAACCTGATATTAGGTATGCATATAAACATGACGTCACGTACTTTGAACGTATCCAATTGGTCCAAAGTGTGAATGGAATGCAGAGCTAATGAGTCATAATGAATATTCAATCCAAGATGGCGGCGTGCAGCGCATTTCTGTAGATGACGCAAGTTCCTTGAAAGAACCGGATTGCATCTCGTTTTACGTTGGAACAGACAATTACACTCACCCAGAATCAACACATATTCGATATATGATCTCCTGTAGAATTTTGAATTCATTGTGTCGGTCGTTTAGTGGAAACGTTACCGAAATCTGGAAAAACATGGCAAATGTTGTTCAATTAGGTGAGAGATATTGTAGTCCCAGCCGTAGATATTTGTGTCTGGTATTTTTGTGCATTAAATTATGTTATTATATTATATATTCTTATTAATATAAGTTATATAATTATAATGAATTTGAATTGATATCATTCATTGATTCAAATCAGATTTGTGACCTTGATGTAGTTGTTGTTGGTGATGATGATGATGATGATGATTTTGACAATAATCCTGATCATGATCACATCAGCAAGCAATGGTCATATCACTCCCGGGTACATTACTGTAAAATAGTTGGTATTTTCTGTCGCATGTACTAAAGGTATGGGGGGGAAAATAAGATAAATATTTTAAATACTTGCTTTCAAATTCAGCCCTTAAAAATCTCACTCCTACCTCAAATGGCCGTTAGGAAGAACTTTTGATATTTTCAGCAAAATCCAAAGTCAAAATCTTGTCCAAAACCGGAGAAATGAGAAATGACTGCCTACATTATACACACGAAGTATAGGAATGTAGCTATGAGTGATATTCACCACTCATACTGTCGTACTCGTAGCTACATTCCTATACTTCGTGTGTATAATTTAGGCAGTCATACACCTCAACTTTTTAAAACACCACTGCACAAAAGTCACACACATTCACTCAAAATCGGCATTTAATTTACAAAAACCGACCACTAAATATCCAAGAAATACAATAAATTCAACTCACCGATGTTGGAAAAGATATTTCCAAAAATCAAATCCTTAATTTACTGTTGATTCTCGCGAAACGAGCTATCGGAGTCATTGTGTACATTTCCTGGTCGCCGCGGGCGCTGACATCTCCCCAAAAGAGTTTTGTCCTTAAAAATTCGGTCCCTATGGCGTACACGGAAAAGTTCCGATTTTCTGTGTGCGCGATCGTAAAGATCGATGTGCGCTTGCGATCCCGAGTTTCTTCGTGGACAAAAATTGTATTGGCCGATTTTAGTCTAAGACATCGGCAGTATGTAAACAACACGCGATCGCGAAAGAAATCGGCGGGGATTTCTCCGGTTTTGGACAAGATTTTGACTTTGGATTTTGCTGAAAATATCAAAAGTTCTTCCTAACGGCCATTTGAGGTAGGAGTGAGATTTTTAAGGGCGGAATTTGAAAGTAAGGTATTTAAAATATTTATCTTATTTTCCCCCCATACCTTTACTACACGCGACAGAAAATACGAACTATTTTTGCATTTTGTATTCGTTAGGGGTGGGAGTTTCGGGTATTTTTTCAATTCGGGAACCCGACGATTTTTCGGGCGGGTTCCCGGTTACCCGAAAATCATATAACACAAATTACAAGCTTATATTTACCCTTAAGAAGCTATTAACACTGGGAAAAACTCGAAAGCGCATCACTGCAGTGGGGCGCTACATGGATATTTACATGTAGATATTGAATGCCTGGTCGACGTTATCTACCGCCTTGTCATGTTACATACATGAGTAATCATTAAATACTTATTTTCGGGAAACGGGCATGTAATATTTTGACCCGGGACCCGATGCTCTCGGGCGGGACCCGGGTACCCGGTTTTTAGTCCCAGCACTAGTATTCGTAGTGGTCAATATGACCACTATTCGTGGTGTGATATTCACATCAGCAAGCAATGGTCATATTGACCATTAGAATCATATACATGTGTGTATACTGGGTATTGGGGATACAGATGTAATTTTGTTTGAAATTGATGTTTTTGTGGGCAAACTGATACTTAAGTATCATTCTTTAGATTTTAAGTTATCAGTTCGTTAAGATACAAAATGTAGAAAGTTATAAAAACTTACATTTACAGCCCTCTTTTTGGTACTTGTTACCCACACCTCCATACGGATGACGACTGCTCTCAATAATGTTGCGCACTAGTGAGGCCGCTCTACATGGTTACGCACCGTAGATACGTACGCAGAATGTTACGCACACAAGCTATTCTACGAAGACCTGGAAGGGCCAAACTGACGACGTAAAAAAAATAAAAAATATTACGTACGTACGTAGTAATTATTACGTACGTACGTAATATTTTTTATTTTTTTACGTCGTCAGTTTGGCCCTTTCAGGTCTTCGTAGGAGATCGACGAACCCATCGCGCCGGTACTACTACGAGCGCTGAGGGCTCCCTTCATCATAATCGTGAAAAATACAAACTGGATGCTGACGGGACAGTCTCGATAGCAGTTATCGACAAAAAGGACCCAAAATTTCAGGAAACCCTCTTCAAAGGTCACAAAACAACCTGGTAAGTTTTAATCATCTATTATTCAATATAATTCTTTGGATGTAAGTAAAGTGCAATATATGAGATTCAATTAAATATAGCCAAAAATGCACAGTGATGCAGTTTAGGTATGGGATGTGTGTTGGCTGCGTTACTACACAGTCGGCAATGGCGTGTACCTATGAGTGATCATGATAATGATTGATGAAGATGATCATGATCACTCATAGCTACATTCCTATACTTCGTGTGGATAATGTAGGCAGTCATACACCTCAACTTTTTAAAACACCACTGCACAAAAGTCACAAACATTCACTCAAAATCGGCATTTAATTTACAAAAACCGACCACTAAATATCCAAGAAATACAATAAATTCAACTCACCGATGTTGGAAAAGATATTTCCAAAAATCAAATCCGTAATTTACTGTTGATTCTCGCGAAACGAGCTATCGGAGTCATTGTGTACATTTCCTGGTCGCCGCGGGCGCTGACATCTCCCCAAAAGAGTTTTGTCCTTAAAAATTCGGTCCCTATGTGGCATACACGGAAAGTCCCGATTTTCTGTGTGCGCGATGTGCGCTTGCGATCCCGAGTTTCTTCGTGGACAAAAATTTTATTGGCCGATTTTAGTCTAAGACATCGGCAGTATGTAAACAACACGCGATCGCGAAAGAAATCGGCGGGGATTTCTCCGCTTTTGGACAAGATTTTGACTTTGGATTTTGCTGAAAATATCAAAAGTTCTTCCTAACGGCCATTTGAGGTAGGAGTGAGATTTTTAAGGGCGGAATTTGAAAGCAAGGTATTTAAAATATTTATCATATTTCCCCCCCATACCTTTACTACACGCGACAGAAAATACAAACTATTTTTGCATTTTGTATTCGTAGTGGTCAATATGACCACTATTCGTGGTGTGATCATGATGATGTCGATGGTGGATTGGTTTGGTGTGCACATTTGGCAGCAGCACACCAACACTCCCAACAGCACACCAACTGACCAAGCAATAAGAATAACTTTTGTTAATGTTAGTGGTCTTATTGCCCACTAAGCGTGACAAATGCAAAAAATACTACTCATTCTCTCATTATTTTAAAAATATTTTAAATACTCCCTTTAAATTCAAATTCAGCCATGTCAGCTGTTAAAAATCTCACTCTTATCTTAACTCATCATAGCGACTTTACTATTAGAGGTCTGCTTCGTGTGTATACTCTAGGACAGTCGTACACTTTCAAACACCACTGCACAAAAGTCACCAACATTCACTCAAAATTGGCATTTAATTTTATACAAGTACCGACACCAATATATCCGTGAATACGATATATTGAATTCACCGATGTTGGAAAAGATAATGCCAAAAATTAAATCTGTAATTTACTGTCAGTTCTGGCAAAACGTTATCGGAGTCATTGTGTTCATTTTTTGGTCGCCGCGAGCACCGAAATCTCCCCAAAACAAAATTGGTCCCTATCACATACACAGAGAAATGCGTAAGCGATCATAGAGATCATTGTGCGCGTGATACCGAGTTTTTTTGTGGACAAAATTCTATTGGCCAAGTTTAGTCTAACACATCGGCAGAATGAAAAACAACATGCGATTGTGAAAAAATTCAGCGTGGATTTCTTCGGTTTTGGACCTGATTTTGACTTTGGATTTTGCTGGAAATATCAAAAGTTCTTCCGAACAATTATCCCGTAAATTTTCGGGGAATGGCATCAAAATTTCATCGGAGTAAATGATAAGTCTAACTTGCATATTATTCTCCCCAAATTATCAGTTTTGCATATACTGAGTATAGTAAAGTGGCTATGTGTAGTAATAGTGGTTGTATTGACCACTGAGGACAAACAATGTATGGGAGAAAATAAGATGAATATTTTAAATACTTCTTTTCAAATTCAGCTCTAAAAAATAAATCTCAATCTTACGTTAAATGGCCGTTTCGAGCAAAATCCAAAGTCAAAATCATGTTTGATGGTTAGACTAAACTCGGCCAATAAAACTTTTGTCCCGAAAGAAAATGGGTATCCCACATGTACATCGATCTCTACGATCACGCACAAAGAAATCTGGACTTTTACGTGTGCGCAATAGGGACCAAATTTTTGACGACAGGATTTATTTCCGACGACAGGATTTATTTTCCGAGATTCAGCACTCGCGGCGACCAAGAAATGTACACAATGACTCCGATATACCGCTTCGCCAGAATTGACAGTAAATTAAGGATTTTATTTTGAAATTTGACTCTTTATCTTTTCCAACATCAGTGAGTTGAATTTATTGTATTTCATGGACACGTTGGTGTCGGTATTTGTAAATCAAATGCCGATTTTGAGTGAATGTTGGTGATTTTTGTGCAGTCTTCTTCTTCTTATGCCCGTTACTCCTCCAGGAGCATAGGCCGCTAAGATTCCTCGGTCCTGGGCTGCCCTCTCTAACTGTTCCCAGGTGTGTCCCATCTTCTTGCTGTCTGCCTCAAGGTCGCGTCGCTAGGTGTTTCTTGGCCGGCCTCTTTTCCGTCTTCCTTGGGGATTCCACGACAGTGCCTGTCTTGTGATGCTGTTGGTTGGTTTCCTCAAGGTGTGCCCAATCCATCCCCATCTTCTACGTCTGATCTCATCTTCTGCTGGCAGTTGGGTGGTATGCTGCCACAGGTCTAAATTGCTGATGGTGTTTGGCCAGTGGATCTGGAGGATCCTTCTCAGGCATTTATATATGAAAGTCTGCACTTTCCTACTGGTGTTCTTTGTTGTCCTCCATGTTTCTGCCCCATACATTAGCACTGATTTAACATTGGAGTTAAACAGTCTGATCTTTGTGCGGGTTGATATCACTTTTGAGCTCCATATGTTCTTCAGCTGCACAAAGACTGTTCTTGCCTTGCCGATTCTTGCTCCAACATCCGCTTCTGTGCCACCTTGTTTATCAATGATGCTACCCAAGTAAGTAAAGGCTTCCGCTTCTTCCAGTTTGTTTCCATGTAGTGTGACTGGGTCCTCTCTTTTCGTTTTGATCTTAAGTATCTTTGTTTTGCCCTCATGAATCTTCAGACCGACTTGTGAAGAGATGGCTTTGAGCTCTGTTATTTTGTCCTGTATCTGTTTGTGACTGTGGGAAAGCAGGGCTAGGTCATCGGCGAAGTCCAGGTCTTTTAGCTGGTCCCATAGTGTCCACTGAATTCCATTTCTTCTATATGATGTTGATTTCTTCATGGTCCAATCAATTACCAAAAGAAAGAGAAAGGGCGACAGGAGGCAACCTTGTGTGACTCCAGTTGTATATGTATATATGCATAATAATATTTGACTAACGGGTACATTAAGTCGACACCTAACAATGCAGTTTATTTCGTCATAATAGCGACCCCTACATTAGGTCGACAGTTGGTACATTAAGTCGACAGTTGAACAAAGAAAAAGAACAAAAACTGTCCTCCTAATGTACCCGTTAGGTGTTTATATATATATTTAATATATAATGTATATAATGTATATATGCATAATGTACTTTGTGTATTCGTAATATCACAAAGGCATCTGCATCAAAAATACTGCAAAATTTTTGACTTGTACAGTTTTAAAAATCAATCATAGACATCAATCAATGCCACTGGCACTACATAGCACATGTACTGCACTGCAAGTATGGAAGACTTCATTGTCATGCAAGTGTGCCTGTTGTGGGTACTGATACCCATAATTCACATGTGCCATAATATACTTGCCCTAACCCTAACCATAATATGGGAATTTGCATCAGTGGGACTGGAGACAAAAAATGGCCCATTGCTTCAATGAAAATCCTGACCCTTGATGCATACACATACATGTAACAGTATATTTATGTTTATTTCCTTTTTATTTGTTTATTGGTTTTATTTCATCAAGAAAATGGTAAATTACTCCAGTGTGCAATGCAGACCTCCTTTCTAAGTGATGGAATAATCAACTAGTTGATTGCAGTCGCTCATCAGGAAGAAAACCAAAAAAAGGAAGAGGAAGAAGAAGCAGGGGTGGAGAAGAGAAGAAGAAAGAGGAGGAGGAGAAGAACAAGAACGAGAAGGAGAATGGAAAGTGGAAGGGGAAAGAGATAGAGAAGAAGAGGAAGAGGAAGAAGGAGGAGGAGGAGAAGAAGAAGAAAAAGCAGGAGAGACATCATCCTTGTTATGACTTGCAACTATTTATTTTTCTGTCTTTCAGGTGGCAATCCAGATTGCCTAGGGGGTGTTGTAGCGCTGGCAGCAAACAGTTTGATGAGTGGGAATGTAATCTCAGTTCCCACAGACACCATCTATGGCCTGGCTGCCTTGTCTCAGAGTGCAGAAGCAGTGGAGAAGCTGTATGAGGTCAAGGGCAGAAATGGAAACAAGCCTATTGCCATCTGTGTCAGCTGTATTGAAGACATACACAGGTAAGTCTTGATATGAGAAAAAGAAAGAGTCTGATTATATGAATAAGAGTTGCTCGATCTCTAATTTAGAATTGCCAGCAAATATGAGAAATAAAATTGTAATCTTACTGCATACATTTTGAATACCGGTAAGTCTTTCTGTATTTTCGGTACAATCAGCACTTAGAGGGTCTTTTGCAACATGGCATCACATACTGTGTTGAAAATGACAGTTTTTAATAACTTCCGTAAGCACTTGTGATAGAATCATAGGAAATGAATTTGACATCAAAATAGACTTTTTACTGGAATCAGACACTTCATGATAAAGGAATATTGCATATACAATACCTAGAGAAAAGCATAATCATAACAGACTTTCCACTCAAATATTCTTTGGTTTTCACAGGAATTTTTACTTGACTTTATTTGTCATTCTAGTATAATTTCCAAGAAGTGCTTATTTATGCAATTTGTTAAAGGAGAATTAACCTCAAAAATACAGACGATAGTGTTCAAAGGTGTTATTTATTCCTTCTTGTTAGACTATATGGCTTCGCGTCAAAATATACGAGATCGATACGAATCAAGATTTTCTGAGCAAAATTTATCATCTGCTCGCAATATGTATCGTCTGCTAGCAGTACATGGGGGCTGCCATTTTTTTTATGTGTACATTAAGATTTTCTTAATCCAAATGCCCAATTGCCTTTTTCAAAATTAAAAACCCGTTTGAGATTAAAAATATAGAATAGATATGTCAATTTATTTTTAAACTGAAGATTTCCTTATATATTTCTGTTGAAAATCGATATTCGCTTAATAGAAATCTATTTTCTCGATACTGTGACGTATGGGACGGAGCAAATTAATTCAAATTTATGGACGCTTCTTCCCTGAGCATCTATAGCGGCAAACTATGCATTCACCTGCTTTCGGATAATGGACTTGAAAAGTCAGAATGCATGCTGCATATATTATGTTCTGCTCTGTTTGGCAAATCCAAGAAAATAGATTTTTGTTAGGCAAAACCAGACATTTTAAAAATATCATTATAAAGATTTAATTTTTATAATACATGTAAACACCCACTTTATATTTTTCGTCACATATGGGATTTTAGGTAATGAAGAAAAGCAATTTAGGTCTTGGATTCAAAATATCTTCTTGACTGGAACATTTCTCAATGGTTCATGTACAACTCCAAATCAGCAAGAAAATGGCAGCCCCCATGGAAATGAGTAGGAGACGATACCGGGTGTTGGAATATCTTTATTTATACCCTTTTCTGATATCTTATTAGAAAATGATTTAGGCCAATAAGTAGGAATATATTACACCTTCCAAAATAAGTAAATTTGTAATTAGGGGTTGATTCTCCTTTAATACCCCTTTAGGGCTGATTCATGAATAGAGGCTAAATCTTAAGCACTTTTTGTCGGTATCCTTCTGACCATCAGATGGGGCTACGTGACTGTCTCTGATGACATCCTCAGAGACCTCCTTCCTGGACCTGTGACAGTTCTCTTCAGGAGAAGACCTGAGCTCAACCCCGAGTTCAACCCCTCCGCCGAGCTCATCGGCCTTCGTATCCCCAAGTACCCCTTCATCCAGCAGCTAGCTGCAGCAGTAGGAGCACCCATTGCCCTGACAAGTGCCAATCCTACAGCTCAAAGAAGTACGCTCTCTGTCAAGGTCAGTTCTGTGCAAAGTCATCTCACATGTTGAGCGCCACAAGGGCATTAACTGTTTGTAAAAGTATATGGGTTAATGCCTTGTTTGCTGTCAGCAGACGATTTGCTAGGAATTCATTTTGAAAGTTCAAAGCACAAAGATGAATTATTTATAGTTCAAGAGAGATATCTGTTATGCTCTTCTACACGCTTCACATGTTTCAAAGGAACAAAAGGTATTCAACAACGTTACTTTTAAATCTGAATTACATCTTTTAACTGAAGAAACTATTTTACATTAAACTATGGCAACATTGAAGCATGATTACAATGTTTGTAGGCCTACTTTGGAATACTGCCATCACAATTAACAAATTACTTGTGGAGATCAGAACTAGTGTTGTCTGTTGCATTCAAAGGCGTTCTCTTTGCTTTGGTATGTTTTATATCAACTAGTTTGTACAGTTGTTGTAGGTGTTAGTTTTTGAAAACCTGAGGTGCTCTTGTCAGCGAGTATGCTTAGAATGCCAAGATGCTTTTTATTTAACTAGCCAACATGCCTAACTACTAATTCTTGTAACGTCTTCTTTTCTTTTCATGATACAGGAGTTTGAAGACTTATGGAGTAAGATTGACCTGGTGTTTGATGGGGGTATACTGAGTGATTCGGAGGAGTCCAGACAAGGTTCTACTGTTGTAGACCTGTCAGTCATGGGCAGATTCTCTATCATCAGACCAGGAAGGTAAAAATTAATATATTTCACTTTTTTCCCCCAGTCACGGAATTTGAGAAATATCACTTAAAACAGGGAATTTCATTGGCCCAAACGAGAAGTAGTCAGTCGCTTATATTTTGTCTCTTGTCCAAGCAGTGTATCCACAAGCTGATTAGCTATGGTGGCTTTTTAGTGTGTAAAATGCCTCTTATAATAATATTGGATTTTGTTTCAAACTCCATCGGGGAAAAAGTCAGGGAATTTAATTAATTGATATTGATGAGTACTTGTATATTCTGTTCATATTCTTCGACCAAATGGGGTACCACATTTTTTTAGCCTTCTGTATGTGTCCCTGTCTTGTGATTTCAATTTTCGCTGAACAGTTTGATGCCTTCATTTAAAATCTTTTGCTGCTATTTCATCTCCTCTTTTCCTTCTTTTAGGTGCTGTTTTGGAACAGAATGATTTTTTTTTATGGTAGACTGTTTTCTTCTTCACACCATATTGCCACTATATTTATTGAATCCCTTTCTCCTATTTTTTCTTTATCTTTTTTTTCCTTTCTTTAAATATGTTATTTATCACTATTTTTGTCATAGGAGCTGCATTGCATACTATTTGCTACAAATGCCTTATTTTCTTTCTCAATATTTTTTTCATTCTATTCCTATTCCCTGTCAGTGCCGAGGAGAAAACAATCAAATTGCTAAATGGAAAGTACCATCTGAAAGAGAAGAAGAGTTAATACTCAAAGGTTATCAACTACGGAGCTTTTCTATCAGGGAGATGCGTTGATTCCACCCTTCAATACAGCATTCTCTACCTGTGGGACTGAAGATTGGAAGTTTTCATTCCCACTGTTTACGCTGTGCCCCTTCTACCTGTCTGTGACCTTCAATCAGCTTGAATTATGAGAGGATGAAAATATCTACCTTCCAAAATTTGTATAACATGTGAAAGAATGTTGTCAAATATACAAGGAATGAACTCTGAAGCTGTTATTTTGATGGATGGCGATTAAACCTCTTTTGAGTGCATTTTAGTGAGCTGTGTCAATTAACCCTTTGGAGAAAAATTTATGTTCATTTAACCATTTTTTCTTATTGTTTTTATTTCAAATTTTCTTGATGTTGGTATTCAATAGGTTAAAAAGGTTATGTTCTGTATTCTGCATCTATGGAAACATGCCTTATTTATTGAGGACAATAAGCCATCATTCCCAGACCGTTTATTTTTTTTTTGAGAGAGAGAGAGGGCGAGAGAGAAAAGAGGAGAGTGACTACCGGTAGTGTGTCTCTCCAAGTACAATATATTTTTGAAAACTCAATTTTGTATTATTCAGAGGTTGATGTATGCCTGAGCTGCTATCTGGCCTTTATTTTGTGTTAACATGGACATTATTATGATCCAGTCGAATTTGTGATGTGTCTTGGTCCCCCAAAGCTCTTTCTTTTACGTCATTCCGCACAAAGCATAGAAACACAATGCTAACGGAAGGTTTTTCTGTACTTTAAGCAAGTGTTTCTGGTGTCTGTTAAAGGGGAAGTCCACCATGGAATTTATTGATTTATTACAGAAAATTTCATAAATTTTTCATTTTCGTAGTTGTTGATGATGGAATAGATTTGATTCATACAGGTTTTGTGTAAAACATATGTGCAATGATTATATCAGTGTTGCATGTATGATTGACTATTTCTAGAGAGCAAAATGGAAATTTATGATTCTTAAGTACTGTACATGGCAAATGGGAGAGGAGCTCGCAAGATAGTTCACGGAGTTGCCAATTTTATGTTTGATTGATTACACCTTCAAAAATTAATTACCTCCTCATTTCGCATCGGATTCTGCTCAAATTCTGTTAATCTCTTTCTTTTATTTTTCTGCTTCTTTTAAAATGAATTTGATATCAGAGTGGTCTTTCCCTTTAAGAACCAGAATTTAAATGTCTTTGATATCCAGGCAAGGAAAATGCGACTTTTTTTTTCTTACGTGAAATACATTTGTATTCGTGAGATGGCATATATATACAGCCATGGAAAAAAATTATTAGACCAAGAATGGTTGCTGATAGTGTTGTTTTTGTGGTCAGAAGGAAATAAAATATCATAAAAGCAAGGTATAATTGCTGGAATTTGGTATTCATTCAATGAAATACGAAGACAAACCATTTTTGTTAGTTTGTATGCATATTATAGTACCCTTATTACAGAAGCTTGGTCTAATAATTTTTTTCCAGGGCTGTACATGTAGACCGGGCTTCAGTGCATCTCACTAACTTTTTTGCAGGGGCGTCCGGAGCCAGCTATTGTGGGCCCTTGTGCTCCATGCCCCTGTTGCATTTTGACATATCGTGGATTCAGAATGACACTTTTGGGGATCCACCTGTACAGTTCACCTGTGATGTTTTGAGCCCTGGTGCAGACCAGAAATGAACTATGACTTTTGTGAGACGCAAATCATTTGTATTATTCATTATGACCAAATTACTCTTTTGAAATACTTAAAATTATATATGTAATAATAATAAATAAATATACATAGTAATAATAAATAACATTGTAAAGCGCATTGAAGTATTCATATAATGCGCTATAAAAATGTAATATATTATTATTATTATTATGTATTTCTTAACGTCATAAAGTGCCATACAGACCAGATATTAGACATCAAAATTTAGTCAGCGGGAGTGCTGGCAGTTTAATGTCAATTGTTTTGCCATCAAACCATCATATGGGAAATGCCACCTCTTTGTGTAATCTCTTGCCTGTTATATTTGTATTATAAATTACTTAACTCTTAACATAAATACCTACATACCAAATCATGTAAATTAAATTACTTCTTTAGACAATTTAAAATAAGATAAAAAGGACAGTTAAATGGTTAATTCAGTTTTACATGTGCCATTCCCGCCCGTCACCATTTTAGATCATACTTATATATTAGACCTTTATATACATGTACGTAGGAGGGATCGTTGGGATTTTTGGAAGAATATTCAATGGAATTATTTTTTGTATATCTTTGTTTGCTTGCTCATAGTGTTGTACAAATGGCTGGTGTCGGGATGCCTTGCAGTGCTTTTAGATGTAGATTAGCAGTATATTACTCTCAATATCAAATACAATACTTGAGGTATACACTTTACAATATATTTACAAATGCACCGATCTATTTCAATGAAGAAAATCATATTCTTGATTGATCAGTTTCTTTCCAAATCTCTTTGTGAGCAGCAACAGAAATGTACCGTTTCATAAAACTTGTTATCAATAACAAGTTATGGTAATTGTTACAAGCTACTGAAATCCATGCATCTGATTGGCTGTGAGCAAATTTGTCATAGAAATGTGGCAGTTGTTGTTGATAACAAGTTTTAGGAAACGGCCCCCTGATGTGGTATTCTGAAAACTATGTTACCTTTTATGCTAGTTAAATAATGTTAATTGTCATAACAAATCAGAATTAGGTCATTGATTAATGTCTGTACAAAGCTGGCTGCCTACACGTACATTTGTATAGTTTAGAGACAATTGTGCAAGCATCAGTAATACATATACCATTTTGTTTGGCATAATTCAGTTTTTTTAAGACGGTCTTTCTTTTCCTTTAATCCTTTCAAGACAATTGATCACATCTTGTAGTTTGGATATTAATTAACTTTTGATTCAGAGCTCTAAAAAATATACCAGATGCATGAGTAGAAAGAGAAAAAATTTCTCCACATATTGTGTCCATATTTGTTGCATGACCATATTTTAAAAAGGAGAATAAACTTAAAAATCCTCAAATTGGCAACAGATTGAAAGGTTTAAAATCACTGTTTTTTTAATCAGAATTGGCAATTTTGTCAACTTTTCGACAAGTTTCCAGCTGTGTATTTTGTTCTGGAAGACCTTACATTTTATTTCAACTATGTAGCACTAAAAGAAAAATACTGTTGCCAATTTGAAGAACAAAATGTGATCAATTTAGCCCTTGAATAATTCCTGTTATGAAAGGGTTAAAACAGAAAAGATAACATAGTTTTCAAAAACACTCTCCTAGGTGTTCTGCAGAGTAGTAAAAAGCTATCAGGTAAACGGATCACTTTTATATACATTCATTCATTATTACCGGTATAGAAAGTTGTAGATCATGCACTGCCCTCGTGTCGTAAATTAAAGGATCATTTCATGCGTGATATATATGCAACTCTTTTGTTAGTTGTCTGATATACATTCACACTATTTTGGAACATATATATGGTGGAAACTCGCTATAACGAGGAGCTTGGGACCATGAAAATTACGTTTATTATATCAGGAATCTCCTTATATCTGGGGAAAAACACAAAAGAACATAAAGACCTGATTACCTTGTAATATCAGGAATCTTGTTATATCGGAGCTCTTTATCGCGAGTTTCCACTGTGTTCAGTTTTAGATAACCAGATTTTGATAACAAGAAGTTTATGCAGTATTGTGCTTCTTTCTTATTTTTTTGTAAGTACTTAAACTTTGTGTTTAAAAAAAATCATTATAAAAATTTGTAAAAATCAACTTGAAGACTCAAGAGCTGTTGCAATAGATAATGCATTTTTATTCTTTTTAATCCAATCCTTCCCCCGAATGAGTGACAAAAATTGCAAATACAGATACATGTCAGAACTCAAGCTTCCTATATTTTATCTACGTGGGGATGTTCATACTTGTAGATAAGTTTTCAGGCTGTAGTATTGTTCATATATACGATAGGTGTCACATTTTAGGTTGTCTGAATGGATCTATACAGGGTAACTTTTCTTTAATGGTACTTTTTCTCTTTTTTAATTCACCGCAGCAAGTAATTTGACCTGGCATATAACCTTCTACAGAAATGACCGTGTACATGTACATATATTTTCATTATTTTTATAATTCAGTTCACTTCGACTGCAGTATATTCTGATTTATAGGTACAATCACTGGAAATACCTGAAGTTATTATTCTAAACTTAGAGAGATAATATACAAATGTAATGAAACATACAAGCTAATGCAGTTCTTTCATTCCATAAGCATTTATTGTATGTACAAATAATACATATGCAATACATCAACTTGTATAAATGATCACACATATACTTTTCCAGCAGTTTATTACACTTCCACGGTATGTCCTGCCAATTAGTACATTTCTGATAAAGTACAGGAAATATAAACAGTAATCATTGCTACATTTAGGTATAATGACGTGAAGTTGCAAAGATATACACAAGTACTTCCAATGGTATTTGTCAGATAATTATGGATGAAGTGCTACTTATGTAAAATGTGAACTATAGCTTGATTATTTTTTCCTTTTGTACAATTTTAAAATAAAGTTTTATATATATATATATGGATGATATTGGAATACTGAAGAATCTTGTGTACCTTCTTTTTTTGTAACTGTTTGGATACTTGGGTTGTTATCATCTAAAAAGCTGCTTGCAAGTGCTTTGGAATTGGGAAAAAAGTAATACATTGATGACCTTGATCATAATGAAGAGGAGGAGGAAGAAGATTATAGTGATGTTGATAATGATGAGAGGTTGTGCGACACATACTCCAGTCCAGTGACAATTGCGTACCTGCCAACTGTCCCTATTTAACAGGGACAATCCTGATTTTTGTTAAAAGAAAGAGCCACTTCTACCACTGTGTCCTTATTTTTGCAAAAATATCTGCCTGTAGTAAGGTATAGGAAACTCAGAAATGTCCCTATTTTCAGCCTCTGCCTTGTCATTTAACCATATTTCTTGGGTTTCAGGGTTGGCAGCTCCACGTCAATTCCGTGCGCTTACAAAATTCTACACTTGGGCAATTCCACGGTCACTCCCATTACATTTTGAAAGGTTTTGAGTTACATCTTAAAAAAGCTCCTGCTCTCTGACTACATGTGTCAGGTAAATGAGTTTTAGTTACAACAATGCACACATATTAGAGTACCTAAATACAGTATCAAAACTTCATTAGAAGAAACATACTTTCTGCCAACCCTGCAAATGTGTGGTTTATAGTCACATTACATTATTTTTTTTTTAATGCAACATTTTTCAATATGTAAAATTGCCCACTTAAAACATAATTGCAACCCTAACACTAACCCTATATCTCTGATGAAATAAAGCCTGAAACAATTGTCGCCGGAGCATATATGTTGGGGTTAGGGTTAGGTATGTTGGTATTGAATGAGAATGAGGTGTTGTCCAGATGCCGATGCGAAAGTTGATGATGATGATGATGATGTTGAAAGTAATGTTATAAAAAAAACTATGGAGATATGCTGGTTATGATGAAAGTGTTAATTTGGATAATGATTCCATCGTTAATAAAATAATAATCATGATTATGGTAATCCTGGTGATTTTCATATTTTCATATTAGTTTTCATATTAGTGATAATCTTGATGATGATGATGATGATGATAAAGGATGTTGGATCGTGGTAGTGGTGGAAATGATAACTGAAGTAATAATATTGGTGTTTCAAATGATGATGGGAATGAGAAATAAAAGATCCTTATGTATTTCGACGATGAAAATAATGATTTCCTTACCATGCAATAAAGAGAAGGAATGAAATAATGCATAGTAATTTACAGGTGAAAAGAATTAGCTCAGCCATTCCATTGACATTTACTGATTTGATTTCAAGAGATGGCGCTCTTCAACTTTCAATGTAGCGTTAAATGATTTCTCCCCATCGAAACCGAGTCGAGTCTTTTGGAAGGCGAGGTTAAAGTTCGGTCCCAAGACGTAATCATATCTGACTGATACACTGTTGTATTTTCTTGTCGATCTTCTCGTGACCAGAATAGAATACAGGAAAAAATTCATAAATCACATGACTTTGGATTTCTGGAAAGAAGAAGAAGAAGGAGGAGGAGGAAGAGGAGGAAGAGGAAGAGGAAGAGGAAGAGGAGGAGGAAGAGGAAGAGGAAGAGGAAGAGGAGGAGGAGACAAAAATATGATTGAGATGCCGGACCTCGTCCACTTGTCTTCCCGGCCGTCTCGCCGATATTTTAAATTTTACTCGCAATTGAAAGCTTTCGGCAACACGATTGCGTATGGCCTCTCAGTAGCCTACATTTTTATCAAGAGGAAACCGCTGACATATATATGGGACAATAAGAGGAATGAAGAATAGATAGTATTTTTGACAAAGAACAAATAATGAGCCCCCACAAGCGTGTTCTTTTGCTGATAGAATCACATACGGTCAATGCGGTGTTCCTGAAAGCTTTCAGTAAAGACCATAGGTGTCGATCCACGTCGATCCACGCAAAGGAGAGAAAGAAAAAATAGGGGCAAATGAAGAATCCGCAGGGTAAATGCACTAGAAATCTAGTTTTTGAAGGTTTGAAATGCGAAAATTTCGCAAAGCTCAGTCGCTTTGCTCCCTCGCATAATTATTTTCTTTCAAGATCTCGCAATTTTGCGCCCCAGTAGACCTATATAGTTTTTAAGATACCTTAAAGCCCTTGTTCTTGAAGTGCCGCCCATGGTCCACTTGCGGCCCGCGAGACGATATCATGCGGCCCGCCAAAAGTGTCTAGTAAAACAAAAAATCTTGTTTTAAGTACTATGTTGATGCATGATATAATATCATCCTAACTATTGTTATGAATAAAAGTGTCAAGAAGTATCATATTTATCCGTTCCCTGCTCTACCACATATAGATTTTATTTTAAAAAAAAACATGAAACGAGGACAAAATAAGGACACGGGAGGAGTATTCTAAAATCGTTCAACTGTCCTTACATGAGCCATTTGGGTATATATGCATTAACATCTGAGGCGGGGGATGGGGGCTGAAGTCCTCCCTCCCCCCCCCCCCCCCCCGAGAATATGAAAATGTTCCTGCATTCGGGTACCGCCATCTCATTTCCGGGCAGTGAAATGGTCTCTTTGTAATTTTTTATATCTCAGATGATCTAAATTAGCACATTTTGATGACAAAATTAGATTTTCACGATTCTAAAGTGTCAAATTTTTTGCTCGCAAGCTTCGCTCGCTCGCTGAATCGAAAAGCTAGAAAGCTAATACACAATGTATTCGGGCAATTGAGACGTGAGCCCCATACGTCTTTATATGTAACTATGTGTAATACTCAGTGGCCCGCGACGTAATTTCAAGAATATTTCTGGCCCGCCTGACAAAATAATTAAGAACCCAGGGCTTAAAGGGTTCAAAATTTGAAAAAAATAAAGATGTATTTGCTTTGTTCGCTATATCATGTAAGTTCCATATGACTCCTGTTAAATATTGCGCCCCCATTATAGGATAAAGTGTGTAAAACAGCATTTGCAAAGGTTCAACTTTTGAAAGAAACCTCAACTTTAGGTAGCCTTGCTGAATTTCTCGATTCTTTCTCAAGTCTATATAGGGTTTTCGTTAGTTTTGCTCCCGATTGTAGAAGTGACTGAATATAGAAAACCGTTTATCAATGTATAAAATTCGAGCTTCTCTACAGCTCAATTGTGGTGGTCAATTGCAAAATTCCCTGTGTAAAATGCACAAGAAAAAGCTCGGTCGCTTTGCTCCCTCGCTAACGTAGATAAGTTTGGGCACTCGGGGGGGGGGGGGGCGTAACTTCATTTTTTGGCCCCAGGCGCCATAATCCCTAGATATGCCACTGACTTCGCTCCCTCGTCGGTCATCCCCCCCCCCCCCCCAAAAAAAAAAAAAAAAAAAAAAAAAAAAAAATCATGAACACGGATCGACACCCCCTGGTAGAGACCAATCACTAGGGAAACAATCGTATAGAGAACATTTTAGATCTTGTCACATCTCCGTCAATGCCAATCAACTGGACAATTACGCAATTACCGTTGTCTTTTTGTTGGGAGGCACGTTCGGGCTGCCGTAGAATCGTCTCCACGTATTTCTCTTGTCAGCTTAGTTTGCCAGATTTTAGAGGAACAGTTGATCCCTTGGCTCTAGAAACACTAATAGATGCTTTTAGGCTTGTTGACTTTTACATCAATTTTACTTTGATATCTATTCAATATTACCAAATGAACGTGTAAATCGTGAAGCATAATCTATACCACTGGGCCCAGGTACTGTCAAGACTTTACGACTTAATATAATATTTGTGTACACCTTAATACCATAACTTTATTAAAAGTCAATGTGCAGAGTGAAATTATTATCTGGTTTTGAACAGAAGAATGTTTTCAGTCAAGACATGAGGCTTGACAATTACATTCAAGATTCATTTGTATTTTCCAGTTTAAGAGCTTTCATTGTTTTCGACGCAGTGGTCGTCTCAGCGTCTGACAAGCGTCTTGGGGAAATACTCAGAATTGGCGGTGCTATGTCGGGTAACTTCTTGTTGGAGTTGGAGTCGCCCTCAATGGAGTGAGTGGTATCGTATCCTTCGTCGCTCGTCGAGAACCGCCTTGGCAAGTTCGTCAGGTCACCGCCATTTTTTTCGGAACCGGTGTCGGTTCGATTGCTTTGTGTCCGTGAGCAATTGCTGCTGACTTTTACTGCCACCTGTTCTATACTGTTCTGTTTGTCCTGGAGGCTGGCAGTGCCTGGACGTCCAGACATCGTAGCGGTAGTTTTTGCCGCCGATCGTTCCTGCTTTTGTGGATTCGCTTTCCCTTTAGCAGCTTTAGAAGGCCTGCGGGACAATGTTACTGGGGGTTTCCCGATTGGTTTACGTTTGACTGGGTTCGAAGGGCGACGTTGCCTACGAATAACCGAAAACTCGCGAGGAACTGTGCTTGTTTTGCGGGTTGAGCGGTAAACTCTGACGGCTTCTTCTTGTTTTCTATCGCGAATGCCATTGGTGTCTCCCACTTTTGTCGCTGTCTGCGACTGCACACCGATCGTGTTCGCGACAGTTCTCTCTTTCACCGCTTCGCGCAGATTTTCGTCAGCCTCCAGATGGAATCTATTTCTTCGAAATGTCACGGACTTTGGTGGATCCAAACGTCCGCCTTGACTCCCAGGAGTTCTGTCTAAAATGAAAGGATTCCTCAGATTTGATCGTCTCATTAGTCGATCAGGTAATTGGTTGTGTCTGAAATGATTGGCGAATGTCGTCACGGTAGGATCAGTCGATTGCTGGAAGGTTAGATTAACGGCCCTGCGGCTAGATAGGGAAACCCGTCCATTCGCACTGCCGTGTTTCGCAGACGATTCTGTATCTCTTTTTGCAGTTTCGAACCTATCAGTCCTATGTTGGCTCTTCTCAGCCTTCTTCTTCACGTTCTCTCCTTGAAAGCAGGATGTCGTCACTCCAGACTGATGCACATTTTTGTTCTCCATGCGTGTATCAGGACCGCTGATGCCTGACCGAATGGTACTTGTTGTTCTTTCTCGCCCAAGCATAATGAGCCACGGGTTGCCACTAGCTGCACTCGAGCGACTATCGTTCATGTAGCCCAGATTTCCATGCCCGTGGCGCTTTGACTGACTGAACGGTGTTCCCGCGCGTTGTCCGTCTTTAGAAGATGTGGACTTAGTGGGCGATGATGATGATGCGCGTTCCGAATGGACTTCACCGAGAACCTCTCGGTAGATGGCGCTTGTTTCTGTCGCTTTAGAGCTTAGCGAGACGTTAGTTGTTGATCTTGCAGCTCTTTCTGCATCCTCTTCAATCACCATCGCCATCTTGAAATGGAAGCTGCCGTTCTTCTTACCCGCGATCTGAAGAGCAGTCTGTAGAAAGTGAAAAAGAATGAAATTCATCCAAAATTAAATATGACACACATAATAGTTATATACATACTAGTGACTACATGTTCAACTTAACCCGCCCCGGGCTTTTTAAGGGTTAAACAATTAAACACTACTATTAAACTCGAAGACATTATTTCATCATTTCGTCATGTTCATGATATATCAAAGAAGGCATGTTTCTGCAGTATTATGATTCAAAAGTGTCAAAAGCATCGTATTTCGGTGGCATATCCATACCTTGATAAGGGGGTGTACCTCATTACCAGCTTTGCAGCTCTGCGTGCCGTAGACCCCCTGTATTTCTTTTCTTTTCAGGGAGGGGCATTATACGATCCATCCCATTTTGAATACACCATGGCCTTTTTAACAGAATTAACCAAGATGTCTTCATATGCAAGAATTCACTTTGATAAATCTTTCTTTATCAATACGTTTCTTTTTGTTCCTCACCTCTGCGGCAACCGTCTTCTTTTCTTCGTCATCATTGGCCTCATCGCCCACCAGCCTCCGTTGCGTTGGAGACCCGTCTCGTTTCTTTGTCGCATTACCTGCTGCAATTTGCTCTTTAATATCCCCATCACCTTCATTGTCAAGATCGAGATCCTCGTCATCATCCTGGCGGGAACAAGCCCGAAAAGTATCCCAGTTCTCCTGCAGCCTCCGCGCAATCTTGGGCACCTCGTCCCGCTCGCGTTGCTTGGCCAAGAGATGGTAGATCGCCGAGTATTCATCGGCGCGCCCCGAGAGCACGGACTCGCTCACGTGGGTCGACTTGATCCCCAGCGTCTCCCTGATGTAGCTGACGATATCGTGATCGAGCAGCATGCGGCTTATCCTCCGTCCAGAGTACGGTGTCGATGGAGGCGTAGGGGTGAGGGCGTAGCTGGTACCTGCAGGACTCAGGGAGCGGAGTGGCTCATAGACCCCTGCCAACCACGGGTGACACAGGACATCATAGATTGTCGGTCGTTTTTCGGGGTCCGGTTCGAGAAGGTAGCGTATAAAACTCTTGCAATCTGGAGTAAAACAACGCACATTATGATTTATGATAACAAAATGGAGCACTTTTTGGCTGACATAGAGTCATGAACTTTGGCTTGTCTATTCAAAAGCGTTGTAAATATAACCAAGTCATGTGTAATTTGTAATAAGACCTTCCGTTTCCGTCATAAAACAAAACATTTATAACCTATGACAATTCTGGCAACAACTAGTCTCAACTCTTCTTAACCATCGCCATGTTTTCTTCCATTTGCCCCCGCATTTGCCACCATGTCCTGACGGTAAAATTAATTTACTCATATTGGGGAAGCTTTTCAAATCTAGATCATTAATCATCGTTGAAATCATTTTATGTTCAGCCATTGTATGCCTTTATTACTTCCACTTGAGCCTACATACTTTTTAAGCTTTAGAAAATGAGAAAAGAAATATCTCGTAAGTTATTTACTATCGATGGTATACAGTTCTGTACTTGACTTATCAATACACCTGTTTACTAAGTGATTCAAATTTATGGATGTTTCTTTCATGGGGACCTAGTAACGAGGTATTCCATTAACCTGAACTACAATACTTGGAATCCAGTTTGCATACATTACTTGTTGCTATGTCTGACAAGCCTCTGGCAAGCTTTCAGGTTGTCAAGAACAACCTTTGTTTCAAAAGTATGCATAAAATTTGAATCACTTAGTAAACAGGTCTATTGCTTGCAAACTATTCAAATACCTCTTTCTTCTTTTGCAAAATCATCATGACACCTCGATAAACGTGTACTGAATGATCAAAGCATATACTGTCTCTACTTTCGTTCACAAAACCCTTCTCCTCAAATTGTGAACATAGCTGTTTTCCTTGCTATTTAATATGAGCGTGTTTATTATCATGAGAAACGACACACCTGGGTACAAGGTTGCCAACATAGTCTCGCTTCTGTAAATCTTCTAACTTTCATCACAACGCTGACGTCTGTTTTCTAAACCTTGCAATGTGAGAAGGTTTACGTGGGCAGCTGACCAAGACTCGCAATGAACTTGATCCTGATTTTACAAAGAAAGGAAGGCTCTGCAAGAGCGAAGGTCATCTTGCTTCGGTTAATGTTTACGCGAGGGCGAAACTGCTACCACTGTGTGGTAGAGCCCATATAAATTGGGTTAACTTTTTAGACAAAAGAAAAGTTATGAAGCTTTTAGGGCAATTTGCTTCCAACACGATAAAAACTACTTTCGAAAAATAAACTCAAGACAATTTCAATAGCCCTGTCTATCACCTTTAGAAATGTGCGAACATTACAAAGGTGTATTACATAATCCGAACCTGATTTCTATGGGCAGTACAATAGGCCTTTGAAATTGCCCTTGAGTTTATTTTTCGAAAGTAGTTCTTATCGTGTTTTCCCTTGTAAACAATTTTTTATTCGTTTTCATTAAAAAAATATGTTTCTCGTCATTATTGAAAATAAGATGCAATCGTCAGCTTTCATGGGTTATCCTGTCAAGGTATATTCATCTCGATGTCATACAATAATATTCTTATGTAAACAAATTTTTAGGCATTTTACTCCCAGTGTTATGCTTTAAGTACGTGACGAATAAAGTCAAATTAAATCTAAACCAAATCAAAGGTCTCTCCTTTGCCAGACTTTTTTTATATACCATACCTGATGAGAGGCCAGAAGGCAGGGGACCCATCTCTCCTTTCTGTATCTTGCACAGGAGCTGATAGAGGTTGAACGGCTCCACGATGAAGGGAAGCGTCCCAGTCAGTAGGGCATACGCGTTGACTCCACTGCAACGAAGTTAGAGAAAATGATCACCGTATTGAACCAAATAAATGCCGAATATGGTATTATTTAAAGAGATATAAACACAGGCAGAGAGGGAAAGTGAGCAAGAGAGAGAGAGAGAGAGAGAGAGATGGGGAGATGAAGAGAAAGCTACAGAGGCAGATAGGGAGAGGTATTCCGATAGAGGAAAGAAAGATTACAGAAAGAAAGTGAAGGAAATAGCGACGTTAAGAGTTTCAGTATTAATGTTCCCATTTTTGGGAACATTAATATAATTATATTTCGAGACAAACAATTTAATTTGTGTTTTTTGCATAAATTAGCATTTTTAAATAGGTGCCATTCACCGATTTCGTGGCACCCTACGCTTTTAATACATATGACTCACAGGCAAAAAATTGCGCCTTTGTAAATTCTGTCCCCAAAATTCTGTCCCCAATAACAGACCTGACTATTCCTAAGCCGAGGACTTTGGAATGGCAATGGTAGCGCTCAGTGTATTCAAGGAATAAATCCAACCAGGCTGGTGTTTGATAAAGCTGTTTGGAAAGTTATGCATGACTTTACGAACGACTGGAACAGGTTCTTAGGCGCTCAGATTCTCAATCATTTAGCACAAGGACATCCCCAGTCGTGCGTAAAGTCATTCGTAACTTACGAACACCTTTATGAAACACTCCACAGGTATCCACTTACTACACCCGGGTCGAGTGTGGCAAATGTAGATTATTGTCTTGCCAAGGGACGTTAGCGCTTCAGCAGGGATTCGAACCCTGTACCATGTGGTTCACAGTCCGGAGACTTATCCACTTGACCACAACACCTCTTATATATAGTGGCATTTAAATTGTCGTTCAAAAGGTGGGAGAAAATAAAGGTATATTATCTCAGTTAAAGAAAATGTGCTATTTTCATATTTTGAAATGAATCTTTATGTACACAAAATTAAAGGAATGTGAAGAATGATTTAAAAATTTACTCATAAATCAATGACATAATAGAACAGCACTGTCTTTTAGACATGATAATTCATAGTGATCTATACACAGTTAATTATACCTTATACAATACCCCTTCGGTGTTGAATAACTATTCACAAAGTTCAATATTACATATAGATCGCGATTATTAAAAGAAAATTACAAGTCCTGTATATTTATAAACACCCCTTTATCTTTAAAGTGGACAGCTATACTAAAAAGCAATGCCAATATAATACAGTAATTCTGATTTTGACCAAAGACTTGATAATTAATTCATCACGTCAGTTTGATATCTAAATTACTCTTATGCATACAGAAAAAATACCACCACTGGGGTCAATTTATGGCCCTTAATAGCCTAATAGCCTGTCAAAATTTGCTCAACTATACAGTTGTCATAATTTGAAGTAATTAAGCCATATTAGGTGGGTAGATAAACGCATATAAATTGGACATTGGCATAGTCATAAATGGCCAAAAATTGTGATCTTTGTCCACAAACTGACAAGCCTTGCACCGGCGATAATTATGATCGTTGTATTTTTATGGGAGTGTGTGTCCTGCATAAACAATCATGACCCAATTACAGCTCTTATGTTTTGTAAGAGGTGTTAGCCTAGATCGATCGTGTATTGGCTGTTCGACGCCTTGAATAATAGAATGTGAAAAAACATATGGGTTGTGGTATAATAACAGACGGGATATTTGCTTTTCCATGAAAATAGAAAAAATATATTTGGTACGACGAACAATAGAATATTGAATGCAAGGATGTTCTCAAGGGAATTTTACAGAATGTTTTAACGTTGTATCTTTAACTGGGTTTTTACAGTCGTTCGTATAAATCCATGATAAAAGAAGGTCGGTCACTTGAAGGAGAAGGACCTAAATTTTATAAGACGGCCCATCCAAACTATGTAGCTTCAAGAATCGGGTAATATATAATGAACATGGATGTGATTTAATCACTGTCATCAGAATCAAACCACATCTTACTATTTAACGGATTTTTTTTTTAACCACACAACATATTTTTTAGGGAAATTATTTTATAGGTGATATCCTCTCTTTGAAAGTGAAAGCCTCTTTTAACGTACAAATGAACTTCACTCAAAGTTAATTAAGACGGGAACAAGCTAAAGAGTGCATAAAAACTGTATCAACACGGTCTATACCATTCTTATTTTAGCAAATGCAATTCGTGAATACAACAAGAAAATATGAGATTTTCTTACATGCTCCAAACGTCCACCTTTGGCCCATATCGCTTCCTTGCAATAATCTCAGGAGCTGCATAGGCTGGACTCCCGCAAAGCGTTCCCGCAAAATTCTTTGTCCCGAATACATCCGATGTTCTATTCTTCAAGACATTCCGTCTTTTCTCGGGAGAATTCTGTTCCTCGGCGGCCTTCCGGCGATGTGTGGATTGTCCTGGAAATTGAACGTTCCCGCCATGAACTCGGGCGCCATTTTGTTTCGGATTGGACCTGTAAATATTCGGGTGTTCTTTGCTGGTTTTCCGTTGCTGTCCCGCTCTTTCACACCACGTTTCTTGGCCGTTGTCCTCGCGAAGGGAAGAGCCTCTGGTCCGTCGTTTAGTGCCATCATCTGAAGGAAGCCGCGTCCTGACCACGCCCTTGGGTTCACCTGGTCTTCCTTTACCGTCACTATCACCTGTGACGCCATTCCTTCCTGAACCGACGGTACGGCTCTGTCTTCGGGTAGCTCGGACGTCCGCCTGTTTGCGGCTCGAGAATTCCCGTTCCCGCTTCTTAGCATCCCTAATGTCTGTTTCTCGTTCGAGGTTCCCGATGAAATTACTTAGTCCAAAATCTAGAGAAAAAAAAATAGAAATCAAGGAAAGGATACAGATAGGATTTAAGAGCATTCAGAAATATTTCTAAACGGAAAGAGAAAACGATAATACAGCCGGCCCCATTTTAATTTCTTAAGATCTTGACTCGAGTCGCCTGATGATATTACTCAGTCAAAAATATATAGAAGGAAATTAGAGATGTAATAAGCCTTACAAGCATTAAGCAAAATGTAACGAAAAGAGACAACGATAATAAATGGAAAAAAGTATTTTTATATTCTTCTAAATGCATGTTAACATTCCTTGATAAGTCCAAGTTAATTTATGTTTCATTTTATGACTTACAAATCAAGCGGAAATACGAAGTCAGAACCACCTGATTAAGGGTAAAACACGGATAAAACAACAATGCCAGTTCCCACCAACTTAATTATTATCATTTAAGGTTTAACCTACCTATTATTCGAATTTTGTCGTTGTCGTCAAGGAGAAGATTCTCGACTTTAAGATCTCTGTTGAGAAATTTACGAAATAGAAATGCAAGCAATATGTTTTTGAATAATTACGCAGACCATCAACACAAAGAAAATACACACTCCAGGGAGTAGCATTACAGTGATGTTTCTTATATGTCTCGTATTAAAATATCAGTTCAAAATTGGTTACGAAAATGACAAGTTGCCTGTGTTTAATAAGGAAGAAATCTTAGTTATGTTTTTATCATTTTGATCATTTAATCACTAATCCTCAGTTTAACTCAATAGTTAACTAATATTTTTTGGATGCATAATAATTTTGGTATAGTCATCCAGTGGGAACAATATGAATCCTTCAAATCATAATTGACATAGGGCCTGTTTTGCAGTAGCAAATTATAAAGCGTATTTTTTAAACTACAAATATGGAGTTGAGGGTTCCTTGGAAATTTACACTTCAGTGCAAAATAACTCACATTTTACTAAACTATTTGTTAACAATCATTGGGTCCATTTTTGAGAGGTACTTTATTCAGCATGAATATAGACGTGACTTTCTTTTAAAAGTCATCTTACCTGTGCACTACGCCCGTTTGATGCATATGGTACACAGCCGACGCCACCTGTTTGATGTACCGTCTGGCCACGCCCTCTTCCAGCCCGCCCTTCTCACACACTCTATCCAGCAAAGGCCCGCCCCCGCAGAGCTCCAACACCAAGTACAAGTTGTTGTCCGTTTCCATGACTTCAAGAAGACGTACGATGTGGGTGTGGCCTAAGAGCTGGAGCAGCCCCGCCTCCCTACGGAGGGTCTTGTGGAGATAAGCATCCTCTCTCGCATCTCTCTTGTCAATTATCTTGATAGCAACCTAGTAACCAAACATTGAGAGAAGTGAAACCGGAGACTATGATATTGATGATGCTGCTGATGATGATGATGATGACGACGATGGTGGAGGTGATGATGATGATGATGGTGATGACAGTGATGACGATGGTGATGATAGTGGAGGTGATGGTGACGGTGATAGTGATGATAATGATGTTGTGATGATGACGAAGATGATGATGATGATTATGATGATGATGGTGGTGGTAGTGGTGGTAGTGATGATGATGGCGACGACTGTTAAGCTGCAGTTGATGCAACTGAATGCCGCTGCACTGTTGCTGCTGATTTGCAACTATATCTATCTATATTTAAAACTAAAAAAATGTTTGCTGACGAAGAGCCCAAGTATGGAATAATCTAAACCAATTTGCAAATTCATTCATAATTCTATAATTTGCATTAATTATTTGAATCTCTAAATTATAGAATTAGTTTTCCGTATGACATGCCCATCAATAGGTAGGTTCCATGACTAAATGAGAAAAAAAAATCCACATGTAACTGTGAGCATGGTGCGAGCAGAGTCAAGTTGAGAGTACGAAGAGGTAGAAGTAATTAAATTAACGAACATCTACTAGTATTCTATTTCCCGTGAGAGAGCGACCGTTTATATAGATTTGAAATCCAGACACACTCGCACTTTGGGTCCCCATAATTTCAAGCTTTCATAAATAGTTCGAGGTATATATAAGACTGTTCCAAATTGACATAAGTGTTTTCGGTTCTTTTGAGTAATTAGCCAGCTGGGTCCATGTGCATAAAAGGCTACTAGGCCTAGTTGGCAACTAAAATGGACTTAAGTTGCTTACTAAGCCTAGATGATTACTAATTGTGATGCATAAAACCCAACTAGATATAGTAACATTCTAAAATTCTGGCAAAAGTTAGAGTTGATCTGGGGTACCTCTAAGTCACTAGATGACAACTAGATGACATCTATGACATGTTTAAACTCTTCATATTGTCGGCCAAGAACAGGTTTTCGTCTTGAGTAAAATTAATTTTTCTTGGACGCTTGAGACTCATGGTTGTAGTTGTAACTTTATGTACTAGCTGTAGCAACCTTGTATAGAGAATTTATGAATTTCTACAAAATGTAAGTACTGGGCAGTAATGCAATGTTACAAAGACCCTTAGAAATGAGTTATGCTCATTGGAATGTGGTTCGAAGCTCAAACACAATAACCTTGTCTACAAGCCTATTGTATCTGACATAATTACCTCCTCTTCAAGGCTATAGCACCCAAATCATTTACAAACCAAATTGTCCTAGTATGCAACTAGTAAGCAATGTGCCTAGTGAGGTTTTATGCAACACAAATTAGTTGCCAACTCCGTAGGTATAAACTAGGGAATTTATAATCTTACTAAGCACTAGTTGCCAGCTAAACTAGTAGCCTTTTATGCACATGGGTCCTGGACTTTATCTACGGCTTAAAACTTATGTTCGAACCAAAAAACGAAATAATGCAATGATATTTCAAGCGGTTCTTTCCTCTTGACTCGAATATGAGAACGACATCATGACGATAATAAATAAGTATAGAAGTATTCTTAAGCATGCATTTTAAACAGATAAAGGCCCACACAGAGAGGCATTCTAAAATTAAACTGCTTCCATAGCTGCCCCGCTCACTCTCTCTCCCACCCTCCTCTCATCCAAGAAATTGGATCTGGAAATAGAAGACGAAAGTGGTCACTTCTGTTCCAATTTAGCCCCAACTGACCGATACGAATGACTTGTTTTACATAATTATGCACCTTTGTCCAAAGTCCACCAGTTTCTCCATTTTGTTCTAATCTAAATGACCGTGAACAATCGCCTCTATAAGTAGAGCACCCATGATCAGTGAATACTGTTTTTAGCAAACGGTTATCCAAGAATAGGTTGAGACAGGCATGTTAAAGCAACGGAACAAACCATAATATAAAGGGAATATTGTCATTATACATTATAATGTTGGACCAAACAAAATATGGACTTACATTCAGGAAATTAGGCGAAATAGTGAAACGTCGACTTCATTTTTTTCTCCCCCTTTTTTTTTGGGGGGGGGGGTGGGGGCGGGGCACAAACTTGCATTCATTATTATCAAGTTGAGTAAGATAGTCTTCAATCTGTAAAGTTTATCTTTCATTTCTTTTTTATTTATATATTTATTCACTACGTTTCATTTAAAAACAGGGTAGTCTTTTTCAGAGCCTAAAGGCCTGCTTTAAAAAAAGAGCCCTGTGTACATAGTAAAGAAAACAAACAATGTTAAAATACAGATACAGTATATCATGAAACTGAGTGAATACAACAGCAATCAAAACAAAGACAAACAAAAACAAAGCAAAACAAAACAAAAAGAACTGATTTTCATAATAACATGCACATACCAGTGTATGTATTGATAACGATTTTGTACGTCTATATCAAGGGATCAGAGGGATGTGCTTGTCGGTAGGCCACTTGTCAAATATATCTGTGACCATGGTGACACATATTAAGTAACAAAATGAAGTGCATTCAATTCCGAATGCAATTAGATATCACAAAATCACAAAAGAAACGTTCAACAATATCCTCTTCAAGCAATTCCAACAGTGTAAATGTGTCGTTGTATTGCCAGTAGAAATCATGACGGGTCGAATAGGTTATTGTCATTTTCAAACGCATCTGCAGGCAATGCGATTTGTACCTGCGAATTGTCGATTTCTTTTCTTTGTGAATTAATGTTCCGAAATAATTTACTACATGAAGCTGCCACAATTCCTGCATACATGGAAATATGATATTGCTAAGATAGTTTCCTTGTAATATAATTTTCTCCCGGATCTTGCATTTAATGTTAGATGATCCCTTAAAATTGATTTTTTTAAATGTTTTTTAGTTACTTTATAGTAGTCACGTACTTCACTTCACTTTTTGGGTTTCATTTGATTTTCGTATACAAAGTTGAATATACACAAATATATCAATCAAAAATTGCCCCCCAAAAACTACGGCTGGATAGCTTTATTCAGTCCCATTAATATAATGGCTGTTCTTCCTACATGTATACATAAGGTTATGATAATAACTGTTCAGCTGTGTTCGATTGATGTTTATTCCTCAGCCCGTCCAAAAACTCCACATTCCATATGAAAAATAATGTTCTCCATCCTATGTCATGTATGTCATGATGTCCAATATTACCCAGTATACACATTAATAATAATAATATTCCGCTTTTACATAGCACCTAATAGATCAGCGATGTCTCTAAGCGCTTGACAGATATCGTTACCCCGGTCATCGGATTCTGGCTTGCCCGCACACAATGTATGCACATTCTCCACTCTCTGGGGAGTATTCCATTTGCATTTGCATTCGACACACCCGGGGGGGGGGGACTGGGACTAAAATTCGAGTGGGGAATTTCGGAGCGGTCGGCCCGTTTTGTTGGTGTTGACCGGCCCTTAAGAAGGCCATGACATTTATGACAGTCATTTCACTGCATTTAATTACTGCAGAGCATGAAGCCGAATTAAAGTTGTTTTATTCATTCAAGATAATGGTTTATTATAAAGTGATCTGATCATAAAAGAATCAATGTGTAGATCTTGATGATGATAATATAATGTAAATTCAAACTTTGAATGAACTCCCTGTATTTTTTTTTACATTGCCTTATTGACTTCATTCACTCTAGCGCTAAACATAAACACAATTTCAACATTCCATACTCACTTATGAAATTATCACACTGAAGTTTAGGAATCGGACGGTAGCAAGGCAAAAATTTAAGTAACATTTCATTGGCTTATACATCATTCATAAAAACACGAAATACTTTCCCAAAAAACAATAGAATAAAATCAATAAACAATAACACATAATTATATGGAATTGTCCGCAATGCAAACTCAAGTTTTACTGTAAACATAGAAAATGTGAAAGAGACAAAACCGACATGATTTATAGTTAATAGTCATAATTTATCATATAGTTTGTAAAATAAAATCGATGCTATAAACTAGCATTTTCAAATTTAGCCCCTACTGATTTTTTTTTTGCTGCAATCAAGAGTACTGGGTATAGGCCTTTTATACCCCGACTTCTTGATTTCACGATCATGGAATCTTATACACTTTCAACCTCGTCCTACATAATGATGTTCACGTTAAGTCTGGAGCATTAAATTGAAACATATATATTTTAAACTCTAAAGCCGTTGCCACAGCGAAAGGAAATATGAGAAAGTGAGATCACAAACAACTTCGGCGCTTTCTTTCTGTGAAACGTATTTGATTTTGACTGTTGTTTCTAAATGATTAAAATCTTAATATCTCGTAAAATTAACACTAAATATCCCTTCGATTAAACATACTATGCAAATTAATTAAAAGATTAGAAACTCGCCTTTTCTCCAACGAGAACGTGCATCGCCTCTTTCACTTTCGCGAAGCTCCCCTCCCCGATAGTCGGGCCGAGGAGATAGGGTCCGACCCGCTTCGTGTGCTTGTAGGTCGCCATCAACTCTTTCGACAACGGCGATCGCCCAACGACCGCCATAACGCCCTGCAACGGAGGCCCGTACTTCTTCGTGAGCATAGACGATGTCCGTTTAGAGATCGATGACCTCGGCCTGGTCGCGACGTACTGGAGAGGCTGCAGAGGCATACCGCGACGAAGCGGGGTTGGCAAAGGTTGAAAGCGATCGCCTGCTCTATCCGAACGGCCGATCGTTTCGCCACCGCGATCCATCGGCAGACGACAGGTCAATGACATCATGCGTGGCGTGTCGTATATACAAAGTGATATCGATATCATAAAATAATCTCATTAATATACACACATTTATAAGCTCCCATGAGTGTTTACAGCGGGAACATTAGACATGTTAAAAGAATTTACGCACAAAAAACAATGGATTACAGCCAGTCCTTTATAGTACTAGAGTACATTTCATAGTCAGTCGACGGCCGGGGAGAAATGGACAGTATTAAGTGAGAGGGAGGGAGGGAGGGAAGGAGATAGATAGATAGAGAGAGAGAGAGAGGGGGGGGGGAATAGGGGAGCAGTAAAAGAGATGTCCATTGCGAACGGATTACTTTCAAGTTTGGCGAGAAGGTTATCATTGTATCAGGTTTTGGGTCGTGCTTTGAGGTTTTTTGCTATCCAAGTACTCGACCTATATCATGACGAAGATTTCCTTGCAAAACTAATAATCGGGAGATGACGACATGCGCGTTTCTCTTTGTCCAATATTTCCGAACACTTTCACCGGATATTTTCTCCTCTGATAGTCGATCTAATGGTGAGTTGTCGGTCCTTTTGTCTTCCCAAAGCATGAAGTAAGAAAGGCTATTAGAGTACAGTTATTTATTTTTTGTTTGAACAAAATAGGTACTTTCGATGTTTTGTATTTGACAGTCTCATATACAGTATATTTAAGAAACATAGAGCTATTCCTTTCCGTTCACTTAAATGCAAACAATATTAAACATATGTCAAATCCAATGTATTACTTTTTTTCTTTGTTTTTATTAATCCAATGTATTATTTTCATAAGGCAACTCTGACTAACTGTGATCACAATAGCTTGACAGTTTACGTTGATCTTACAGATCCACACGTAACAAGGTTGCCACATCTAGCATAATTATGCTTTTTAGCATCATTTTGACCCTCTTGGAATCTAGCATTATTCCTGGCATAATTTGGCCAAATCTAGCACATTTTCACTAGGATCTAGAATAATTCTGAATTTCGGAATAAAAGGTAGTTAAAAAGAGACCCTAAAACGCTGAGGATTTTTTTTGTGCTTGTCAGAGAATTTTGGACTGAAAAGGAGATACTAAAATGCTGAGGACCTTTTTTTTTTCTTTTTGCTTGTCAGAGAATTTCGGACTTAAAAAGAGACACTAAAATGCTGAGGACCTTTTTTTTTTTGGGGGGGGGGGGGGCTCACAACACCTCCAGTAACAACATCGTTCACAGGCGCCTGAGTTACGCTTCAAATGGATCTAGCATAATTTTTCTCAATCAAGCATAATTTGGGACGAGACTTGGCATAATTCCGATTTTTAGCTGTGGCAACACTGACACGTAATCATCTCTGAAAATATTTTAGAAGAGGTTGTGCTCAAAGTGAACAAAGTGCCTGAGTGCGCGGTACCCTCTATGACTGAGCGTCAATCCATTTGCTAAAAGTAAATGGGGATGCTCGAGCCCCCTCCCCCACCTCTTCCATGGGCAAGGGGGTCGGGGAACCAAATCACTTTGTTTTAAATCCATCTGTGACGCTATACCTTTCCCCTGACGGTGTGAAGCATGGCTTAGTGATAGAGCGGTGGTCTCGTAATCGGGAGGTCCTGGATTAAAAAACCTACAATCGATACGCCAGTCCGGACGCCAGTGCCCTTTTGATGAATATCTTTCACCTGGAGGCGGGATGCATGGCTTGGTGGTAGAGCGGTGGTCTTGTAAACGGAAGGTCCTGGGCTCGAAGCTTAGTCCATACGCTATATAGTACTTTTTTTATGAATATCTTTCACCTAATACGGTGTGAAGCATGGCTGAGTGCTTTAGATCCGTGGTCTCGTAGTCGGGAGGGGGAGGCTAGTGCCAGCTGGTATAAAATGGTAAGGCATTAGTCCTCAATATTACGGAGCGCCTCGGATAGAACTTAAAGCCACATGCTTTCCTGTCTTCAAAATAATAAATAGGATTATAATTCCGGGTTGTGTGAATGTTTTTCCCAGACAAAACTTCAAAGGAACTTCAATCTTTTGATTACATCATAACGTCCTCATCTTATCTCGCTAATAGCAACATCACGGACGTCGCTCGCTTGATATCTATGTCTTTTCTTGTAAAGGATGGTTAACACTTGTCGTATCAATGGCGTAGCGTGAGTCAGCCATTCAGGGGCACCAAGGAGGAGGGGAGGGGGCACCAGTCTTGCCTAATGAATGAAATGTGAACTTGCGAGGCCATCGATTTTGGGGTGCTGCAGAGGGGGTTCTATCTTCTTTTCTCGTGCTTATCCCCCTCTTCTTTTTCCTTTTCTCCCCTATTTTCTCCTTTTTCTTTCCTTCCTTTTTTCGCCATTCGATGGGAGGGAGAACGTGCCCCCCCCTTCGCTAACCCATTGTGCATATGTAACACAATAATAAAATGAGACCATAACAGGGAGTTAAAGAGAGACAACAATTATCACATTGCCTACGAGAAAATGTGGCAATTATTTACTTTATTTTAAGCAAATACCTAATGGTTCTCCAATTAAGGGTCAATTCGAGGTAAAAGTGCATCATTAGAGACAGAACAGATCAAGGCAAATAATCAAATGTAAATATTCCTTATATCCCATTGTTATTGTATTTCCCCTTGCCGTCTTTATCATAGCTGTCCGTTTACCCTACTTATTAACCTAAAGTTCATGTACAGTTTTGTCGGCGCTAGAAATCTATTTGTCGGGTATTTTTCTTGAAGTATTAGTTGAATACTGAAGTGGAGTAAAAAGCGAATGAGAGGTGAAAATGAATGTTTACCTGGTCGTGAAATGAATAACGTGTTTACATTTTTGATTGTGAAGTTGACATTAACATTTTCAAATGTATTTCGATGGCCAAAATGTTAACATGTTTGAAAACATTGAATTTCATTGAATACACTCTTGCAACAACTTTCATTCTCATTTCCCCTTGAAAGGCCATTCAAATTTTTCTTTTCTCCCATATCCGTCCTTCTACCTCTTTTCCTTCTCACATTTCCTCAATCTTTCCCCTCCTACTACTTCATCATTTTCTTCTTTATTCTCTACTACTACTACTACTACTACTACTACTACTACTACTACTACTACTACTACTACTACATAGCACTACTAATACTATATATCACTAATACTATATAGTACTACTACTAACTACTACTACTATATAGTACAACTATTGTATAGTAGTACTACTACTATACACGCATACTACTAATTCTACTGCTACTATACCGTATACCACTTCTTCTTTTTTCTTCCTTTCTTCTTTCTTTCATTTTCTTTTCCATCTCCTCCTCCTCCTTCTCCTGCATCAACATGACCATCATTATCCTCTTCTTTACTCCTTTTTCTACACCCTCCGTTTGTCTCCTCATCTGTCTAGCTTAGTAAACATAACATTAAATGTAAAAGATACTACTCTGTTTGGAATCAACGGTTTCTGTTCTCGATCAAATGAGCATTGTTTACATGAATGTTACATGTTTACATGTTTGTCGCCCGATGACCCAAACTCACTACCGCGCTGCCCCGCACTCCGGGGTTGCTGGGAAACCATGATACCGTGAAAATGGGAATACCCCTAATTTTCTACCATTTTCTCCCTCAAGACTCATTTCACGCCCCTTTTGAAGCTTCCCTCTAGACTTTAATTCAAAACTGACTAATGTCTAAGTGTAGACGTATACTTTGGTAAACGAAGAAGCTTGATGGGAGGAATTTTAATTTGTAAACAAATTTTTAGGCATTTCAATCCCAGTGTTAAAGATCGTATGCTCGATCTGTAATGAAAAACACAAGTCAGAAAAAAACTGGAACCAGCGGGATTCGAACCTGTCATATACTGCTTGCCGGGCAGCGACTTAACCACCAGGCTATTCTGGTTCACGGCCAAGTCACGATGAACTGGAATCTAATACCCAAGATCCTCTTCTTTCTGACTCATTAATATTCAAACGGTCCGCCGTAGACAATGGTAAGTGTAGACGTATACTTTGGTAACTTAATAACAGTATACAATACAATTATCGGTATTAAAAGTGGCAGATCCATATCATTTTAATCATCATCATCGTTACCATCATCGTTTTCATTATCTTTATCATCAGATTATCCCTGACTGTATACTTATAATTGCGTTACTCCAGTCTTACTCATCCTTATCATCGTCTTCAGAATCACAATCAACACCATCATCGATTATCTTCGCTATTATAATTAAAAATCGAACCTTATAACAAAAGCTAACGACTTCAGAATCTCTTTTGTTGTTTTCTTTTCTTTTTTTGTTATTAAAAGCTTTTAAATATAGCAAATAACCCCGCGATCTGAGACAGTATAGTTAGAATACGGAGGTTTAAAAAAAAACATAGGCACTAGTAAAAACAAAATTAAAACGCAACAGTTTTGGTACCAAATCAGGCCTTTTTAATTAACCATACCACAAAAGACAAACATAATCCACATCACTGTTATTCGAATCCCAGATTAAGGACTCTGGAAATAAAACAGGCAAGACAAACTCGCCATCCAGCAAAATAAAATTCAAATTTGATGTCCGAGCTATCCATTGACGCAATCATATTTCTTTCTAAAAAAATAAAGATACTAAAGATAAAGATACTAAACTGTTTACCATGACAAACAAAAGTAAGATATATATAATATATCAATAGTAAAATCATTTAGACGGAACAAGTACTGGGGACATCAACATAACTTTCCACTACACACAAAATTAAGACTTGTCTCTTCATACGTAAAATGTACAAATAATGACACACAATTACACTTTGATTTGATTATGTAAAAGACACGCCAAACAGACCACATGACCATAATATAATATTAGTAAATTACATCAATTATTAATTGAATCGGCATGATTTCAGATCATATTTTCACAATTATTTACAACACTGTACTTTGCATTTCTAACATTCTCAGCTCATGAGTGCAATGAATAATGTCGCGTTAAGCTGACCGCACACTATAATCGGATCGGTCTGCGATCCGATTTCGGGAAAAATGTAATACATGTAGCATTAATTTTGATTGAGGTTCTGAATAGTCATATAGATTGTAAAATCGCAAATACGGCATATTGCTAGCTTTCTCGTCGGAGGAAATGACAAATCGGCTCAAAGTCGTAGTGACGTAAGAGCAATCCTACGATTGTCTACGATTTGAAAGCGATTTGGCCTTATTCCGGATAAGGCTGACAGCGCTCCAAAATCCTATGTTTAGTATTCCTATTATTATTCATTACGTCAATCAGGTAGATTTTATTTGTTAAAATTAAAATATTTAATGATGTTACGATTTATTTCCAAAATCGGATCGAAGTCAATTGTATAGTGTGCGATGGGCTTTAGACATCAGGGAAAACAGCTGCTAATGATCACATTATAGAATCTACATGTCTACAGTTTTTTTCAGTGATCACCTGGAATCTCAAGTTGGAGGTTTTAAATACCATGAGATCAATATTAAGGATACAATGAAAGTGTTTAATCTAATCTTAAACCAATTTTACTCAGCCTCTGAAGTTTTCTTCTATAAGATTGGCAATATACATGGTGAGAACATCCCAATTAAAATATGGGACAACCATATTTAGGCAGAAAGCTCGCTCATATACACTATTGCTTTGTAGAATGGCAATAACAGAAAAAAAGTTAGTTAATCAACCATGTTAATAAATGTAAATAAGTTAAAAACATTCAATCAACACATCAAATACTGGCTGTTTGTCAATTCAAATAAAAACAAACCAAGATCTACTGTCAGAATGATCTGGCTATGCTAAAAAATATAATCTGAATTTAATAGAGCTGTAAATATTTCATACCAATGTTTGATACATCAATGGCAAGTAGCGTAACAAATTAAATTTCTAGTTAAAAATGACTTTTGTTTTTTAAACTTCAGAATGAAAATTTAATATTTCAGCTTACAAAGTATACTCTATAAGATTCAAAAACAAGTACCATAATAAACAACAACATATTTTTGTTAATAATCAAAAAATAATATTTCAGCTTAAAAAGTATACTCTATAAAATATAAAAATAAAACTATAAACATATAAATGTAAACCTAGTCAACTACCTGACAAAATTCAATATATACACTGTACATGTACAATACTTATACAGAATCAGATTATTTTGAAATGCAAGAGGGTCTAAAAATCTGCAATATTGCAAGACCACTAACAGTAATGAATTTGCCAAGAAATTTGTGTGCTCCCCCCCCCCCCCCTTTCCGGGCAGCATAGCGAAATCCCTGATGTGAAGGGATTAAATGTCAAAACAAGGTTAGACCAAAGTCATAATAAATATTACAAAATTATGGTCTCTCGATTTATAAGAGACACCAAATAATTGTCTGATTCAAGGTTATCATGTAGTACTGAATACGAGTTGGAGAATTAAGACATTATGAATATGACGAACAAAGAGAGTGGACAAAATAGAACAACCCCTCATTCTACCCCTTCACAATGGTTCTGGTAGTCAAAAAACCATCCCGACACTGCTATTCTGAAGAAAAAAAATATGTAGAGCAGGAGTCTAATGCATATTCACCTGTTCTACTCATTTTACATAATAGCAGTGAAGGGATGTTCTTTTTGTCTACCAGAGCAATAGACTGCTTCGGTAATGTAACTATGCAAATTTTATACATACCTTCCAAACAAAGGTTGTTCTTGAGAACCTGAAATCTTGCCGGACATAGCAACAAATAATGTATGCAAACTGGATTCCAAGCAATGAGGCTCATTTATAAACAGCAGGTTAATGGAATAGCTCGTCACTAGGCGCTCAGAGAATATATGTGCATAAATTTGTATACATTACAGAAGCGGTCTATTGTGGAGGGTAAAATGAGTTATTTATTTTGTCCGCTCTTTGTCCATCATGTTCATAGAGAGAGAGAGGACTTCTATTTAAGAGGCCAGTACTTATTAACTTACAAATAGTATAGAGAATACCCTCAATATCCTTGAAATCAATCATGATACCTTCTATTGCAGCAACAATAATAATCATGAATATTACAGCAATGATGATAACTGCATCTATTTCAGCAATGAAAATTAAATTAAAAATAACCTGAAATATATGAATAGATAGATTACAAGGGTGAAACAATAATATACTACAAATGTAACAAGTATCTTTAACTTAACCAGGAGGAAATTAGGCAATCTTTAAAACTCTAATTAATTAGATAAACTTTATGAATCACATTTTGATACATTATGATGGTATTTACACATTTTTGACCAGAATTTAAAGAGAGAGGAAAAAAAAAATTGTAATTAAAGATTTCTTATTTCTTTTTTTGTAATCATAAAGACTTACAATTCCTCTAAAAATGATGTACCGGGTGATTTAAAGGTACTTAATCATCCGTTGCATTTCTTTCATTTTAAACATGTACTAGTATTTGTATCAAACAAAACCTGGTGTTTGCCCACAAAATTAAAAACACATTTGTTACTCCTTGGGACCAAGGAAATAACCTCTTTATATCGAAATCTTGTTATATCAGGGCTAAAAAAAAACAATAGCATACAAAGAAGTGGGACCAGCAAGATCACCTTGTTATAACGAGAGTTTGTTATAACAGCGTTCTTTATACCGACGTTCCATTGTACAACACAATGCATGTATGTGTCAAAGAGAGGAATATTATCACAAATGAATTCACATACACATGATTAATGGAAATATATGTTATGAGCATTGTTACATTTAACAATGCCAAAGACAAATTTGATACATTCAAATTGAACTCTGTACATTTGTACATGCAAAACACTTCATAAAAGCTACCAAATCTTATACATTATATATGTAGCTACACACAAATCTATCAAACAGTTTACACAATTACTTACACTTTCATTTCATTTTATTCAAAAATTGAATCTATTGTCTGAAATTTTGGTAAATTACACACAATTCACACAACAAAATATCATTTGAACGATGATGTCTAGTGTGGAATTTGTACAACATGTATTAAAGTCACATTAAAGGTAATGTGCAATTTTGGTAAGCCCTCAAAAAATTTTTCAGATTTATTTGATTTTATGTTTAATAAATAGCACGATACTAGCAATACAAAGATGCTGTGAAGATTTCACGTCCTAAAATGGGATATTAAACAAATGAGAGTCAAAAAATAATAATTGAGGTGCCGGGTCAGGGATATAAACTCCCAACAATGACAAGCATGCACTGTACGCCATACACGCTTTCAAAACCTACACACAGTGACACACATGTTATCACCGTCCGAAGCCCCAAGATTGTTGTGCGGGAAGCCATCGGGGTGGATGGGTCCTAGCTTAGGGCAGTATATAATAATACATGTGACTTGTATAGCGCACTTATCCATCCTGATTAGATGCTCAAGGCGCAAATTATATTGCCGTGATCTAGCTTTCCTTACATATATTTACAGTATGTTTTGATACAAGGAGAACAACATTTTTAAAAACATTTCTTTCCAATTTCCTTTTTGGTACCGAAACTGTACATGAGCTTAATAAAACTATCACATGATGTACTTTATAACATGATCATTATAATACATGACACTCTGCAAACCTATTAGTACTTTAAAAAAATTTGTTATGAAATTTCATCTCACAAAACTTATGAATCATATATTCAAATGAACTTACACTACATGTATGATTACCACGGCACTGTACTGATTTTCTATTCTGCAATCTATAACAGAAGAGTAAAATAAGAAAGTAAAATTCATACACATAGTCCACATATAAACTACCAGTACATACATATACATTACAAATGCCTTGATATGTACTGTATGTGTGACAGCAAAATATACAGTATTATTGTATACATGTCTGTACATTAACAAACTCAATTGCAAATTTCAAAAATTCACACAACTCTAATGTGCATATGTTTAATATCTATGTATTAATATAATTTTATAGTTTCAGTGAAAATTCTTAAAGTTAGCAGTTTTACGATAATTATACAAAAGATGGGATATCCTTTTTAGTAGAAATATACATATTGTGTAATACTGCTGAATTGGCAGTAATAATGTCATTATAGCAGAAATGTAAACTAAAAACCTTCATTGATAAAAAGCAAAAATATCAAGAACTGAATCTTTTATGACCCATAAACAGGTACCAAAAAAAATTCAGGAATGATATTAAAAAAAAACAAAGGAAAAATCCTATTAATGACGACAACTGCTTGGAATATAATGATGTAGGAATGTTAAAAAAATATATATATTTCCCAACGTGAAAAATATGAATGAAAGACTTTAGGATGGAGAGAAAAAAAGGAAGAAAATAATGAGAAGGAAACCAGTCACATGCAACATTAAAGAGAATCAGTTAAAAAAAAAATGGAGGAATAGCATAAAACCAAACACAGACCTAAAGGATGGAAGAAAATATGATAAATTGGGCTAAACTTTCCTCATACTGTAATCAATTATTATTTATCTTTCAAATATAAAAAGTGCTCAACATGACAGCAAGACCCACATGAAATCAACCTTAGGCGATTTCAATTCAAATTCTTACCAAAATCAAATATTGAGATCGAAATATATGTACAGCTCTTATATTTTTGCCCATTACTAATTTCGTGGGGTTTATTTATATCGAGAGATCTTTAAAATCGATAAAGAACACAACTGCTAAGACTTTCGAGAATCAACCGAAGGGCTTTCATAGAGTACCAAAGTGTGACGTCATACCGGTCAAGTTGTCAAGGTTGCTGGTTCTAAACAATTTTGTGCTAAACAATGGCGTGGTGATCACACCAGCGCCAAACACTGAAATTGCCCTGCTCCAGCCCGTTGCTCGAATGACTTTGCGGTGTACCTCATGCGCGGGCTCTGTTGTTTGGAACCAGTATTCTGGACGACGAGCGAATATGACGTCAGCACTTCGGTACTCTATTAGCCTAATGTATCACCTTTTGCAATGTGCAAACATTACAAGAATTAGAACATGATTTCTAAAATTTCTAAATTGCCCTAAAAGAGATTTTGTGAAAGCCTTATAATTTGTTTTCTTTATAGATTCATAAAGTCTCTCCCTATCAAATAACACAAAAATTAGTAATGTGGAAAAAAAGGGACGTACAGATATGACAATCTCAATTCTCAATTTTGTATACAGTGGTTATGAGCAGATTTATTTGAGTTGGAAATTCAAATTTGGATTAAAAAAGAGGTAGAATAATCGCACTTATTTCAAATTAAAGTAATACTGCAGTGTAGAGCATGCCAATGTTTCCTAAATAATCTCCTTGCAAAAAGCAAATTATATGTTGAGAGGTACTTGTACATGTACATATATCAGGGGAGCGTTTCATCAACTGTTTTGTCAGTGATTTTTACTGACAAATTTGCTCTCAGCCAATCAGATGCAAGGATTTCAGTAGCTTATAACAGTTGTCGGTAAAAATCACCGACAAAACGCTTGATGAAACGCTCCCCTGGTAATGTAATTCAGAGTTCTCTATTTCATACATCATACAACAGATCCTTTTTTTTTTACTTGAGGAGCTAAACTTTCCATATACATTGTACATGTATTTTCCTATAAAGAAAAAATGAGATGTTTCAACACGCTACATGTACATACCAATGCAACTAACATTTTCAAACGATAATTAGTAGTTTACATGTACCTGCAGTACGTGTACATGTATATCACAGAATAGTTAATAGGAAGAAAGCGACCAGCACACTCTTCACATAATTATTTACAAAGATTTTTATAAAGATATTGGCCCGTATTCTGAACTCCAGTTTAACTTAAAGGAGAATTATCCCCACGAGACTTTTATCATTGACCTAAAACAGAATTCTAAACAGTTTCTGATAAAGTAAAAACATCGTATATTCGAGAATCGAGAGGATGGGAATTGTCGATTGAATCCTCCGATTTTTATTGTTCTCGAGAGTAAAGCAGCGTCGCCATGTTCCCGGTGCGATCGGGCTGTGTGACGTAGGGCATGGAGTTGGCCGTAGCGCATTGTAATTGGCTCGCAATAGTTCACCAACATTATTTTAAAAAGAGTTTATTATTATTAATAATAACATAAATTACGCAAGAGTTTCATAATTAAATTAAATAAATCAATTTATATTATCTACGTAACTATCACATTTGAAAAACATTTATTAGAGTAAAATAATCCTCGTTAGTAAAACGTGTTCCAGGACACACTAGCTTGATTATACGATTCGCCCGGGCATAAGCTTAGCCTGCAGATCTACGTGATAATCGGCCTCTGTGAAATGATCACTGCAGATCACATTATTTTTCCGATCAAGTTTGAAGTCTTTTCCTTGGAATTTTTCCACGTTCAATATGGTCACCCAACGCTTGAACAATTGCTGACATTTCTGCGGGTCTGGGAACTGATTGGAATGATTTCCCTATCGTTTTCTTGGAACAGTTACAACAGCCGAACGCTTGACAATACACCATGTTTACCGTGTGTATATGCAGCGCGCGCTTCATGCAAGCTAGCTACTAGCTAGTGAGTTCTCCATCCCCTACGTCATCACGCGCAAGGTTTTATGGGAAATTTAGAGAAAATGGACGCCGCCAGTAGGAGTAGACGACGTTGTAATCATCGTAAAAAGTGGTCTCTATTTTCTGCTCTTACAACGGCATCAGTTGGTCTAAAACCGTGATTTTTATATCAAATTAAATGTTATTTTATTCACTATGACCCTATTGACATTTAAAAGCCTAGGGATAATTCTCCTTTAAACCATGGTCTAAATGTGTGGTTTAACTATGGGCAGCCAAACTGACACAAATCTCTAACAGTAGATATTCAAATTATCAGCATTTTCGGTACTCAAACGATTAATAAAAACTGTCTGGGAATGATAAGTCCCTAAAGCCGCAAGATCTTGGGGGGAAAGATCATTTGCCCATGCATGTCCTAAATTAAGAATCATGTAAAAACATTTCTGTTTAATTCTTAATTAATTTCTACATGCGCCTTGAGCACTCCACAGAGTGGATTTGGCACTATACAAGTTACATTTATTATTATTATTATTAAGTACAATATTTTCTTTGACTGTTAAAGCACGAGACCAGAATCCAGTAAACATATTAAAGGAACATACATTATAAACAAAGTTTTGACATTTTTGGCTACCCATAGTTAAACCACACATTTAGACCATGGTTTAAAGGGATACTCAACCCGCAGATTGTGGACGTTTTAATGCCGCGAGAGGGCATCGTGATCGTTACCCGATCATGCCGTTGCCCCGCGAGGCGCAAACCTCTGATAAACTGGTCGCCGCACAAACATGCACCCTCCGCCTGAGCTCAAGCTCTCGTGCGAGATTCGGTCGGCTTCGTGCAGTCGAAATGTAATCCCACTTAGTCCAACGGACGCGTTCGACGCACAAACTTTATGTACGAGTGAATGGGGCTTACGCAATCCTGACTTTCCCCACGGCCGCCCGGTGGCGTATCCCATTAAGTTAAACCGGAGTTCAGAATACAGGCCATTCAGTTTGAATCTTAACATTTCAGAAACTACAACTCTACTCATAAATATGGAATAATAAGTACATACCATACTGCCTTGCAAAGCAACTTGTATATGTACATGTTGCACTACAATATTATTGCAAAGCATTGAGGTACGTTGCAATAATTTCTCAAATTCACCAAAATTTCTCCTCTTTTGTTCATGAACAGACTAATACAGATGTTGAATTTGCATACAATTGAAACTAATATGTATGCAATGAAACCTGCGGAGCGTTTCATCAAGCATTTTGTCAGTGATTTTTACTGACAAATTTGCTCTCAGCCAATCAGATGCAAGGATTTCAGTAGCTTATAACAGTTGTCGGTAAAAATCCCTGATAAAAAGCTTGATAAAACGCTCCCCTGTACTGTAAACCCAGAAACGTTAGCGACATGAAACTTTCAAGAATTCCAAAAGACAGCCAGGTTTACAGCGAGAAACTTACGCTAACTGCAAAAATTCTGCGATGTGTCAGGTGTAATTCAATAACGTTTACGAGTCTAAACCACTCGCGAAAATCTGCGAACATTAAATGCACGCAAAAGTTTTTGGTTTTTAAAGTTGATGAAAATGGCTCAACAGAGGCAAAAAGATGCAGCCTTTCTAAGCAGGTGGGCCTTATGCTGAGGTAACTTTAGTACATTATCATTGAAAAACACAGACTGTTCAAGTGATAAAGCAGGTTCCACTGAGTTATGAAAATGGGCAAAAAGAGTTTTTGAATTTTTAAATTCAATACAACTGCAGCACTTCCTTTTAATAAACCTTAGTATACTGAAATAAGCCCAGTACACGGAAGGGTGTTGTTGTTTGATTTTATTTGGCAATCGGTCATATTTTCGCCACTAATTTTATTTTATTTCGAACAAAAAATGTAGACCATTTTTTTTTTCTTCTGCTTTTTTTCTAGGGTACACTTGTTTTGCCTGAATTTGCAGTTAATTTGTGGAAAAGACTTCACAGTGCTGAATTATTTGATTCTAAAAATCCATAAAATTTTATTGAAACAGTATAAAAGCGGTTGTGTTTTTCTTTGAGCCCAACATGGTGACCGGTCGCATCAGAGGGCGTTGCTTTACCCACTGGTACATGTAGATGGTCTTCACTTACAAACTGACTCTGAAGGACCCCAGTCCGAAAATGAGTCGTGTCTTTTGTATGGTGACGTTAAAGAACGGTCCCCAGAAGTAAATAATCATATCTGATTGAGACACGTCTGTACAAACCCAATCACACTCACTCACGCAATTTAGTGTGGAGAAATGTCAGATGGTCTAGCAGTAATGTCCACGGTCAGCTCTCTGTCTTTGCCGACAAAAGGTGAAACCGACTCTGGCGGACCCCAGTTCGAAACTCAGTCACATCTCTGGGATGGTGAAGTTAATTTTAAGTTGAGTTCTGGTCATGAGATTGAATTGTGAAAAAAAAACTGTCTCAAAGCAATTGGGAAAGGTTGATTAATATAGCACATAAGAATTGGTGTATGCTTTAAGGTTTTGGAATGACCAAAAATGATAAGAAGTCACATGCGCTGCAAACAGATATGTGTACATATGGGACTACACACAAATGTTCGGCCAGAACAATTCAGCTGTTTCTTGTCATATTTTGAATGAGAGGGTATTTGAAGAGCAATCCTTTTCAGGGGACATTTCTACTATGATATTCTTCCAAACTAACACAAAAAGAATGAGAAAGCTCATAAGTTATTCTTTTAACTTTCCCAGAACTCAACCTTCCCTCTCAAGGTCGGCCCCTAGATGTAAATAATCCTTTCTAATTGATACAAATCTGTGAAAACCCTATTACAAATGTAGATTTCCACTTGAAAATGCATGTATGAAGAACTAGTCTTTACACTTCAGGGTCACTCACAGGTGGAAGCGAAGTTTCTTTCTTCAGCTCCATATAACCTACAGTGAGTTTCAAGTTCCTTGTATTTCAATTTATTTTATTTATTCACGGAACTTACATCAGCCAGAGGCTGTTTAACAGAAAGGCTATGTAATAAAAACATAAAAGATCATATACACTAGATAAAAATACATGGTAATAAAACACTAAATTAGCAAGATAAAATTTACATAGATAAATATAAAATCATATTGCATGATAACAACAAAAACACACAATAAAACAAGAACAACTACTAACTCACTCAAAATGATTACAAAAATTAGACAAGTACAAAATTACACATAAAAAGTTTGTCGGATTGAAATATGAAATGGCGGCAAGATAGTAGGTCACGTCTACTACTGAAAACAGACAGACCCTACCCTCCCCCCTCCCCGCCCTTCTTGCTCCATAGTTTCGAAAATTTGTACCATCTATCGAGGCATCCAATCAACTTCCCTGGTAATGGCCTATCCATCCTGTCTTTCTTCCAGCACGTTTCAGTTAAAAACATGATCTTGGGAGAGGCAGGTACAAGTGTGGAATGATCTTCTGTCTTCCTCTGGGTGGGTGAAACAAAGAGAAGAAATGGTAAGGGAGGGAGAGAGTCTGAGAAGTAACTTTAAAAGTAACGTACGAATCGGGGGGGGGGGATGTCTCATTGAGGCCTGTACATCATCTGATAAAAAGGGTACTTTTTCAGCATTAGGCGCGTAATCCGGGTTATGCGTTTAGGGAATCAAAAACAGCAAAAATCAAGAAAAAGGATATCAAATTCAGAGGTGATAAGAAGACCTGCAGAAAGGGGGGAGGGGGGGATGGAGTTCGGTAATGTGTTCCAACTTAAGTTAAATTTCTTTTACGGTTCCTTTTTGGCTAAAAAAGATCTATGATGGTGATGTAATCCTCAAATAGGATGTAAAATACCACGCAAGATATAAAATCGCCTTTAAGAGTATAAAAATCAGAGATGTTAGACCGGTTTCCCTGTTTAGGGTATCGAAACTACAGTAACTCCTACTGCAATCCCCGTTTAGGGTGCTTTTCAGAAAGTGATTTACACAAATCGTGTGTTGAGAGCCAGAAGGGCGTTAACACGTATGTTTTAACACAGAGTTAACGCCCTTCTGGCTCTCAACACACGAAATGATGCACAGGTCTCAATGAGACCACCCCGATAGGAATGTATAGGAATTGTAGTCCGATGGACAAGTCTCCAGACTGTGAACCACAAGGTACTGGGTTTGAATCTGCACTAATGTCCTTTGGTACGACGTTAATCTACATTTGCCACACTTAAACCCAGGTGAGGTACCTGGCAGGAATTAATTCTTCAAAATGCTTCAGTGCTCTAAGCGCAGCCGGGGTAACAATGGAGCAACAGGAGTGGCAGTATGCTAGACATGAGCGTTATACAAGAACCCACTATTATTACTATTATTAAGAATGGGAAATGAAATTTAGAAATTGAGAGACAGGGAATAACTCAAAAGCACCATCCCCACACATGCCATTAAATTGCCTTTAGAAAATCTGCGAAAGCAATATTAAACAGTACAAGTGTAGTGCACATCACGTATCCTTATGCTATATCACATGGAGCAGTGAGTAGGCATAGGGTCTTGGTTGAAGATACAGTTGAGTTCTGGTCATGAGATTGAATTATGAAATAAAATGCCTCAAAGAAATTGGGAAAGGTTGATTACATAGCAAATAAAAATTGGTGTATGCTATAAGGTTGTGGAATCACCAAAATGATAAGAAATTGACTCAATCCTGCCGAGAGTCACATGCACTGCGCACAGAAATCTGTACATGGGACTACACACAAATGTTCGGCCCGAACATTTCAGCCGTTTCTTGTCATATTTTGAATGTGAGAGCTTTTGAAGAGCAATCCTTTTCAGGGGACATATCTATTATGATAATCTTCCAAATGATCATAAAAAGAATGAGAAAGCTCACAAATTATTTTTTACCTTGCCCAGAACTCAAGCTTCCCTTTAACCCTTCTGTTTATTTCCTCCCAAGGCATTGCCTCTACGGTTCTTGATTTACACATAAAATGAATTATATCTTGCTGCGATTTGTTGGGAACAGGGCTGAAACATGAAAACTGTTTGACAATCTCTTTAACTTGTTCCTCCTATTGAATTGTAAAAAAAAAAAATGTTTACGTGTAGCTAGGGCATGGCAAAAGCTTACACACCCACAGGCTCCAAGCAGCTCCTTACGTTCTCGAATTCAGCATATCTTGCTGGGGAATATTATTTGTAGGTAAAAATCATTGACAAGACACTTGAAGACACTTGATGAAACAGAGGTGTCTTTGTCCAGTGGATACGTCACCAGACTATGGATCACACGGTTTGCTGATTGAGTCCTGCTGTGGCACTAATGTTCTCTGACAATACATTAATCTACATTTGCCACTTTCCACCCAGGTGTAGTAAATTAATTAATGGGTACCTGGTAGGAATTTATTCCTTGAATGCTGTCAGTGCCTTAGGGCAGCTGGGCTAAAGCCAGGGTAATAATAACAGTACTATGTAGGAGTCTTTGAGAACCCCCTGGGATGGATATGTGAGAAATATAAATGTAGCTTTTATTATCATTATAATTTTTGAAAACGCTTGACACTGTCTGTGTACAGTAAAACAAACGAGACAAGACAAGACTAAATCTTACCTTCTGCCTGATCTCATCATCGCTGCAGTGACTGAGATCATGATATGGAAGGCGTCCTTCATTGTAAAGCTGATATAGAAGGCATCCGAGGCCCCAGCTATCTGACTCTCGTGACAGTCTTCTCCCATCCAGCACCTAATAAACAGAGACAGAAAAAGACCGGAGGTCATAAATAATATTATAAAACGGGTTCAAGAATGTAGCCATCCTGATTGGTCAAATAACACCATGTGACTGTGCAAAAAAAAGTGATAACGAACGGCAAAAAGGCTCTAAACCACGGCTGAGCTGCGAGTACGCGTACCTCTGGTGCGTGCAAACTAAAAACGCAATGAAATCGCGTAGTTTAATTGTCATTTTAGCGCAGGGATTACATGCGCGCACTGAAACGCGCATGACTTTTGTTGGCTGCGCTTCTGTGATGTCATCCAGGAAAGCAAATGGCAGCCTCCATGACTGTGCGACTCTTGGCGTTTCTATGGGGTTTGTAACCATTTTTATAGACTTCATAATCATATTGCCGACCTGTTTTATAAAAATATTAATACATGGTTGTGAGTTCGTGCATTAGTGCGATCTGGCAACACGCAGGTTTTTATCGTGGTGTCAAACACACTCGCCTTGCGCCTCGTGCGTATAGTACACCACGATTAAAACCTTTGTATTGCCAGATTGCACCAACGCACTTCCAACCATGTATTAATAGTATACTAAAACAGGGCTGGTGGAGAGTTTTTCAAATTGGGGGGGGGGCCCACAAGTAAGATGAATTGTATAATTATATGAATTATGAGACAGCACTTGTGCGACCGAGCTCACGGGTGGGGTCCAGGGGGCGGAACCCTTGGAAGCTGTGGGATTTTAGATATTTCAGTACAGTTTGACAGGTTTATATTTTTAATCGTTATTTACAGAGTTGAGTCAATATTTTGTGCGAAATTGACGGAAATATCACAATTATGTCCAATAATACACTATAGTGCACTTGCCACAAAATTACCTTATATTAACCATTATTTTTTTTTATAATGCAAGTAGATGCATTAAAGACAGATTCATGAAGTCCTTTTTCAGAATATGAACTTTTCAATATCCAAATTTTGCAAGTGAGCGAAGCAAGCAAGCAAATTATTTAACCTTAATTTTCGTAGTGAAAATGTACAGAAGTTACATGTAGAAATTACAAAATTATCTGGGAACCTCGCTGCTCAATTACATGTATGTGGATATTCTGGCTCCTCGCTGCCCGAACATGAAGTGGTGATTGCTTGAATATCGTAACTTTGAAAATTCTCGGGGGAAGGGGGGCTGCGGCCCATTGCCGAAGCGGGGACGCCTTTTGCCCAAATATCAACTTTAAATTTCTACATTGCGAGCGAGCGAGCAAATCTTTTTAACTTTTCGTAGTGAAAATGTAAAGGAGTAACATACAGAAGTTACATAATTATCTGGGAACCCCGCGGCCCGAATATGACGTGGTGGTTGCCCGAATATCGCCTCGGAACCTTGGAAATCTTGGGGGGGAGGGTGGCTGCAGCCCATTGCTGATGGGGGATGCCTTTTGCCCGAATATTAACTCTCCAGTTTTTTTGCGAGCGAGCGAGCAAAAGAATATTGGCCAGGTCAGTACAGAGCAAATTAAAATCAACTTCATATGAAGGTGGACTTCTCCTATCATGAACATTATCCCTGCCCTTACCTCTGGGGGAGCTATCCGAGGATCCAGGCCAGTTTTCACATGCTCCGGAACTTCATCTTCTCTCCACTCCTCGGAGCATGACCCTCTCAAGTCCCTGTTGGAGGAATCTATAGCTACAGCATAGTCCAAGTTGCACAGCTTCACACCGTCTTCATGGGTCACTACAACATGATCCACTAAGAGAGAAACAGTATGAACAGAGCATACATGGGACTGAAATATATAATCACGAAACCAAATTCATGGGTAACTGCATGTACCACATGATCTACTTAAAAGAGAAACGGTCTGAACGGAGCATAAATGAGCTTGAAATATATAGTCATGAAACCAACTTTTGGGTAACTATCACTATGAAGAGTGAGAGTATGAACAGAACATACATGGGATTGAAATATATACATGTAATCATGAAACCAGCTTGAAGCCTTGTTTATGCTGAATTTAAAAAACCCACAGCAGTAAATTAAATATCTGAGAGCCAAAATTCAGAATTTTTTGTAACACCATGAATCCGTCCCTCCCCATCTGAGAGACCACAAAAATAACAAGGCCTTCGCATTGTCGCTAGTTTCACAAACCAGCAACAAGTGACTACATGTTCATATAATTATGTTAAAGAAAAGCAATAAAGTGAACACCTTGGGGGAAAAAACATGCTTTGGATTTAGAATGCTCTACTCTGCTCCATTCATTTCATACATGTATATCTTTCACACTTTCATTACATATCTTCTTGACAATAAACTCTTTACATACTACACAAAATTTAACGTTTATTTAGCGACTACAAATCTGAACTTGCAGGCTACTACATCATAATTCTTGGGTGTAAATACATCAAGTAAATCCAAAATAAATCAAACAGATGAAATACCTTTCCAGTTGAGGTAGAGTATTCGAGACTCATGAAGTTTAACAGCAGCATCGCATGCTTTTATCCAGTACTCCTCAAGAGTATATTGGGAAAGCTGCAAACAGGACGACAGATTCTTTTCTAGAGAAAATAGGAATAAAAGATGAGATTTCACTATGACAGAACTACTACAAGTTTAAAGATAATGTTGAGTTCTGGTCATGCGATTACATTGTGGAGGATAGTGTCTCGAAGCAATTGGGAATTTGATCATGTCTACATAAGAATTGGTGTATACTGTGAGGTGTTGGAATCATTAAAATGATAAGAAATTGACGCGATCTCGCTGTAAAGCACATGCACTGCACACAGATATGGGTATATGGGACTGCATACACATGTGGTTTGAATGTTTGGCCCAAACACCTCAGCTATTTTGACTATGAGGGCATTTGAAGAGCAATCCTTTTCAAAGGACATTTCTTCTGATGTTCTTCCAAACTGACACGAAAGGAATGAGACAGCTCACAAAACCAAGGACATAGATAAGAACTGTACATGTACATTCACTTCGAGGACTCAAAGTAGACCGAGGATGTCCTCAGTATCAGAATCTCTACAAACGGTTTCAAATTTCACGCCCTTTCATATAGGGATAGGTTAATTTAGGCCCTCTGTTTGCTCATAAAAATAGGTCTTTGTTCATGCAGAAAATTATTAACGTTTTCTTGAATATGTAGTAAAATACAGATGCCTGCATATGAGTCCTCAGTTCACGCTATAAACGCGTATGTCTGTTGCATGTGTGTGTGATTAGATTTTTACAGACGTAATGTATATCAATCAGTTCTGATTATGTACACCAGGGACCGACCTTTAACGTCACCATCTAAAAGACATGACTAAGTTTCGAACCTGGGTCCGATCAGAGTGAGTTTGTAGGTGAAGACAGAGAGCTGACCGTACTGCGGACATTACCGCTAGACCAACTAACATTAGGGGATAAGGAAATGGCATATAATCAGTACCTGATAGGTATGTCGAACAAATAAGTAGCTTTTCATTGATCTGTCTGTACCATAGACAGGTTGAGATGTGGTCTCCCAAGATCGGTTGAGTCTTATGAAGTAGCTGCAGAGTACTGATCAGACTTTGACAGTGTCGGAGTCTGATCGAAGTCTGAAAGAAGAGTATGAAGAGTATGAAAGAAGAGTATGAAAAAAAAAGAAGAGTATGAAAATCTTTGCCAGGGGTAAAAACAGGTCCTCACATCATCAAACTGACCAACAAGCTGTTTTGTGCCTGGTAGAATGGATGCCCAGGCAACAGATTTATATTTCTAATTCATAACAAGGTAAATGCACAGGGCAGTCTCGCCTGCACTGCGCAATTATCGGGGCAAAATTGAGGTGAAAAATCAAAGGTTGGGGAATGCAAGGGGTGCTTAAGGATGATCCCTGCCAATTTTGGTTGAAATCCACCACTAGCAAAGTTTGAGAAGAAGTCAAATGCATGTGTAAATTTGACAAAAAACTTAACAAAGTTAAACTGTTGTACCATATTTGTGTATATACCTTCGGTTGTTATGGTGTTACATAACATTTAAACATGACATGTCAATAAAAAATGGCAGATTCATATTTGTTTATGTGTAAAACGCATAGGGGTTGGGAGGATTCTAATGTGTTGCTTCTTTTTACTGCTCAGTCCATATTTTGAACGATTAAAACCTGAAGTGAAGTTGAAAATATCTTATCTATTAAAGTGTAACGATTACAAAACAATGGAAAACAAAAGGAATAAAACAATAATTAACATAATAGAAATAAAGAAATACAGAAGAAAACTTAATAAATTAATGCATATAATTTGCATACATTAACATTGTAAGTTATACAACCACATGCTAAATAACTTCCTTTCACATACTTCAAAATAGGGAGAACATTGGAGGTCCATATTGACAAAACAATCCAAAAAATTCAATAAAATACATAAAATTACTATATATGAAAAATCAATTAGCATTAAGTTCTAAAATATTTTCATGAAATTAACTATTCATTCTTGTATGTTACATCATAAATTAAACAGACGCAAAATTTGGTAACAAACGGACATTGTTTAGCCGAGATCTTGTGGGGGCACCCCCCCCCCCCCCCATCTTCAAAACCTTTAAATTAGCCCAGTTTTTTATGGTTAATATGAAAATGTAAGAACTGGTTATTCATTTGAAAGTGGGTGATATACAAAAGACAATCCCTACCAAAAATGATGCCAAGTTAACGCAATTTATCTTAAGTGACCTTTGACTTTGGACGACTTTTGACCTGAAATTTGTTCCACATTATTTTCACTCTACAACCCTGTGTGCAAGTGTCATGGAAATTGAATATATACTTTTGAAATGAAAGCACTTCTGAAAATTGTTGACGCCGCCGCGCTATCGCCGTCATCGGAAAAGCAGCACCTTTGTCTCGTTTTTTGCTTTATTTTTAGGCGAGACAAAAATGCATATTCCAAAGTTTGGGCTGTCCCATGAAATGGTAGAATGGATGTGCAGAACTAGCGTACCCAAGGGGGGGGGGGGGCAAAGGGGCAGACAAATTTTGACCAAACAAAAAGTGTACATTGTGCTCCCCTTTCTAGAACAGTACTGATAACCCTTTGAAAAAAAAATGCTCACTTATGAAATGAGGCCCTGTGCCCGACATAACTAAAAGTGAAGGAGAAAGTATACCTTTTTGATGACAATGGAGTTCTTTGCCTTTCACTTATGAAATGAGGCCCTGTGCCCGACATAAGTAAAAGTGAAGGAGAAAGTACCTTTTTGATGACAATGGAGTTCTTTGCCTTTCACTTATGAAATGAGGTCCTGTGCCCGACATAAGTAAAAGTGAAGGAGAAAGTACCTTTTTGATGACAATGGAGTTCTTTGCCTTTCACTTATGAAATGAGGTCCTGTGCCCGACATAAGTAAAAGTGAAGGAGAAAGTACCTTTTTGATGACAATGGAGTTCTTTGCCTTTCACTTATGAAATGAGGCCCTGTGCCCGACATAACTAAAAGTGAAGGAGAAAGTACCTTTTTGATGACAATGGAGTTCTTTGCCTTTCACTTATGAAATGAGGCCCTGTGCCCGACATAACTAAAAGTGAAGGAGAAAGTACCTTTTTGATGACAATGGAGTTCTTTGCCTTGCACTTATGAAATGAGGTCCTGTGCCCGACATAACTAAAAGTGAAGGAGAAAGTACCTTTTTGATGACAATGGAGTTCTTTGCCTCGACGTTCTGCTTTGTGGCTCTGCAACGGATGGGAGTGAAGCGTCCAAACTTGCAAAGCCTGCCCAGTGTTGTCAGATGACAGCCAGGCTGTCCCTTTCTGAGGTAGCTTTCTGCATTGATATTGGCACTCTGATGTCAGATAAGATAATGGCGGAAAGTATTCATGAATGCGATCACATTGTCTGTGTTTATATAGTACCTACACTGTATGAACAATGACCTTTGACATACAATTATGCAATTTAATATTTTCAAAATCATTAAATCTATTAACCCTTTCAAGACAATTTACCACATTTTGTGGTTTGGCTCAATAACTTTTGATTCAGAGCTCTACAAAATATACCAGATGTATGAGTAGAAAGAGCAAAAATATCTGCACACATTATGTCCATTTATGTTGCATTACTATATTGCCTTTGATGCCAGGAATTTAAAAAAGGAGAGTAAGCTTTAAAATCCTCAAATTGGCAACACATTAAGATGTTCAAAATCATTGTTTTTTTATCCAAATTGGCAATTTTTGACAAAATTTCTAATCATGTATAATTGTTTTCAAAGACATTACACCTTATTCAAACCATGTAGCACTAAAAGAAAAATGTTATTGTTGCCAATTTGAAGAACAAAATGTGATCAATTTAGCACTTAAATAATTCCTGTCCTGAAAGGCTTAATAAACATGTTTGTTCTGAATATAAATGTATGCCCCATCCTGAAGGAAACATATCTTCTAAACTGACCATTCATAACAGGACCCCACATCGAAAAATTGCAGTTCATTCCCGTCATTATAGCCATGATTTCAATATGGATTTCATGAATGCGGGTATGACATCGAAGCTTGGATTATGATTATGGCAATCATATACATGTACATGTGTATTTTGATAAGTTTTTACATGAAAATCAGATAATCCTTGTGACAGTTGCACACTACATGTACTTATGGTGCCATACACAATGACAATGGTGCTGGAGCACCGGTGCAGCCAGAGTTGGACCACTGCATGGAATTGCAATCGAGCAGCTACACGTAGCACTGCCACAAATAGGTGACGTATGAGTCGACTCGAGACCGCATATTGAAACCAGAGTTGTTTTTCTTCAATAAAAGAACCTCCTAAACCTACTACTTACCCATGCTATTTCATCATCAGCAGCTGGATATTGCAACTGCTCAAGCTCATGGAGTTTCTCTAAGACCTTAATCTCTCTCTCCGTGATCAAACACCCCAAGGCTCCTTCAAATATATGCATCGCAGGCTCATGAAGTGCTCCAGTCTCACTGAAAAGAGAATACATTCAAAGCCAATTTATAGTTTTCAGAACAAAAGTGAAATTGAAATGCAACAAGTTGAATATAGTCTGATATTGTTCTCCTGATATCGAAAGACACACAAGCCAGATCATCTGATATTCCGTGCTGGATTTGCGATGGATTTTAGTGTAAATATCTGAAAGGAACGCAAGATCACGTCTAAACAGAGCCCTATGCTAGGTCTCTTTGACTGCAACCACTCCCTGCACAACCATCTCAGCAGTTCGCTTGAAGATAGCGTGTGTTCTCTGTGTCGCAAACGCATAGTTTTACATGTGTGTATAGTGCACATCAATGTTTGAATTCAAGTCCCAGGCCTGGTACCTAAATAATCATGTACCTCTCAATTATTTAACAATCCACTTGAGGAGGAAGAATCTTCAAAGAAGCTTTGCAATGCTAGTATCTTACTACATGTATTTATCAACTAAAATCCAAGAAATCTGACAAAAAGAGTTTACATGTAAGGGCTTAACAAAACTATACATTCCCTTAATAATAATAACACACAAAACATTCCAACTATGCCTCTATGCACTTTCAGAAATTACCCAAACGATATTCCCAGTTACACTGAACATTACAAATATTTCAAACAGAAGAGTACAGCCTGTGTGCTTCACACCCATCTACCTTTCAAATATTTTCACAGCAAAACGGACTGTCAAATTTAGGGTGGGTTCATGGCTTTATGGTATTGTATTTAAGTGTCAAAATAGAGTCTGTGCCTGCAGACTACTTTGGTGGTAAGGACAGAAAGACAAAGTCACCTGCACAGCTCCTTGAAGTAACAGCAGAATGGCAACATGCACCGATCTGAATGACAGCCCAGACTATGATTCCAGTAAGCTTTGACAGTCTCCTTGCAGTCGCTGCATTTGTCCAGTAAGCCGTTACTCCAGCACTTCTTGAAGTTATTCTGATAAACTCTTGTCTGCACAGTGGAATATGATCAAATAAGGATAGGAAAAACATCAACCAATAGGTTGCATTTTGCCAGAGCTATACATACAGAGAGTTGCGACACTGGAGGTCGGTTCTGATTGGTCAGTCATTCAATGGAGCTTCAAATAATTGCTTCCAATAGAGAATGTACTTGGGAGGGAACTACTGAGAGCTCCATGATCCGCCATGTTTTAACAAAGACCGCATACGCTTAGGCTTATCAAGTGCGTGTCACAACACTCTCTTTCAACACATTCTGATTTAGCAGGAAATTCATCTACATTTGCCATTCTTAAACATTTGAACGTTTTGAGCATTTTGCATGGTAGATATGAGCACAACACAAGAAGCCAATACACATGTAACATGTATCATCATAATATGAGCAACAGGAATAGGAAAAACCTTATAAGCTACATGTACAATGTAAATAGAAGTGTTTTTACTCAATTTTCCTAGCTCCATAATCATTATCATCATGCCAGAAATATTAATTACTTAAAGGAAATTAAATATGAGTTTACTATTTTGTTTTTCTTCAAACAGCAAGAATCATATACATAACGTGCACGAGCATAGAATACGTGCATCGTGCAAGTATCTGGCGTTCACTCACCTTGAGGCATTCCAGATCAAAGCAGCAGTCGTGCTCCATAGCCTGACAGTATGCCCGCATTTCAAGGAGTTTCTGCAAATTGTCCTTTGTTGCCTGGTCCAGGGTGTCCCCATGGAGGGGTGCCATCGATACTTTAATTTCTGGGACCTGTCATGGTGGGCATAGTGATTAGGAATAGTACATAACGTCTTGTTGGCTCACATTCATGAAGGTGCAATGAACAACTGACTGCATATTAACATGCTTACCGTCTTATGGGAAGAGAAGATCGACACTTGGCGCTCCATAACTCAGTGGACAAAAAACTCATCTTATGAAACCTGGACTAAAGTTAGTACGCATTTATGAACCACTCAGATAAAAGTACAACTCTATCTTTATCAAACAGCATGTTATTGAAGAAATGCAATACACTGAACATAATTTCTCCCAAACGGGTAACGGGGTATTGCTGTGATTCAGTAAAGGGGGTAATTCTTTAAAGGAATGTTTAGCCAGGGAAGGGGGTAATTGTCTGGGTAGAAATTGTCCCATACAATTACCCACTTCCCAGTCCCCCTCCCTCTCCCTGGCTAACTAATTATGTAAAGGGGGTAATTCTTTAAAGGGGTACAGTTAGCTGGGAAGGGGGGGGGGATCAAGGAGGGGTAAGTGTCTGGGTGGAAGTTGTCCCAGAGTGTTGTTGTCTTGAGGGGAGGGGGAGGTGTGTTTTGGGTAGGGGATGATACAATTCAAATTCAAAGTGATTGAAATAGAATCCTGACATAATAGGATTATCATCAAAACAAAACAGTGTAACTAATGTATCTGTTTGAGTGATTACTGCATACTTGGGCTAGTTATCGAATTACTCTTTAAGGAGTTGTCCTCCTAATACCTTTTTACACCGAGTAGATCAAATTCATCAACAATCTTTTCCAATACACAACAGTCATGTCACTGTACAATGTCAATAACCTCCCTTATACATGCACCATCTACGCTGGCTATCAAATAATTAAAGAAAAATCCAACCTTACTATAGCAAGCTGTTCTGAAAGAAAGCAGAAAACTCAGAGAAACAGATTACTGAACGTTTGAATGAAATCGCACAAGTAATAAAGTTATGAATTTTTGAAAGTTGCAATCACTATATATAGACCTGTTTAAAAATATATTCAAATTTTAGGCATACTTTTAAAACAAGGTTGTTCTTGACAACCTGAAAGCTTGTCAGAGGATTGTCAGACATAGCAACAAGTAATGTATGCAAACTGGATTTCATGTATTGTAGTTCATTCATTAATAACAGGTTAAAGGAGTACCTCATTACTAGATCCCCGGGAAAGAAACATACAAATTTGAATGTTAGTAAACGGGTCTATTTCAGAGTATCCGAATAGGAAAGTCGTTGTGATGTAGCGGCAGACAACTCTTCCATTTGCTCCAACACGCAATATGACTGAAATGTAAATTTTCAAAATTAATAACTCAGAGGGATCTTTTTCTTTTTGGAGGACCTACATGTACACCTGTATAACAATAAACTTTTCATAATAAAGCCGCAGGGCCATTTCTCTAGGGGCGGTACTGACAATATACGCTGTCAGCGTATATTGTCAGTACCGCCCCGAGAGAAATGGCGCTTAGGGGAAAACAGTAAATTAATGATATTTTAGTGTATGACAAACTGGAGAGTTGACCGGGAATAAGTCACAGTCGACCCATCAAATAGCCAATTTGAGATTCGCAAAAGTTAGTGATCTCATTTTGCAAACATTCATAACTTTGTTATTCTTTGTCCAATTTCTTTCAAACCTTCACCAACCAGTTTCTCTTATATTTGTGCTTACATGCAAATCAGCTTATTACAAAGGCTAGATTGCCCTTTAATTCAAACATAATGGCCCTAATTCACAAAGGAGGTTTATTTTAAATCATAGTTTAAACCCCCTCCTGGGTTTTTTAAGCGTATGTGCGCACAGAATCCAACCCAATTATATATTTTCTTTAAGCATGCGAATGGGCAATGTGCGCTTACTTACACTTATTTTAATACGTTTATGGAGGTTTAAACCTCCTTTGTGAATTCGGGCCATTGTGTTGCTTTACAAACCAGACCTGTTTTGTTGCATTTTTTGTGTCATCACTGCCTTGCTGATCATCAACTGATTCTAGATAATATAAAATAAAACATATTCATGTTGAGGCAGGTCTCATGATAATGTAATAATAATAATAAAAATAATGATAATAATATTATTGTTTAATAATAATAAGAAAAAAAATAATAATAACTAGAAATGTGCACTGCTGGTGCCGCGCAATGCGAAATGTATCCCCCGGCACTGGCAGCGATTTGAAGGAGGGACAAAGACCCTCCCCCATCCCCTCCCTCAAACAAAAGGATGGTGTAGAAATTGCCGCCAGTGGCCCGGAATATTGTCAACACTAGGAGCAGCATTACCAAAACGATTTGTGCAGATTAGAGTATAATGCATTTTTATAGAAAATTCGGAAGAAATATGACCTCAGAGCGCACATAAGCCATCCACTAAAATATGACCTTTGATCCTATGAAAGACGGAACACTAGAGGCAGCATCACCAAAAACTGTAGAGGTGTAATCTATAATGGACCTACATACAAAATATGAAAGAAATGAGTTAACAAATGTGTCCTCCAGAATGCATGCAACGAAAATATGACATTTGACCCTAACAGCAACCTGAATATGACATTTGACTGTATAGAAAGTGGTACAGTGGGGGTAGCATCAGCAAACAATTTAGATGTGTAGGTTTCACTAAGACACATCTTCATATAAAATTTGAAAGAAATGTGTTGAGAGATATACCAAGATATATCTCCATACAAAATTTGAAAGAAATCCGTCAAGAAATGTGGCCTGCAGAGTGCACTCACGCCATGCCCTGAAGTATGACCTTTGACCCTATAAAAGACGGAACACTGGTGGCAGCATCACCAAAAACTATAGGTTTTTAGATTACACCAAGAGACACCTTCATGCAAAATTTGAACGAAATCCGTCAAGAAATGCAGAAGTAAGAGTGCACAAAAGGGACAAATGAGCTTTGACCCTATAAAGGACGGAACAATGAGGGCAGCATCACCAAACAGTAAAGATGTGTAGATTATACCAAGATACATCTCCATGAACGAAATCCGTTGAGAAATGTGACCGCCAGAGCGCACACAAGAGTACACACAAGACATCCATCAAAATATGACCTTTGACCCTATAAAAGACGGACACTGGGGGCAGCATCACCAAAATCTATAGGGTTCCAGATTTTACCAAGAGACACCTTCATACAAAATTTGAACAAAATCCGTTGAGAAATGTGACCGCTAGAGCGCACACAACCTATCCCCCAAAATATGGCCTTTTACCCTATAAAAGACGGAACACTGGGGGCAGCATCACCAGAAACTATAGGGGTCCAGATTTTACCAAGATACACGTCCACAGGAAGTCTGAAAGAAATTCGTCGAGAAATGTGACCGCTAGAGCGCACACAAGAATGTGACGCGGCGGCGGCGGCGGCGGCGGCGGCGGCGAAACGCTGCTGAATCCAAAGTATCCTCCGGCATACTGCCGGGGGATACAATAATAACTGATTTTTATATCGCCTTTCTAATTACATGTAAGTAAGTTATCAAAGCGCTTTACAGAACCCCAGTCATTGGATTCAATTACGATTCTGCACATTCTCCACTCCCTATGGGAGCATTCCAGTCTGGCGGCCATTTTACAGGCGCACATACAGTACATGTATGCTATTCCAGCCACAATGACGTTCACATCCTACCAGGTACCCATATAACACCTGGGTGTGGAGAGGATTAATGCAGATAAAATGCCTTGCTCAAGGACATAAGTGCCATGCAGGGTTCGAACCCACAACTTTTGGATCCCCAGTCAAGTGGTTTAACCACTCGACTATGACACCTCTATTCCCTTTGAGGTACATTTCCACGTAGTCTAATAACTATAACCCAAATCAGGTTAGATCAAATATATCCGAATCTCACGAACCAACTCACCAGGTCTGCTGATTTCCAGTTCCTTTGAATTTTTAGGAATGTGTTTACTAGGATCCTCCTCACCTTCCGGTCTACTTGTGGTCGATTTCAGCTACATGAATATAAGAATAATAAGAAATGTCTTACAATGTTGTTCTTTGAAAACAAGCAGCTGTACATTCACCAACATATTAGTTATACTTTTTATTTTGCAATAATATGTTGAAATCACCTGTCAGAGTGTTTTCTGTGAAACATCGGCTCCCAATATTGGGTTGCGGTATTCAAATCTAAGACATTTTTACAAAGCACAGTATACCATATGTCAGCGATTTGCTTGCCAGCAGAAGAACAATCATATGGCACTCCAATAACCATGACATAGACAACTTATTGATTACATGTAACTATTATTTGTAGCTTACCATGATAAAATATGTTTGATGTTGTTTTGTGCAAAATTTCATCTTTTATGGAAAATTTTTAAATGACATGAATATTTGTAGCATACTGGGATATACGTGTACATGGAGTCATAGTCTGGTTTACTGCCGGAGTCCCAGATCATGTTTAACGTTGATCAGAAAAAATCATAAATAAATTGATGTATCTACCTATTATTGCTAGTTTGGTGCAAACTACGATACCATTGAGAGACTAAAAGTCACATTCGCGCACGCGCCACCCCAGAACCCTAGGAAGGCTCCAGGCAGGAGACAGCTTCAGATTTGCTGGTCATCGTAAGAAAAAACGATGTCAGCAACTTAGTCAGGTAATGGGAGCTAGAAACTCCCGAGCCATCCGGAAAGCCAACATGAATGGTGGTAAAGGCAGAGCGGTATCCACGGATAGTGGAAAGAGATCTACCCTTATCAAATAAGGAGATCAGAAAGTCTGCAATGGAGCCTACAGATGCCTTGCGGGGTGAAACCCAGAGGTCTTCACACCAAATTGAAACTGCCTCCAGATGGGAGTTGTAAAGAAATCTCATGGAATCTCTACGACTCTCAGAGAGTCCCGAAGCCCTAGCGTCTCCCCCGATAATGGCCAAGCGGTCAAGTGAAGGACCTCGGGCCAATGATGGAGGATCCCGGATAGAGGCTGAGACACCAGGTCTGGCCTCAGTGGGAGTGGAAACGGCTGTCCATCCAGGAGGACCTTTCTCATGCAGGACCTGAGGGATCAAAGGAAACGGAGGGAAAACATACCCTCGAAAGTGTCTCCAATGGAGAGCGAAGGCATCGACTGCCCAAGCCTCTGGGTCCTGTACCCGAGAGCAGAACCTCGGAAGACGGTGTTTGAGAGCAGTTGCAAAAAGTCCGCTCTCTAGTGGCGCCCAAGTCGCGCAGAGAAAATCAAAAAACCTTCTGATGGAGGGACCACTCGGATGGGAGACACTTGCCCGAGACAGAAAGTCTACTATAAGATTTTCTTGTCCGGGAATGTAGGAGGATATCAGGACAATTTCGTTCGTCCGACACCACCTCCATAACTGGGCGGTAAGACAGTTAAGGGAAACTGAACGAGTTCCACCCTGACGACTGATGTAGGCAGCAACCGTGGTGTTGTCCGTAAGGAAAAGCATGGAGTGTTCCACAATCGTGCGCCTGAAATGGCCAAGTGACATGAATGCCTCCAGCATTTCCAGCACATTGATATGGGGAATGGTGTGCAGACGAGACCAATCCCCTGAAATAATCTCGCCCCCACAATGGCCGCCCCAGCCCAGAAGGGATGCATCTGTCGAGATGGACAATGACGGAAGAGGGGTGCAGGAAGGCTTGCCTCGAGCAAGAAACGTCTCGTCTGCCCAGGGGGCGAGAAGGTGTGTGATCTCCCTCGGTAATGGAATCCATACTCTAAGGGAATCTACGCTTGGCGAAAAGAACTTCAAGAGGTGCCTCTGGAAGGGCCTCATCAGAAGTCTGCAGTCTGGCAATACCTCCACTATATTTGTGAGGTAGCCCAGAAATTGAAGCCAGCGCTTGGCCTGTACCTTGCGAGAAAGACGCAGGGACCGAGCAACCGACCAAATTCTGTCGCTGTGGCTGGGGCGGGCGATCTGATGAGAGATGTTACCTCCACACCAAAGTACAATGGGGTACGGGTGTCAGACAGCTCCCGACTTTTCCCAGTTGACTATAAAGCCTAGCTCCTGAGTATTCTGGAGCAGGAGGTGCAACTGGTCTCGGAGCACTGGCTCTGAATGTGCTACCAGGAGCCAATCGGAGGCCGCGATTCCTTAGGAAGGCAGCAAGAGCCGACACCACCCGGGTGAAGATGCGGGGAGCTGGTCTCACACACCGATGTGGGTGGTCTCTCACCTTTTATACAGCACCCTTCACCAGCAGCAACTGTATCTTGGCCGAGATATGCTGCTGATGAAGGGCGGCGAGACTGGCAGGTGGATTTAGAGAACGAAGCCGTCTTCAGTAAATCTTCCCAAGCGGGAAGGAAATACAAAGCTGTCCGCCTACCTGGTGATCCACTGCTCGGGCGCACCCTCAAATGGCCTGCTTGGCCTTGGCCGGAGCCTTGGCGCAGGCCCTATTGCTCCCCCTACCTCTAGGGAAGTCCCTACCTTGAGCAGACCTGGGCTGCTGACCGTTGGGTAACACCACGCGAGGTGGAGCCGAGCTCACCCGCTGTTGGCGTGGGGCTGGGGGCACCCGCGTCTTAGCCTTCGGCTTAGGAGGTGGAACCGACTGACGTGGGCGGAATTGCCTCAATAATTCAGCCGCCTGCTTACAGGAGTCAATCTCGCGCTGAACAGCGACGAACTGACCCAAACAGATGCTGCCGCGCCTGGGGGATCCACACCAAGAGGGAGGGGATATCCGAATATTGTTATTCTTCGGCAGTGGGAATGAAAAAAGGAAGATGGCGGGTGTGCGCTCGCGCATGTGACTATGGGAAGGCACCATATGGGGGTTTGGCGTGCGCGAATATGACCTTTAGTTTCTCGATGGTAGCGTAGTTTGGACCAAACTAGCAATAATAGGTAGATATATTAATTTAATATTGTAGCAAATAATGACATTGATACCACAATGCATTATAAGCTGATCATATTTGCAAAATGGAGGAAAGCATGATTTCTTAATACAATGTAAAGATGTACACACATTTTATACTGAGTATATTTGCATGCACGCAAAGATAAAACTACTTACTTATAGTTTTTTAATTTTGAGTGTACCAGTGTTCAAACTTGCAATATCTCTTCACAGAAGTAACCTGTAATCTTTGAAGATGACATTTTGAATATATACATGTTGTACCTGTACACATGTATATACAGCCCTGAAAAAAAATTATTAGACCAAGCTTCTGTAATAAAGGTACTATAACATGCATTCAAACTAATGAAAATGATGTCTTTGTATTTCATTGAATGAATAACTAATTCCAGCAATTGTTCACTCATGTACCTTGCTTTTATGATATTTTATTTCCTTCTTACCACAAATATAACACTTTCAGTAACCATTTTTGGTCCAATAATTTTTTGCATGGCTGTATAAGAAACCCCAACAATATAACAGAGAATGTTGTACTTTTTTGTGATTTATCATTTTCTTCTATCATTTTTTTATTTACTTACCTCCTGGACGGGGTCATATACATGAAAGTGCCCAATGGCTTGGGTGCTGTGGCCACCCATGTCTGAGGTTAAAACTGAAATTATCAAACAAAAAGATGGTTGATACATATGTACAATAAAACTGAAGAATAGCTTTGTAGTTTTGTACATAGCATGCACACAGACATACTGAAGCTAAATGTACACACTTGTCTTGCACTTACATGTATGAGTCTCAGAGTAAAATGCAAGAACGAAAAGAAAGCTGAAATCAAACAATTTAACTGAAAAAATATTTAAATATCAAAACACGTAAAATTGGAATTTGGAGTACATGTATGAACTGGGAAGCGTTCATCAAGCATTTTGTCAGTGATTTTTACTGACAAATTTGCTCTCAGCCAATCATATGCAAGGATTTCAGTAGCTTATAACAGTTGTCGGATAAAATATCTGACAACTTCCTTTCATGAAACGCTCCCCTGATGGGCTACTTTAAAACATCATGTGATCATGTTCACGTCACGTATACACGACCTTTCATGAATACTAAGCCCTAAATTTCCCAAGGGAAGGGTGTAACGTTTGTGAAATATTCCCTCTTATTTGACGAGGTGTAGGGTTTGAGACGCAAATATTCGTAGCTTTGCAGTAGTTTTTTTGTAAAGTGACGGGTAAACTGGACCCGACATTGCATCAATAAGAGGGGTGTATTTCACAAACGTTACACCCTACCCTTCGGGAATTAAGGGCTTGGTATTCAAGAAACGTCGTGTAACGTGATAACATGACGTGAACATGATTACACGATGGGTCGAAGTAAGCCGAACTGATGTGTGCAAAGCTCAAGGTCCAATACAGTGGGGGTCCAGGGGGGGTGTTTAATAAAGCTGTTTGTAAGTTAAGCACGACTTTACGCACGACTGGTGATCAGTTATTGTGCTAAATGATTGAGAATCTGATTAATATAACACACAAGAACATGTTCCAATCGTTCGTAAAGTCATTCGTAACTTTACGAACAGCTTTATGAAACACCCCCCAGGTAACTTTGGGGTTCTCAGATGCTCTCTGGTATAATCTGAGTCATATCATTTTCAAACAAATTTTAGGGCTAGTATTTCATCAATAATTTTGCCCGAGAATGATTAATCACTTTTAACTCATCAATGATTTTTAAACCTGAAGTTTCAAAATCCAAACATGTTGTTGTCACATGTTAAAACCCTCCATGGACCACCCTAGTAACTGATAACAAACTATTAAAGGAAACAAGGCAGATGGAGGAGAAAAGGAGCTCAGATTGGCTGCCACAAATATTAAACAAGATGCAAGCCTTTGTCCCCATTCATATTGTTTGATTTCACTTACATACATGTACATAGAAATTGACATAAAAAGATGTCTTTGCTTGTAATGTACATGTATAATAAATAAATTATAACATCTAATGTTCATGTACAATGTACAAAGACTTTGATTCACAGTTGTCTCTATAACTCTTAAAGTGGAAATTCATTCATTTTCTTCATAGTACATTTATAGATCATCAGCAAGCTTAAAACCCAAAGAACAAAATGATTCTATTTTCAAGCATTGACACAAAAGTGGAAAGGTGAAATAAGCGCATTGGAAAGAAGCAATGCCAATGAGGAAGGACTGCCGATGAAAATGGTCTGTCGAGTATGACGAACATGTATGTGCATGGACGCACTGATCTCTACTGTATATTCATTAGCATTCACGCAGTAGTCATGAACGTCACAATACAACAAAATAGATTGCTCGTAAACTTCGCATTTACACTGTTATATAATTATCGCTTTTTCACCACATCTACCATGAAAATGTTATCAGCCTGCTACTCGATCTCTAACTCACTCACACAGCTATTCTCCCGTACGTGTACAACAGGTACAGCTTGTTCAACATCGCTGTGCATTGCGAATTTGCGATCCAAACGCATCACAAAAATATTAAAATTTAGATAATTGCGGGGGATAGAGAAGAAAAGAAACCCAGAAACCTGTCGTCTAGGCTTTATTGTATGCAAGCTAAATTGCAGAAGTGGTGAAAAACACATAAAACAGTGTAAATACGAAGTTTACGAGCACTGTATTTTGTCGTACTTTGTCATATCTTGACGTTCACGACTACTGCGCGAAATCAATGCTAATGAATATGCAGTAGAGATCAGTGCGTCCATGCGCATACATGTGCGTCATACTCGACAGACCATTTTCATCATTGCTTCATTCCAAAAGTACTATCTTCACTGTGCTTATTTCACCTTTCCACTTTTGTGTCAATGCTTGAAAATAGAATCATTTTATTCTTGGGGTTTTAAGCTTTCTGATGATTTAATGTATATGAAGAAAATGAATGAATTTCTACTTTAAACAAGAGAACAGGAACTTTTCAAGAGCTAAAATCCTTAATAAATCAACCTTTCTTCTTCAAAATGACAAAACTTATGTTTTCAATTTACTGTATTGCCACATTACTTATCCAATAAAAAGTCATGTGTCAAAAATTGATGGACAGAAATTATGTTGAAATGTTAATAAAAAAATTGCCACTTTGTATGGAAAAACACTATTCTTTCTTATTTTGTGTCAACTGATGGTAATTTCATTTGTAAAGATATATGTTTAAAGAAACACTATAAGGTCATACAGGGCATCAATTGTGCATAATTTTTTGTTCTTTCTACTATTATCTAGCAAAAATTGTAGAACTTTGAATTATAAAAAAAATCAATGAAGAAAACATGAAAATGATGAGAGTGTGTGACTTATGTAGCATTAATACCTACATGTATTAAAGTACATTTTGTAACCAAATTTAGAAACAGAATAATATGTTCATCTAGAGACTACTAGTAGAACAGACTTACATGTACTTGGTTGGCCAAAGTGTGAGTCAGATTTAAAAATCTCCATTGACAGTTGTTTCATTAGCTGACAATGAACCTCACTGGCATCTAATTGCTGAACAGCAGGATCAGATGAAATTTCCTCAAGAAGCTCTTCCACTTTCCACACATCTGTTCTACATGCATTTAGTGTGTCTTTCAGTCCACGAAAACTGAATATTATATCATCATTATCTTCTGCTGATGCTTTTGCTTCTGCTCCTGCTAAATCATCAGGCTTGGATCCATCTCCTGTAGGGACTCCTTGTATACTGTCGACAGAAAAGTAGCCGCTGCTCCTGTCGCTACGTTGCAAAATTTGCTCTGAGGAGCATCGACGTTTGTCCGTGTACTGGGCAAGTTCATTGTCAGTCTTCTCCTGGCTAGACTGGGACCTCTGCAGCTTCCTTGGGGCCAGATTGTTGTTGACATCATCAGCAGCAGCATCGCTAACATCCTTGGAGCGGCTTCTCCTGGGTTTTTCCCAACTGGTCGTTCTGCACATGGATCCAAAACCTGAATCATTAAGCTCATCTGTATTATCATCGTCCTCCTCCTCAATGGCATTCTGTCTCAAAAACGATGAATGTTTTCGTATTACAGGTGGGGGTCGTGGGCTTGTGGGCCCATTCTGCATACGACTTTGATAACCATCTTGAGAGCTAGAGTTCGGTGTCAACGGCGGTCTATTGGGGATACATGTAGATGCTGGAATTTGATATTCATCTACAGCTTCTCCAGAATATGAAAAATGCATGGGACCATTGTGTCCAGAGTACCTCGGAGGTTCTTGTGGGTAGATGTGTCCATTCTGCAGAGGAGTTTGCATTGGATCAACATGTTGATAGTGCTCCATAAAGAGAGTTCCATTTGGGGTTGATCCTGGCATCTGAAATTGACCAGTATGTTGCTCAGATTTTGAATTACACAAGGAATGATTTGGTTCAGAGTTTTCAGACTGGAAGGAGCTATACCCTCCGTCAAAAGAAAAACATCCATTCTCAGTGCTGCCATTGCACCTGTTCTTATCAGGCATCTGAGGAGAGTGATTATGTAATTCTGCCCCTGTGCCATGTACATGTATGTTATTGCTGTTATTACAATGTGGTCGATCCATTGCACACAAACCTACTGTTCAATCCTGCTAAAAAAAAAAATTGCCTAAATCAGGCTACATTATACCTGTAACAGAACTATTTGTTGAAAATTAGTTACATTTTTGAAGACACCATTTTTAGTCTGGAAGATTATAGTCTGTTTCCCAGATGGTATCGTTTGCTTGACTAAAACCAATACAGTTGTAACTGATCATCCAAAGCTCACATGTAGCATTGTAATTTCCACAAGATTCTTCAGAACTTGGTATCTAGAGAGCTCCATGCTCCTGGGCACCAACCTGTGCATACATAGCTGAAAAATAGAGAAAGAGAAAGAGAGAAGTACATGTAAGTAAAATTCCATGAAAAAATATCATCTAAATTAAAATAATCAACTGAAATATTCTATCTCTACTTATATACAGTGAAACCTGTATATAAAGACCACTCAAGGGAGAGTCCATGAAAAGTGGTCTTTATGTGCAGGTTCCTTTAATACATGTACATGTTTCAATGGGAACATTGTTCAAGGGAAACAAACATTGTGGTCTTTACACACAGGTGGTCTTTCTTTACAGGTGGTCGCTACTAAAGCAGGTTTGACTGTAATTTCTTTCATTCCCAGGCAGAGTTCAAACGCATATCAACAAATGGAAAGAGAAATACACGGCCAAGTGCTCAACGAGAGCCAACAGGAAATATACAATGTATACTAGTTCCTGTCATACAACTCACTCCTAGATCCTCATTAAATTATTAGTTAAATTGCAGTCACGTGTGATTCGTTTTTTGAGACTATTACACGGTTTTTCCTTTAAGCATGCAACAGTTTCCAGTACTATCCGACAATTTTTAAGTATGCGATGCGCAGCAGTGCACAGTTATAATGTGTGTGGGCTAATACACGCGTAGCACTGCACGTGTACTCGTTTAGAAGTACATGTATTAAAGTGCGTTTATACTGTGTGCACCAGAGAAAGCCTACTGAACTTGGGATTTACTTGCCATCTATAATGACATGGATTAATCTTAAGAAGACTCGTATTTAAATCAAATAAAAAGGATCTTGGAGTTCTGTTGTATAAAACATATGCATGTCTTCATTCGTTCATTATACGATCTATCCGTTCTCCATGAGGGTGTATGCACCTATCGTTCAAAGCCGTCTGGCTGAGTACGATAGATGTGAACAGCCTCAAACTCGAGTGCAAATAGATTACATAACTGACATTTGCAGGCATCATTTGTATAGTGTTATAGAAGTTCTCTTCAAATACATTGTAGCAGCACACTATCAAAAAGAACAATTCCCCTAATTCAGAAAGAATTTAAAATTGGAATCAATGTCCAGGAAATCATCTTTAAAAACATTACATTTCATAAACCACAAGAAAAAGACTGCTGATTGTACATAATTTGATTTTCATAACAGTCAGCAGACCGATTAACCGGTAACCTTCACAGGCTCCATAAGTCGTATTTTGAATTTCTCGTTCAAACAACAAATAACCACTCTGTGTGCATACATGTATACTATTCTTTCCATGTTTTGTTTGAACAGTATATTTAAAGCCCTAGCTTCACTTTATTTCACCTAGTATTAAAACAGTGAAATAAATTAAAAAGAGTGAAATTAAATAAAAATAACAAAACCTTCCAGAAAACTAATACACAATCTGAATCAAAATATACTACATTAACATATAATTCCATTAATATGCAAAAAACGGTGCACTACTATATAAAAAGACTTCCAGGTTTCCATTCAACTCTCAAAGCAAACAAATTGAAATTTGAATCAGTAATGAAGCCATAAAAATTTTTAAAAACTCACATTGTACCATCTCACCCCAACCTCATAAAAGCTATGTGCCGGTACATGCAATGTATGTGCAGAAGAACAGAGCATCCTGTTATGAACTAAACATTTGTACACACTTTAGTTTAACTTTAGCGGCACCATTCAGCGTGGGGAATTCCACAATTTCTAGAAAGACATGAGGCCATTCAGTGATCGTGCCGCAAAGAATATTTAATGAATGAGAGATCACTATTAGGTCAATGATTTTAAGTTCTGTTCTACGCGGAGACCAATTTTCCTCTTCATTCCCACCCTCTGCTGTTTTTTTTTTCTCCTTCTCTTCAGGTCCTTTTAATAAAAACAGGTGTTTTTAATTCTTCTAATTTTCCAATTCATCTTCCCCCCCCCCTCTCCCTCCCCTCTCTTTCTCTTTCTTCCTCAACATGTCCAAAATTCTCTCTCTCTCTCTCTCTCTCTCAAGCAGTTACACCTACATGTATGCATAAATGTGTTTAATATGAAATGATATAAAGTCACAATGGTCCACTGACTTGTGAGAAAGTAAGAAATTTAACCTCCTGTACCCTTCCTGAAAATGATATGTGTTACTGTTGTTTAGAACACTGGAACAGGTCTATTTTCTTTCAACACGCAGGCCCAAAGGTACATGGACATGTATACATGTGTATCTCTATTATTTTCATTCTCAATTTCGCTACTTGTATGTACTTTTGATATCTCTTACTATGGATATGGCATCGTACTTTGACTCTTTTGAGTGGTTCATAATGCTACTGCACCATACTCAACTAAAACTTTCTCTCTCTCTCCCTCCCTCCCTCTCTCTCTCTCTCCCTCCCTCTCTTTCTCAGTCTTTCTCTCTCTCGCAATCTCTCTTGCTGTCTCCCCCTCCCTCTCTTTCTCAGTCTCTCTCTCTCTCTCTCTCTCGCAATCCCTCTTGCTGTCTCCCCCCTCTCTCTCTCCCTCTCTCTCTCTTTGTCTCTCTGTTCTATCTGAACAATTATTTCTCTTTCTTCCTTTCTCTCCATCAAAAACAAACCATTTTTATAGCTCATATAAAGTGGAGATACCACCATGTAAATAGTAAGTGGAAATACCACACCTCATTTTTTTTGTATTTTTTTTTTTACGATTGAAATGAATGGAATCATTCACTTTGACTGTCATTGACTGTCCAAACATGTGACGTTTATTTACTCTTCGCCTATCAAAGAAAGCAGTTGGAGCATGAAGCTACACTACTGTATGTAAATCAATTGTTAGAATACGAATTATCTAACCAAGATATTGAGTCACAGACTGTTATGGAAAATGGGAGATCCTACCCACGAATAGAGTGGAACCTGCTTTAGCAACTACATGTTCCTGTATAGAAAGACCACTTGTCTATAAAGAAGACCACATTTTTTAAAATTTCCCTTGAATAGTGGTTCTCATTGAATGTGTACTGAAGGAACCTGTATAGAAAGACCACTTGCATATAGATGGCTTTTCTTGTCTTCCTTGAGCAGTCATTACATCCAGGTTTCACTGCACATGTAGTGTACAATGTAATTCACTTGGGGCTCATCAGTTTAACCCCGACCCGCTGAATTCACATTTATGTTTGGTATTTTGGGGTGAATGGAAGAACAGTACTTTTTGCATCAATTTAGACAGGTGTGGCACCACAAACATGCGGGTGTAACTCATGCAAATCTAACAACAAAGGGTAGCATGTTGTAAAGTAACATGCCATTTATATACAGAAGTGCATTGTACATGTATATTATCTTGCAGGAAATCATAATTACCCACTTAATTATTAAAAGGTAGTACATAGTGTTTGCAAAGATCATAGATTTTTCAAATGTATATTTTATTCGATCCAAGTGACCTACAGAAGAAGATAATGGTCGTTGGTCCGGTTAAAATCGGTCAAGGTTCAGAGATATAAAGGGTTTTCTTTTCTCGAGCTGTATAGCGCAATCGTTAGCAAAGATATTCTCCTCTGCCAAAATAAAGGTTTTACATAAGAAATCAAGTTCGTCGTTAAATAATATGATGAAGTAGTCTCACATGAAGATACTCCTAAAACTTCATGGCGATCGGCCAATGAATAACTGAGATATAGGGCTTAGCAATTCTGCCTTTGTTGCTAAGAGATCGCATTTTTATCGGGGGTCACCTGATAAAAAGGCGATCCCTGAATTTTCGATAAAATACATTAAATAGAAAAACGTTAATATCTCGAAAACTAAACAATATTAGAATCTGCGGTTTGGAGGGTTGGTTAGGTACCCCAAAGGGAGTGTTATAACAAAAAATGAATAAAATTTATTTTTGAACCCCCCCGACACTATGCACTACCTTTAATTATACATGAAAACTTATTGGTATTTCAGAAAATTGACGAGGGTTAAATTTCAATACCACAAGTTGAAACACTATGCCTTATACAGGAAATTGTTTTAACAACAAATCTGATGTTCTTTTAATAAAGGTGGATGTTTGCATAGATAACTTTAATGAGGTTTATGGTTCACCATGTGCGTAAGTCCTGAAAAGGACTGTTGGGTTGGAGAAGGATAGTAGAGCAAGGAGAGAAGAAGAGATTTAAAAGAGCGAGAGAGAGAGAACAGGGGAGCGTTTCATCAAACGCTTTGTCAGTGATTTTTACCGACAACTGTTATAAGCTACTGAAATCCTAGCATCTGATTGGCTGAGAGCAAATTTGTTAGTAAAAATCACTGACAAAACGCTTGATGAAATGCTCCCCCTGAAAAGGACTAAAGGAGGTGAAGGTGCTCAACATTCCGGACAGCTTGACTGTCCGTCTTCATTCTCTCTCTCGCTCTTCTCTCCTATCCTTCTCCAACCCTCAACAGTCCTCTTCAAGAATTACAAACATGCTGAACCGTAAACCTCTTCAACGTAAACAACAAATTTGTACAGCATCCTGGAATTACAAGTACTATGTACCAAGATTTGAATTTCATACTGGAGTTCTCACTTTCTCTATAAACAGTAGAACAAAAATAACAAAAGATATTTGTCACAAATGCTGGTAGACCATTGAAAGCTACATCCTATTTCCTATACCAACACACGATGGGCTTTTATTCAAACTACATGTACAACTTATATTTGTACATGTACTAGGCATTTAAAAAAAAATTGACACTTTGATCGTTAATAACTCAAAAGTTATAACTCGTATCAGACTGAAGTTTTCACATTGTAAAGCTGAAGGATGTCAAATATATTTTGGAGTAAATTCTATGACATTTCTCTGAATACTTATCTTGCAATAATGCTCTCACTGGCTATTTGATTAGATTGTCACTTTTTGAAAAATTAAGGCCACAAAATATGCGTGTATCAGTAATTAATTCAGAACAAGTATTGCCATTGTGCATTGCAGCTGAAATTCCAGAACACATTTTTAACCCAGAGTCATGAATCATTAATAACACTGAATAGCAAAAGGCTGGCAGAAATTACAGCTGCAATACACAATGGAAATTGTTGTGTTCTGAATTAATTAATGATATGCACAGATTTTACAAAAAGGGAAAATCTAATTAAATATTCAAAGCACTTTTGTAAGAAAAGTAATTCAGAGAAATGTCATAAAACTTACTTCAAATAAATTTGATGTCCTTCAAATTTACAATCTGAAAACCTGAGTTTGATAGAGTTATAACTTGTGTCATTGCTTTTTTTATAAAACACCTAGCAGATCTACTATATATCTAGGCCTAAATGAATAAACCAGAGCTTCAGGGAATGATGTCCTATAATATGCATGTGGCATATTACATTTGTGAGAAAAAGAAACAAGGAATAGCAAAGAATGTTACATGCATGTATTGTCTTAACTCTCAAAGTTAAAGCACTTAAATATTTCATCATCTCTCTAATTGGCTCAGAAGTAGTTTGAAGCCTGATTATTTAATATACATGTGCACATGTAAAGTGTACTGTTTAAATTAAAGCAATTCATTACTTTTTAACAATCGGAACTATCATAGATAATGTGCATGTTACTATTTTGGATAAATATGAAATGAATAGCATGCAATATGAAGCACTTGTCTTGCTAATAGCACTGACCATGAAAAGAATAGTATTGAGTGAGTAACTTTTCAACAGTGCCAGAAAACTATAGAGTACCGAAGTGCTGACGTCATATTCGCTCGTCGTCCAGGTTACTGGTTCCTAACAACAATGCCCGCGCATGAGGTTCACCGCATAATTATTCAAGCAACGTGCTGGAGCAGGGTAAATTCAGTGTCTGGCGCTGGTGTGATCAACACGCCATTGTTCAGCACATAATTGTTTGGAACCAGCAACCTTGACAACTTGGCTGGTATGACGTCACACTTCGGTACTCTATTGTGAACTTGATTTTGTGGGGCAAAGACCTTTAATCCTATATCAATAGAGTTAACAGTAGCAGCGAAACAGATATCAACTGAAGTTAAAATGCAGGTGTACTGATACTACTTGAAACATTCTGAATCTTGCAATAATCAGGTATTTAAATTAAGCATAAAGTATCAACACCTGACCAAAGAGTTAACTCCTTGACCTGACATTGTACTTTCAAATTCATGAATCTGCCCCCAAACAACCATATATATAGGTCACATTTGTCCCATTAGGGTAATGATAACAAAATTTTTCATTAAAGGTGCGACCTAGAGCTGCCCTACTATTATAGGGAAAGTCCACCCTGATTGCATGTTGGTTTTAGAAGCAGAAAATGTAAAGAAACAGATCTGTGAATGTTTGAGCAAAATACGATAAGAAATAATTTACTTTTGAAGTTGTAACCAATCAAACACAATCCGTGATGTAAACTAAGAAAATTCAAATTTATAAAATTGACTGAACTAAGCAAATGGGAGTTGAGCTCGCAAGAAACGTCACGGAGTTGTCAATTTGTGTTTGATTGATTACAACTTCAAAAATTCATAACTTTCTTATTTCTTAGCGGATTTTGCTCAATCTTTTACCGATTAATATGTTTCTCTCATTTTTTTTTTGCTTTTATTCAAATCAACTTAAAGCCAGGGTGGACTTCCCTTTAACAGACACAAGCATATTCACAGTGTCACAGGAATACACAGTGAAACCTGTCTATAAAGACCGCTTAAGGGAGACAAGAAAAGCGGTCTTTATGAGCAGGTGGTCTTTATGTACAGGTTCCTTTAACACACATTTCAATGAGAAACACTTTTCAAGGGAAACAGAAATTGTGGTCTTTATAGACAGACTGTGGTCTTTCTATACATCGTCACAGGAATATACAGTGAAACCTGTCTATAAAGACCGCTTAAGGGAGACAAGAAAAGCGGTCTTTATGAGCAGGTGGTCTTTATGTACAGGTTTCTTCAACACACATTTCAATGAGAAACACTTTTCAAAGGAAACAGAAATTGTGGTCTTTATAGACAGACTGTGGTCTTTCTATACAGGTGGTCGCTATTAAAAGCAGGTTTGGCTGTAGTAGGGTGTACATGTACCTTTAATCTCGTTATCATTATCGGACAAATCCTACATTTTGTAATCTAAGTTTATGAACTCCAAATATACGTTGCCAGGGGCATACAGACATATATTTTTGTAGAATATGTATGCTTATTTACTTTCAACATCATTGTGCAGCCTACATGTATATGAACTTTGTTCATTAAATGGAAGTTGCCTTTTGACGATGGTACCAAGCCAAAATATTTTTTTTTTCATTTCCTCTTCCTGTTTTCAAAGATTTTCTCTCTCTTCCCTTCTTACCTGGGTTTTCCCACTACCTTGTTTTTACATGAATTATAAAAGAAAATTGAAATGAAAGTTTAACCTGGGACCTTGAAACCTATTTTACTGAGGTACACTTACAATGAAATATCAGACAAAATCATTCATAAAGTACACTGGATCGTAGAGCAATTTAGCTCTGGGGAAACTTTGAAATAATGTACATGTAGCTGTATAAAAAAAAAAATCCATTTCCCATCATAAATCTGTTATTAATGTATGTGATTGTTTTCTATTGATCAAATAAAACATATAAATATATAAAAATGCAAAAGATAAACATAAGAATAACTGCAAGGAATATTCAATTCATATGTGACTATATTTATACCCAATATAATCAACTCAATGCTTTCTTGCCCACTATATAGCATTGTTTCATTATACACGTGTGCAAACTGTATTGAAAAGGCACTTTTGCCTTCCTTCTTCTTTCTCTCGCGCACTCTCTCTCTCTTTCTTGCCTTCCCTTGCTTCTCATTTTCTCTTGTCCATCTTTAATTTACAAGCTACATATAATTGTTCGTAATCAATTTGAGGAGATAGAGTAAAATTAATTCATAAATTATTTTTATCTTTAAATGTTTTTCATCATGAGTTGTGCTAAAATATTTGAATTGCTTTCTTATAACATACACATACATGTATATCTTTAAGTAACTACATGTACATGTGAACTTTGGCCATGTCCTTCTTTTGACTGCTATTTCAAGGACATGTCATCAACAAACCAAAGTGAATTATGAACCAATTCATTTACACAAAATATAAAAACCTCTCATGAGTCATGAGCAAAAAAAAAAAGAAATTTTAATCACACTGCCAATAATATGACATATTCCCTAGACACAAAAGGATCAGAGAACAATGAATGACCATGAGATTCCGAAGTGGGTTTTTGGGACAAATGTTGATACTTCAACCTATTGTAAGAGTTTTATAGTTTCTTGAAATGAAAGTAAGTGTATTTAAGAGTTATTGAAACTTAAAACTGTTTCTGTTGTTCTTCTTATACAAGGAGGTTATGGTTGAGAGAAAAAAAAGGCAAAAGATTTTATCTTTCAAATCAAATATCATATTTCAACAGCACTTATACTGTTAAGATTTCCTTCCTGTTTTTTCTACATTAGAAAAGTGTCTCTTTTTCTGCGTTCTGGGTTTTTCCCACTGCTGGTTTCCCCCTTTTTTTTAAATTTCTCACTGAAGTAAATATGGCAGGAAATTGCTATTGTGTATGAAAATAGTCCCAAGTCAACATTAGAATTTCCATTCATGGTTGTTTTACATGTGTACATGTAGGTGTGTATTGCATTTACTTGACTGACTAAATGATCTAAAAGAGCCCCCCCCCCCCCCTACAAATTTTGGTTCACTTTAATATTGGCAAGCTTGCACACAAGCGTGCCAACATGCTTGCGGCATGCTAGCGGCATGCTTACAGCAAAAGCTTGCAACAAGATCGTATCGTACAAATAGGTAATATACGTATTATACCAAAAAAAGCGCACGTTTGAAAGTTTGTGACTAGCTTTACTGCACTGCAAGCTTGCCATCAAGCATGTTGAAAGCTAATTTACATATTTAGTACAATACCAAGCTTGCAGCTAATTTACATACGTGGTAGAAGCTTGCCGCAAGCTTGCCAATAAGCATGACATTAAGCGTGCCACAAGCCTGCGGCTAGCTTGCGATTAAGTGCTAGTTTCTACACTGAGCCTTTACATTTGTGTATCATTTATCATCTTGTACCAAGCTGCATGATACATGCATATTCAGTGATACCAATTTGTACCATGCTTACCGGTATGTCATTTATAGTTCTTTTAAATCTGAATTCAGCACTTATAATTTGCCTAAGAAGCCGTATAAGGGAATTGAGTTTGCATCATTTTTTTCTCTCAAAATAGTTTGTCATTTTATAAGTGTGAATAATATACTACAGTGTATTAATACATGGTTGGGAGTGCGCTGGTGCGATCTGGCAACACAAAGGTTTTATCGTGGTGTACTATACGCACGAGGCGCAAGCCGAGTGTGTTTGACACAACGATAAAAACCTGCGTGTTGCCAGATCGCACTAACGCACAAACTCACAACCATATATTAATAGTATTATAAAACGGATCGGCAATATGATTATGAAGTCTGTAAAAATGGTTACGAACCCCATAGAAACGCCAAGAGTCGCACAGTCATGGAGGCTGCCATTTGCTTTCCTGGATGACATCACAGAAGCGCAGCCAACAAAAGTCATGCGCGTTTCAGTGCGCGCATGTAATCCCTGTGCTAAAATGACAATTAAACTACGTGATTTCATTGCGTTTTAAGTTTGCACGCACCAGAGGTACGCGTACGCGCAGCTCATCTGTGGTTTATAGCCTTTTTGCCGTATGTTATCACTTTTTTTTTGTGTGGTCACGTGGTGTTATTTGACTAATCAGGATGGCTACATTGATTCTTGAACCCATTTTATAATGACTATTAACAACTGCCCCATTTCTATGACAAAGTTGCTATTAGCCAAACAGATTCAAGGATTTCAGTAGCTTATTTATCCAATTATTGTAACTTTGTAAATTGTAAATTTGTAAATTGTAAATTTGTAAATTGTAAATTTTATGAAACAGGGCCCTGTTCGTGTGAACTTGACATTAATGTGACCACTCCTTTCAAGTTATCCTTGCATGTCAACCTCCAGTATGAAGCGTGCTGTGCACATATTGGCATTAATTTCAACTGCATTCAGCTATTGGGCAATTCCATGAGATGGGTGTCATGGGGTGAAAAAATAAATTCTTATTTTGGAACTTGTCACCCACCTAATTTTGTCCAGTATACTTCTGGGCAAACGGAACAGTAAAATTTGTCCAAAATTTGCATCAAGAATTGCAAATATTGAACTTTGAACTTAGCTTACACTTTTATTGAGAAAAACAGTAAATATTTACCTAAAGATTTCATTTCAATTCATACATAATTAAAGAATGGTAAGCAGTTGTTTAAGTTGATTTTTAGAATGTATGGGACATTAGTTTTGAGTTGCCAAAGAGAAAAAAATGGCCTCCATTCCCATGAATGGGTATAAAGCATGCCATCCGACTGCTCAAACCCATGTAACGTGAGTAACGGAAAAAATGAAAAAGTTTTATTTCCTAATATTCCCTTCCATTCAAAATTTGCCAATGGAAATTCTCTTCATACTCCTTGTACCTAATATGAAAAAAGGGTAGGAGCTGTATACATGTACATGTCATGGTATAATAAATGAGGCCCAAAAATTGTAACGTGAGTAACAATGTAACGTGAGTAACGATGGTGTAACGTGAGTAACAACATAAAATTGTGATATAAATATGTATTTCACAGGCTATGGTACAGAATTCTTTTACTGTGTGACTAAGGGGTAAAAACAAAGAGTTTGGTCCTTTAATGACCTTTTGAAGTGGTCAGTGTTGCCATTACATAACATAACATACCACACCCCAGAGTGGATCTGTTCATTGAGCTTTGTAGCAAGTTGGAGACTGCAGTGTTCTTTAGCAAGCTCTATTCTCGTCTCTTAATTGCCTCTTTAGAGGTGAGTACAGATTTATTTTTTCATTTATTTTTTATCTTTAACTTTTAGAATAAGAACAACAATCAATTTGATGATCTTTGAAGGTTTGCATGGTGGAGGTTATAACGTGGAGAAGGTTTACGGTTCACCATGTGTGTTGGTAGGAGGAAAGGGAAAATAAGAAATTAGAAATGGATAGACGAGAAAGGATGACAAGAGAGAAAAGAAGAAATATTCTTTCGTGACAATGGGTGAAGTCCTGAAAAGGACTGTAAACCAATAGGAAGGTTTACTGGTTCACCAGGTGTATGGACAGATCATCCATCACCCTTCACCTATCCATACACCTGGTGAACCAGTAAACCTTCCTATTGGTTTACAGTCCTTTTCAGGACTTCACCCATTGTCACGAAAGAATATTTCTTATTTTCTCTCTTGTCATCCTTTCTCGTCTATCCATTTCTAATTTCCTATTTTCCCTTTCCTCCTACCAACACACATGGTGAACCGTAAACCTTCTCCACGTAACAATCAATTTGTTAACATTAGTAGGCATGTAATCCAGATGAACAAAATAATGCCTAACCTACATGTATTTGCAGACAAGTTGTAAATATTCACAGATGCTGTTGGCTTACATTACATGTATTGTACATACATGTATATAGATTTCCAATGTTTATCTGAAATCTACAGTCTTCTAATTGTGTATTGGAATATAATTTGCCATAATTGTGTTAGATTTATTTATAGCTTTAATTAATGGTGTGATGTTTAATTGGAATCTTGCATCCAATAAGAATATCAATTTTTCTTATTTGCAATTCTTTCTTTTCAGTAGGAAAGTTTTAATGGTCAGATATCTGTTAATTTAGGTGTAAAATTACATTTCCAAAGGTTCTGTTAAGTGTAAAATTAAATCCTCAACAAATTCTATATTGTATTAACAGGGAGGGTCAGAATGCCACTCACAAATGCTGAGAGACAACAGCGCTTCAAAGCCAAACTGCAAGCTTCGGGAAGTTATGACGAATTTAAAGAGAAACATTAAACTTGAAACTGCTAAATCCTCTTGATGAAAGTACATGTAGCATGCCCACATCATCATCAACCATGCGTCATGACACTGTCCATGTGGGCGAGTGGTATGCTGTTGACTATGAAGGGGTCCTTTACCCAGGGGAAGTAATTGCAGTGGGAAATCTGGGCGACTACCAAGTCTCAGTCATGGAACGAGCTGGAAAGCACTGGAAGTGGCCGAATCCTAAAGACAACATTTTCTACCCAAAGAAAAGCTTGATTGTCAAATTAAATAAACCAGATGTAGCTAACAATCGCGGCCATTTCAAGTTTTCTGTTCAGTTTTACGCCTTTCTCAGACTTTTCATCAATGATGATGAATAAAACTGTATCTTTGGTTATATGAGTCTGCATGATTATTGAATATATGGCCAAATGTTTAAATACCAATAGGAAATTTTACCATTTTGGTACTACATTGTACATTGCTTTCATGTAGAATTATAAGTTAGAAGAATAAATGATTAACCTGAATGAGATTTACAAATGGATAAAAACATGGCAATTAAATGCACAAATCTGCATTTGATTTTAGTTTGGTAAAGGTGGCACTTTCTGTTTTCACAAATTGCTTTTGAAGGGGGGATATAATAATTTCTTTCACCCAGTAACGCAATAGAGAAAATGTTTTGGTCAGAATAATTATCTTTTTACCACATAATTCTCTTACCTTTATCTTTGTGGCAAGTAGTTATGATCAGATAAGTTTGCTTGACATTGCTTACAATAACTCATTCATGGTATTGTAAGAGAAACATATAGTCTTTTAAGTTCATGTGTTAGGTTGGATCAGATTACACATAGAGTTGAGTCTAGAATGTATGTTTTTTTAATATTTATTTTGCCAGTTGTAATATATGTTACTTCATGATTATTAAAATCTTTTAAGGACTGACTAGTGTTAAAATGTAAGTGTCTCCTGAGTGATTCACAGAAACTTGAAAGCAATTTAATTTTAAAGAGAATGGAAGGAGAATATTTTTCACTCTGCACCACTTTCAAAATACATGTACTATTATAACTAAAATTGACATCATATATGTGTGGTAATTTTGCTTGAATGTTGATGATTAGCCATATAAAATGGGTTATAACACTTGAGAATATTGTCAAATATATGGAAAAGGTTAACAAAACTGTTCCATTTTATGCCTAAAATAATTAAAACAGTTAAATACATCAAAATATACAGTTTCAAGCTAATGTTCATGGTCAGGAGCATGGCAATGATTATATGTTAAATATGTAACGTGAGTAACGTGTAACATGAGTAATGCTAATTTTGGTAAATTTGTCAAACATATGTAATGTTTCTAAAATTCTGAGCATCTACATTGGTGAACCTCTATGTCGGTTATAAAAATCATATACCCACTGCTTTTAATTCCACCCAGTATGAGGACACTTTTTGAATGTAACATGAGTAACGAAAGTTTGCTTGTCTACATTTTCGGGGTAGATTTGTTGAATTGAATTCTAATAACATACCAAGGTGTATTAAGAAATCATACACCTTGTACAGAAAAGAGAGATTGTCAAACACCACAGTAAAAAAAATATGGCAATTACAATATGCCAAGGTGCCTAAAATGTGTAACGTGAGTAACGTGGAATTGCCCTATTGTGTATAACTTACATTTCCCTGCTTCCAGTTTTACTAAGTGGCTTCTCGCTCAGTTCAAAATTTAGGGGAGTTTGGTGTTAAAGGGTACCAATCACCAAAAAAGTTTTGTTTTACATTTTCCGATTTCCATGCTGTTACATATAAATAAATATATATATTCCACTCACCAGCTTTAAGGGAAAGTCCACCCTAGTACATAGTTGATTTGAATAAAAGCAGAAAAATCAGAGAAACAGATTAGTAAAAGTTTGCACAAAATCAGATAAGAAATAAGAATGTTAATGAATTTTTGAAATTGTAATCAATCAAACACAAATTGGCAACTCTGTGACGTATCCTGCGAGCTCCTCTCCCATTTGCTCAGTTCAGAAAATTTCATAAATTTAATTTTCTTTCTTTCTGATGAAGAAACAGATTTGATTCGTAGTGTAAGCTTTGTGTAAAAACAGATGAACGATGATTATATCTATAAAGGTGCATGTATGTTTGAATATTTTCTTTGGAGAAAATGGAAATGAATGATTTCTTGGGTACAGGGCAAATGGGAAAGAAGCTCGCGAGATATATGTACGTCACGGAGTTGCCAATTTGTGTTTGATTGATTACACCTTCCAAAATTCATAACTTTCTTATTTCTTATATCTGTTACTTTGATTTTCTGCTTCTCTTAAAACCAACACGTAATCAGGTTGGATTTTCCCTTTAAAGTATTATTCCAGTAAAGTTATACTCTTTAATTGAAGATAAAAACAACTTGTGTGAAGATTACTTGACAAACCCATACATGCAAAAATGCAAGCATAGAACCCAAGTCGGACTTGGGATCCGGGGAAGAGTTTTTATGTTATCCTTTCTACACAGTATGCCAGGAAAAGGGTAGGGGGTGGTTTAATGCATGTAATAGCTGCAGAAGAATTACACTTTTTAGGTGGTTGGTACCCTTAAAGGCCAAGTCTACCCTATTAAACAAAAAGTTGATTTGAATAAATAGAGAAAAATCCAACAAGCATAACACTGAAAATTTCATCAAAATAGGATGTAAAATAAGAAAGTTATGGTATTTTCAAGTTTTTTCAGTTATATGCACATCCTGCTCAGTATGCAAATGAGCGAACCAGTGACGTCACCCACTCACTATTTCTTTTGTATTTTATTATGTGAAATATAGAATATTTTAATTTCTGCAGATTTCGCAATTAGGAAGCTCTCATTGAATTGTGTATAGGTTGCAACAATGGCAATTAAACATGTTCAGCGAGGAATCAAACCTTGTTTCACATTACAACAAGGAAAAATTAAAATTTCGTATTTCATGTAATAAAATACAAAAGAAATAGTGAGTGGGTGACGTCACTGGTTCCCTCATTTGCATACTGAGCAGGATGTGCATATAACTGTTTTGCGAAATTAAGCGAAACTTTAAAATACCATAACTATCTTATTTTGATAAAATTTTCAGTGTCATGCTTGTTGGATTTTTCTCTATTTATTCAAATCAACTTTTTGTTAGGGTGGACTTGGCCTTTAAAGGGATAGTCCACCCTGATTACAAGTTGGTTTTAACAGAAGCAGAAAAATTAAAGAAACAGATCAGTGAAGGTTTGAGCAAAATCTGATAAGAAATAGGAAAGTTATGAATTTTTGAAGTGGTCATCAATCAGACACAAATTGGCAACTCTGTGACGTATCTTGCGAGCTCCTCTCCCATTTGCCCTGTACCCCAAAAATCATTAAAATTTCCTTTTTCTCTAAAGGAAATATTCAGTCGTACACGCACCTTAGATATAATCATTGCTCATATGATGTTACACAAAACCTGCATGAAACAAATCTATTCCTTCATCAAAAACCAAGAAAATGAAAATTTATGAAATTTTCTGTACTGAGCAAATGGCAGAGGAGCTCGGAAGATATGTCACGGAGTTGCCAATTTGTGTCTGATTGATTACAACTTCAACAATTCATAACTTTCTTATTTCTTGTTGAATGTTACTCCAACCTTCACTGATCTGTTTCTTTAATTTTTCTGCTTCCTTTAAAGCCAACTTGTAATCAGGGTGGACTATCCCTTTAAAAGATTCAGAGCGAACGTGAGTCAATGTTAACCCATTGCCCATGGGAACCAGGTAGTCCCAGTGTTTAAGCTTATGAGAATGAGAGAATTTAGAAGTCAAAAGGTTAATACAGTCAAACCTGCTTTAGCGACCGCCTGTATAGAAAGACCACCTGTCTATAAAGACCACAATTTTTGTTTCCCTTGAAAAATGTTTCTCACTGAAATGTGTATTAAAGGAACCTGTACAAAAAGACCACCTGCTCATAAAGACTGCTTTTCTTGTCTCCCTTGAGTGGTCTTTATAGACAGGTTTCACTGTAGTTTTTTGTGGCATCTTTTAATTACATCGATTCTACATAGAGGCAAGTTTCAATCAACGATTCAACATACATGTAATGTAGCACCACACATACTATTACTAATTAGGTGGTCTGTCGTAGTCGACAGACCACCTCTTAATTTCGTCAGAATTTTCTTTATTATTTATTTATTTATTTATTTATTATTTATTTTTATTTTTCCACCACTTTCTTGTTGCCATGATTCCTCAATATCGGCTGAGTCGAATTTTATCAAAATCTCTACAGTCATGAGGACATATCAGATCAAGCTCGGGTATCTATTTCAAGGTCATCAGGTCATCGTGACGTCATCCAGGCGCCATTTTGTGATATCACATTATCAATCATATCTTCATAACGAGTGATCAAAAATGAACCATATTTGACATACATTAACTTCAGGTCAAGGGTCAACATAAAATGTCATCAAAATTTGCGCGCACATCATGACGCGCACGTACGCGCGCGTCAAAATTTTAAAATGCTCAAAATCTCTTTTTAATCAAATTAGAGTATTGTTCAGGACATTTTAAGCATTTTAATTTTTTCTGTCCGTGCGCGTCCGTGCGCGCGTTATGCGCGCACACAGCGCGTAGAGAACGTAAAAACGCCATTTTTTCGCATATTTTGTCTTCCTGACACTATTCTTGACAATTTCCAACTATTTACAGTCAATCTCGACCTTCCATAATGTCGTACGCGCGCGTCAAACTTTCAAATTCGTGCGCACGTCAATGGGCATTCTAATGTAAAAAGTGGTAAAAACATGCCCATCTAGAATTCGACATAGCTCCTCAGAATATACGGAAACCCCCCAATTTCTTTACATATTCTGAAAGCCTGTGAGTTGTAGATTTGAAATCATGTAGAATTTTTGCCGATCTCATGTTCTAACGTCATCATATTTGCATATGAACTCAAAAAAATGATTTTGAAAAAATGACGTCATAATTTTTGTATTCATTTGCTAATATTTCAGTAATAGGTGATCGATTTTCTTCCAAATTTTGATATGTTATAGCTGAGACAATTCTCTACCAGATCAGTTACCACCATTTTTCATTTTGATGACGTCATCACACTGAAATTTTCAATGCAAGATGCCATGTCATAATTTTCCCTATTTGCGTGTTATGTCTATGGAAGATGATTTTTTTTCGAATCATGAATCTACATGACATCGTTCTCTGAGCAGTATCTCAGTTATTTTTGGTCTATTTTCTTCCAGATTTTAATATGTTGTAGCTGAGACTATAAGCTTTCATTAGTAAGCCCTCCAATTTTTGATCAGATGTCGGGATCATGCCCAATTTTTCAGTACAAAATGTGATTTGAGAATCCCGTTTTGGTTTACGTATTATCTCTATGGGAAATATTTTGGTCTATTGGTCAAAGCACTTGCCTCCCATTCCGGTGACCCAGGTTCGATCCCCGGTGGGTCCATAACAATTTTTTTTTTTGCTTCTTTTTTCCTGTCATTTTACCATCCTCTTCGACTAGTATAACATAAAAAATCACAAATAATGTAATAAACTGCCATATTTTCCGTATTATGTCTATTAGAAAGTGTGCAGTAGTTTGTGTACAACCCTATGGAAATTGTGATTTCTTGTCCTGTATTAGAGCTATGGGGCTAATCTCCCAAGTATCCTGTATCATCACTATTATTATCATCACCGTCATGATCATCATCGCTACTATGATATCATCGCCATCATCATTATGTCATTATCATCATAATCACCGTTATCATCACCATAATCATTTTACAATGACCGTTACACATTTTGCTACATTCCTGTTCTCAGGAAGCATCTCCATTCATGGCATTCTTGACATCCTATCTTCTGTTTAGTATTTCACCATTAATATGATCATCCTGATTACAATCATGATCGTGCCAATTTAAGGACAGACCACCTAATTCGTCCTCGTGACGAATTCAATTTCTAGTGTAAATTTTATACCTGTACATGTTGCCTCCACGTGTCCATGTACATTTAAAAGTCAATTCAATCTTTTCAACAACTTCCACTCGGAAGTAGTGGGACTATTTGATAAGGGAAATCTGATGTTGTTTTAGCCAGAAATTGTCTTACAATAACATTGTGACCATGGATAAATATAACCTCATTCCCAGGGCATTACTTGGTAATGGCTTTTCTGTCTGTTTCTTTTTTTTTCTTCTTCTTTACACTTTCATAATTTTCTTTAGTTATTTGATTGTGGCATCTTGTTGATGTAATTTCCAGACACTGAATCATAATTATATGGAAGGCCATGAATGAAAAACAAAATCTCACTACTTGTAACAACAGATGGAAAAATGAACAATAAAAATGAAATTATGCTGATGGAACTAATATATGTTTTAGTACATACATGAAATAATTAATCATTTGCTTGGATTGTCATTGAAACTCAATGTTTGTGAATAAGAATGGTTCAAATGTTTGGTTTTGTGTATTCTGCTTTGTCTCTCCCTCTCTCTCTCTCACTCTCGCTCTCTATCTCTCTCTGCTTCCATTCCTTTATCTTCCTTGTTATTTGCTTCAAGTATCAAATCCAGGGTAAGTAGACTTGAGATACTGGTCTTCCCTTTTCTCTCTTTTCATTTTCCTCTATCACTCTCCTTCAATATCTCTCTCTCTCTCTTCCTCCATATTTTCCTGTCTTTCTCTCTGTCTCTCACTCTCCTTCAATCTCTCTCTCTCTCACTCCCTCCCTCTCCCTCACCCGCCCCCTTCCCTTTTCTCTCTTTGAATCTTATCCATTCATTTCTTCAATTCCTTTAGCTTCCTTGTTATTTGCTTCAAGAATCAAATCCAGGGTACACATAGATTGAATATACTGGTCTTCCCTTTTCTCTCTCTTTCCTCTTCCTCTATATTTCCCCGTCTTTCTCTCTGCCTCTCACTCTCTTTCAATCTTTCTCTCTCCCTTTTTATTTTTCTTTCTCTCTTTGAATTTTATCTTTGGTTTTGTGTATTCTGCTTTGTCTCTCACTCTCTCTCTCTCTGCTTCCATTCCTTTATCTTCCTTGTTATTTGCTTCAATCCAGGATACATGGATTGAAGATTATGGGAACTTGTACATACATTGTATCCTTTTATGTTACAGAGAGAATACCATGAAATTTTCTGTATTAATAGACATTTACCAATATTATTGGGGGTAACCAAAGAAATTTTGGTACCGAAAAGTTTAACAGCTAATTTTCACCACCAAAAGTGGTGGTAAACGATGAAAATGGGATTCGGGGGACGTTTCTCATGACGACAGTTTCAAAATGGAAAGCCCCAGCCCTGTCATATTTGCTGTAGTAATAGTCTGTAATACATATTTTAATAAAATATACCACAAGACTGCCTATTTTGCATGATTTTGGCCTTGAAATTTGATCAAAAATGTGATAAAAACAGTTGTCTTGCCATTTCCCATGTGTCTTTGTGTGCGAACGAGAATTTAACTACAGTGTATACGATTCATCCATGAATGAAAATAAATTTGACCAGTTTTTTCCAAATGTAATGAAACTGATGATGTTAGTCTCATGAGGCACCTGAAAATATGGGTTTAATTACTGCAAATGAAAACAGTGTCGCAAAAATTGAATCAAAGTATTAAAGCATTCAGATCGACCCATGTTTCTACCTAAAGGACTCATGTAGAGAGCAAGTAATGTTCATATATCTCCCAAGAACCTTTTAAATACTATGAATATAATATAGTAACACCAAGAAACACCTTCGCATTTTATGAAAAATCCAGGAGTAATCATGCCTTCAAACATAGTCCTTTAGGCAAAATTAGGTGTTATAGTGATTTTGAAGGTCTAAAGTTCAAGGTCACTGCTCATAGAGAGCAAGTAATTTTTGCATATCTCCCAAGAACTTATTCGATACTACCAATATACTGTATAAAGTAACACCAAGAAAAACCTTTGCATTTTTGAAAAATCCAGGAGTAATCATGCCTTCAAACGTCATCGTTTAGGCAAAATTAGGTGTAATCATGATTTTGAAGGTCGATAGTTCAAGGTCACTGTTCATAGAGAGCAAGTAATTTTCATATATCTCCCAAGAACTTATTATATACTACAAATATATAAAGCTACATCAAGAAAAACCATTGCATTTATGAAAAATCCAGGAGTAATCATGCCTTTTATAAACGTCGGTGTTATCGTGGTGATTTTGAAGGTCAAAAGTTCAAGGTCACTGTTCCTGAGAGCAAGTAATTTTCATATATCTCCCAAGTAGTAAGAAAATATGTATTACAGACTATTACTACAGCAAATATGACAGGGCTGGGGATCTCCATTTTGAAACTGTCGTCATGTGAAACGTCCCCCGAATCCCATTTTCATCGTTTACTACCACTTTTGGTGGTGAAAATTAGCCGTTAAACCTTTCGGTACCAAAATTTCTTTGGTAACCCCCGATAATATTGGTAAATGTCTATTAATACAGACAATTTCATGGTATTCCTCGATGGGACGAAGGGTCATCTGTGACCTTGAACTTGGAACATTTTTCATTTTTTGCAACTTTGACGGCGCCCTTCACAAAAACAGCTCGCCCAATTCCGCTGATTTTGTGTTGGATTATTGCACAAGTCAAAGTCTTTGACTGTACAAAATTCCAGTTCCTGATCTCATACGGTATCAGAGATATGAGGCTCTAAACATGCATCCAAAATTTCAAAAATGAAATTCGACACCATGTTCAGTGACCTCGTAAGCAGAAACGAAAGGTCAGTTTTGCGTCACAATTAATTTTTCTTTTAAAGAGCATAAAGTTCTTCCAATTTACAGATAATGAGCTGTACTGGATAAAAATTCTGGCTTCAATGGTCAATTAAAAAACCATAATTTTCATAAAACTCATTTCTTGGAACACGCATTGGTTGCTATGCGAGGCTGTATCTTAGCAATCACTTGAACATGGGGCAAAATACTTTGGGGTTTTCCGTCAGACACTCCGAGGAACATTTGGTGCGAGTTTTAAAAAAAACTGAAGGGGGTCGGGTGACAAATTGTCAAAAAATTGGTTGATTTGACGTGGATTGACCCAGTTTGCCTTACATCTTGTTTACAACTTAGAAATATAGAAAATATATTTTTTCACTACACTTAACTCTATATGCCATATATTATGCACATGGTGTCTGACAACTCGACTCCCTCTTTATTTTCTGCCCTACATGTACCACTCCACTGTACTGGACTTGTACAGTACTTATTCCTTTCTCTCACCCCTTGTCTTTGCATTGTTCCTTATCCTGTTTGATGTTGCCTCCCCATTTATCCTTTGCTTCCACAGGTTACCCACACTTGAGCTTGGGGCTCATTACTGTCCTTGCATCTCTACGCCTTTGTGTTTGCTTTAATCCCCCTCCACACCTACTTGACTCATGGCTTTTGACTCCCCACACTCCCCTTTTGTTCCCATTGTTTTGTGTCCCCAGTCCCTCCCTTACATATTATATCTGTAATTCTGTAGAGAGAAAACATCGGTTAGTAGCAAATGAAAAAAACGACAAATGACAAAGCTGGGAATCGAACCTGGGTCCTCGATATTGCCAGTCCTCTGACTTAACGATGTACCTGTGAGAACGAGTTGACATCGAAGGTGTTCAAAACAAATACCCTAACCCTAACCCTATTCTTACGACGGCGCAGAGTACGAAAATGGAGCGTGTGCGCGTGTCGTTAGAATAGCCGGAAAATTATTCTTACGACGAGTCGTAAGAATAGCCACTACCATTTTTTTCTTCATTTCTTTTCAGTGAAATCAAGAGTCTAACGTTAGACCCCAACTGTTAGTGTTCGATCTAGGCTATACAATAAATAAAAATATTACATTTACAATCATGAGTAAAAACAGAAACTTTTACAATTATTTACAAGTATATCTATATGTACATGTACCGGTATATGGAAAAATGTATACATTCATGGAATGCTCTGTTGTCCTAAAACAGTCAAAGACCCCTCCTCCTCCTCACACATATAACCTCACCCCGATGGATGCCCCCCGGGGGGGTCACTCGCCGACTGAAGTGGTACCCATGCGTGTCCAAAAAAACGTCGAATAAGGGTCGGATTTCCGACCCAAGGCGTCGACGACGTCTTTTGAAAAAGGGGGTGTTTTTCGGTCTTACATTCGACGTTTTTGAGAAAAAGGGTCTCAATTTAGCTGGTTCGACGTCAATCGAAACGATCGAGCGCGAGCGAATGGATTATACATGTACATAGAGAGAATCACGCAGACATTCGACAGACAACAGTTCGGGCGGCGTTTCATAAAACTTGTCATCACTAACAACTGTTATAAGCTATGAAAATCCTTGCATCTGATTGGCTGAGAGCAGACTTGTCGGTAAAAATCACTGACCAAGACACTTGATGAAACGCTCCCTATGGGAGTAACGGTATCGATATCGGTCAGATCAACCGTACCAGTCAACAAGTTGCGATTTTCATACTGCCTACTGCCTGGTTTTCGTAAAAAACAAAATCAAAAGGTGAGCAGTTAATATGCAGACATCTCTTAGTCTTGGCCTACATAAAAAATTGAAAATTACAATTTTAACTTACAGGTGCTCGTTTCGTAAAATAAAACAAATTTCTAATCATAAATAAACGCCACTTAGCAAAAATTGTAATATTAGTCCCACGTATGCCTCTCTGTGTCTGTGTGAGCATGTTGATTTTCTGACCGGATTTTCTGCCGACATCGATGACATCCCTGAAATCTTCTTCGTCAAATTTGAACATTTTATTCTTTTCAACAATGTTGATATCATTAAGTAGGCCTATCAGGCGCAGGCAGGACTCAGAGGCTGGAGGCTGGACTTAACCGTTATTGCAATGATAACTCAAAATAACTGGATATTATGCGACCAGTAGTTTCATGACTTGCCTAATGCGGTAAAGGGAATACTGGAATAATTACATGTGGAAACAAGTTAGCTGGTCTTGTGAGAAGCTTTATTACCAAGTCATATACATGAATGTATCTCTACAGGGAATGCAATTTTGTAATCAGTGCATCCCAATGTTAAACATTGACTATGAATGTCAGAAAAATTGGGATCAGAAAATTATGCTTGATATAATGAAACATTGTTTTAACCTTGCTCCTAATAAAAAGAAAAAAGAAAAATGGGGATCAGAAAATTGTGCTTGTTATAATGAAACCTTGTCTTGACCTTGCTCCTTAAATAACAAGAGTTCCCTGTATCAGTGTTCTCTATAACTAGAGACCACTTTATCTTTTGCTGACAAATTGATTACATAAAGAGCTTCAATCACTTTGCAATACTAGAAAAAGAAGACAGTGAAGTAAGAATTTTGAGCATAATAAAACAGTTTAACCAAAAATCTGGATTAATTTATGTTTCTTCATTCAAGTGTATGATTTCAAATATGTCATGCAATTTAATGATGTACAAACTTTGTCCATTTACATCATATAGGGGTCCATTTATACACTGTGCCATACCAATTATGCCACTAAGTAAGGGTTATGTTTCACATTGTTCTATGCCATTTATGTCGATTACGGGTATATTTTACATTGTCTTACGCAATCTACGCCATTTAGGGGTATATTTTACATTGTCTTACGCCATTTACGCCAATTAGGGGTATATTTTACATAATTTTACGCCGTTTACGCCATTAAGGGGTAGATTTAGACACCAAGGATTACGCCATTTAGGGTCCAATTTTGAGGTGCTCGGACGAGCATGGGTACCACTTCAGTCTGCGAGTGACCCCCCCGGGGGATGCCCCTCCAGTTCCATCGTGATTCGGCAATCCTAGGTTTTAGTGGTCTAAATTATTTTAGGTTGCTAACTAGAGTTAGGGTTAGGGTTAGGGTTAGGGCATAGACGAGCTGAACTTAGCAACCTAAAATAAGTTTAGACCGCTAAAACCCAGGATCGCCCGTGATTCTTATAATATAAGTGCACCATGTCCATGGTCACTATGCCATGGCTGAAAATCTCTCTAAATTATAACGAGACGACCTACCAAATCGTATGATTTGTAAAACAACATCTGACTCACACTGACTTAAGTTACAGTTACACATGTGCACTCACTCTTGTGTCTGTCATGTCTTCTTGAACCCACGCAACGAATTCAAAACACATAACGCGTGTACCGTATCTTACCAATACGATGCGAGACCGGCCCGGGAACTTCTGGCGGTGTGTAGGCTGCATTGCCCGATGGCGATGAAGCTGCGGTCGGTGTTTCTCAGTCATGAATTGAAATAAAGCGCTGATTTCCGCCAATGATCTAAAATATTACGCTAAAACATGGCGACCGAAAAACTAGCTCGAAGGTAATCTGAAAAGCTGTCCCTAGATACTGGTTTTAGTTATTTATTGTTGCTTTTAGTCTATTTTTAGAAGTGGAACTTCCCACGAACAGACAGGTTGTTTGTAAGGATATCGATATCGTAATCGCAACGGTATCGTAGCTAGCTAGCTAGCTAGCTTGGCTTGGTGATTCCCTGGCTAGCTGGCTAGCTGGATGTTTGCGATGACGCTTTTTTATTGCGCCTCCCCCCGGCGGCGCCTCCCTTTCCAAGTCCCTTATCAATGTATAATGCATCAAGTTTTGTTTCAATGATATAATTATGCACAATTTTGTTATGAATGATGTGTTACAATGTATTTGATTTGAGAGAAAAATAATAAAACATATCTTTAATAAAAATGTACTGGGGCGCCCGTTCTATGGGCCCGTTGCTCAAAACTTGCGTTGGTTTAATCGCAACTCCTAAAAATCAAACGCAAGTCCAAAAATTAAGTTGTGTTTGATTTTTGTTGCGTCTGAGTTTTGTGCAACGGGCCCCTGTACATTCTATGTACATCAACTAAAAATGAAGTTGTATGATTTTCATTGGTACTGATTGAATGAATGCAATAAAGAATGCTCCAAAACAAAAACTGTACGTAGACCCACTAACTTTAGACCTATATAGGCGAGCTAACCCCACCCGCCTACCCCCCCCCCCCCACCCTCCCCTAAAAGAGAGACTGATGCTGAACCCCAGGGAGGCTGAACTACGAGTATATCATGAATACCATGAGGCTAATAAGGATATATCGATCCCCTTCATTCTATATTTTTTCTTCTGAAGTTTCAGTGGTGCCTATACTTCTACTTGTCCTTTTTATGATTTCGCCATACTAAACCTCTCTCTCTCTCTCTCTCTCCTTCTGTCTTTACAGCATTACTTGCCTTATTCCATATTCTCTCTCTCTCTCTCTCTTCTGCTTCCTTCTTTATTTCTCTACTCCAATATATTTCACTTTTTATCTCTCTCCCTCCCCTCCTCTCTCTCTCTCTCTCTACCTCTCTTACACTTTCTAAAATGCTTCCTCCTTTACCTCTCTTCCCCATATTATTCTTGCTTTCTTTGTCTCTCTCATTATCTCCTCCCCTCCCCTCGCTCTCCCCCTTCTCTCTCGTTCTCTCTCTCTCTCTATCTTCTCTCTCTCTCTCTCTCTCTTCACTTCGGTCCATTTTCTATCCCGTCTTATTTATTGTTCACTTATCAAAGCACAACCACAACCATAAAAAATGAAGAGAGTACAAGCCATATTTTCCTACAAAAGAAATCCTCAGGTCTATATATTTACATCAGAACTAATATTACAATCCTCTGTCTATAGAGGTGTCGTGGTCTAGTGGATACGTCACCGGACTGTGGATCTCATGGTTTGCGGTTCGAGTCCCGCCGCGGCACTAATGTCCTTTGGCAAGACATTAATCTACATTTGCCACTCTCTACCCAGGTGTAGTAAATGGGTACCGGTAGGAATTTATTCCTTGAAATGCTGTGAGCACCGAATTCGGTAGCCTAGCTACAGCCGGGGTAATAATACTTCGGCGCTTAGAAACATTTGTATTAAGCGCATTATAAATGCAATGTATTATTATTATTATTATTATTATACACTAGAGACAAAAATACACATCATATAAATTATTCATCATCTGTTAATAAATCATGCTGTGTAATGAGTGATAAAAAACTACAATTAACACAAAATATCAAAAGAATCACACATGAATGTGAAAAGGTGTGTTTCTACAATACAAGCTACGAAGGCAATTTTATTTTTAACAATTTGAAATATTAATTATCTTAATCTTAATGAAAGAAATGCACAACAGAAATAAAAGGGGATAAAAAAATATCTAAAGAAAGGGTCCCGTCTTACAAAGATGTGTGATTGATTGATTGATTGCAAGTCCTTTAATCAACCCTACAGTTACAATCGCCCAAGCATCTCTAGTATATACAGAATTGCTGATACAACTGATACAAACTCGTTTAGTTACAATCAATCCTGACCAAGGACCGCTTATGGGTACGTGTTGGAGGAAAAGTTGAGATCATCTTTATTCAGCATCAGATCTGTGGGTCATAACCAAGATCGGGTCAGAAAAGTACAAGTATATCAAAAGCATGTCTATAGAGGAAAAACAAATCTTCCTATTTTCAGTATATTTAATAGAATCACCGCACTCATTTTTGTACATAAAAAGTATATAATTAATCATAAAAATTATGGAGTTGTATATTTCTTAATTTGTACTTTTATGTACACCACAAACAACCAGCATTTTTTTAATGTGAATTGAAGGAAACAAAGAAAGTCTAATGCAGCCCTTCTCCATTTGAACAGCCCACATCCATTTGAACAGTGAAAATTTGAAAATTTAATAAATGACTTGGCAAAGGAAAACATTAGGAATTGATCAGGGGTGGTAAACCTTATCTAGCCCGAGATAAAACATATCAGTGAATTTGATAAATGATAAACATGAGTCTATTTATTCTTTCAACCTTTCATAACTCTCCATGTATGGTTCCAAATTTCATACTTAAAAAAGGAAATTTTAATATACATGTATACTCTGGAGTCTGGACATTTAAAAAAATTATACTCTCACAAATATTCTACACTGACAGGGGGTCATAACCAACCAGATCAATGTATTCACATAATTATTATTGTCATCAGCTACAGCTATTTACCACCTACGAAATGGATAATGAAACAAAATCAGTCAAAACAATAGGGGATGCAATTTGCATGAGTAAAATATTTCTCGAAAATGGGACTTGAAGGAAATAATTTGCTTTTTTTCCGGCTGAAGTGTAACTGAGACACTGTACAGCTCTACATGTATGTACTTATTGCTAATATTTTCATTAATATCTTCAGTTGACGGGGCACAGTGTGTACAGAGATTTCACTTATCGTAAGCACCATAACTATGCAATGCACATAGAACCCATGAATAACACCAAAGGTGGATCTTTGGGTAGAAGTCAAGATTGACATTTGATAAATGCTGACATTGATCCCCTATTTTTATCTCAGGAATGTTCCCTTTTAATAATCTTGAACCTTTGGAGTCTGATATCAGCCTTGGACTGTAGATAACTAAGATTCCAGAGGATGATACAGCATTTGCTTTTATTAATTACCTTGATATCACAAACACTATGGAATTTGGGATGCATATTTCTAGATAAGTAGCCCTAAAAATGTTGACTACAGTTGTATCTATAATCATTGTTATATAGTTTATAGTAATATCGGGTAGGTGGACTGGCATTTAGTGTACTGGTAAGCCACGTTAGCTGGTTGTTCGGGCTTCCACGTAAAACAGTTTACATGCATGGGCTTTCATATTTTAACTATACTAAATATACTAAATATACTTCCTGTGTAAGATTAATGGCTTGAAAGCTTGCTAAAGGACTGCCAGACAAAGCAACACTTATGTAAACAAAGGTGATTTTCATCCACACAGTTGATCTGGTATGCAACAGGTTAACCAATTAAATAGTTTGTTCCAACATGTTCTGGAAGAAACATCCACAAATAAGAATGCTCTCATAAACTGGTCTATTGTCATACATTATATCGCATTAACACTTGAACCATACCTGTCTACATGTAATTACTTCCTAGCAACTTAGTAACAGGTTAAAAAAGTGTACTTGCAAAAGCAATTAATAGTCTATACGCAATCACAATGCAATTTTGCAGTAAGCTTTTCCTGTTCTATTTCTAAACCACTATCTAACACAATTGTATTAATTTCATTCATTATGAAGAAAGGGGTTTTCACAAGTCACATTTAGAAGATGGCATGTAACCATACAGTGATTTCATAAAATAATAAAGCATGTGCATGATTCATTTTATTTAAAAAAAAATCATTCTCTAAGTCTAAAAAATAAGATTGAGAATGTGCAAACATTGCATACTCTCCTTGGAAGACTACATGATTTCAGAATGAATTGAAATCATAAAATGTCATTTGACCATGTATTTCTTTTTCCCTTCCCATTAACCCCCCCCCCCCCCATAAAATATATAAATAACAAATATTGTCAGCAATCAATATCTATCTACAGAGATAATTCTTAGTATTAATTCCTGATCTATGCACAATGAATGCAGAATATGTATCTATTCTCTTTCACCGCCATCTAACACAGACTGCAATACAGGCAACATCTGTGCACGACTTAACAAAATATCCCTTAGGTATATGTACAACGTGATGAAACAAGGGCCATACCAATTACCAAACATTAAAATCATAAATATAATGTACTATTTACAACATAATTATCTTCTTATTTTCTCATTCACATAACAGTGGGTATGGTTAAATAGACAGCGTGGATAAAACAATGGCACATATTATGAACATGACGGACAAAGAGAGCAGACAAAATAAACAACTCCTCATTCTCCCCTCCACGATTGCTCTGGTAGATAAAAGAACATCCCGTCACATGACTGCTATTATGCAAAATAAGTAGAACACGTGAATATGCATATGTGACACCTGTTCTACATATTTTTACAGAATTGCAGTGAGAGAATGTTCTTTTGACTACCAGAACCATTGTGGAGGGTAGAATGAGGGGTTTTGTTTATTTTGTCGCCTCTCGTTGTCCATCATGTTCATAGGGACAAATGCGACCAGGGACCTGTTTCATAAAACTTGTTATCAAGAAGTTGCAATAACTTATGTAAGCTACTGAAATCCTTGCATTTGATTGGCTGAGAGCAAATTTGTTCTGAACTTTGGCAGTTGTAATAAATTAGTAACAAGTTTTATGAACCAGGGCCCAGTTCTTTCATCAAACTTACAGTGTACATCTATATTTGGCAAACTCTACTGTTTTCATCTATTTTACAATGATTATATTTCGATCTCATCACTACGTACCATTGCTTCGTAACTCTTGTATCATAAAACACAGCATTGTACACATACTCTTTAGGAGAAACAAGGAGCAGAGAAAATAAAAAGCTTAGGCCCGTATTCTAAACTCTGGTTTAACTTAAACTGCGGTCTAAGTGTGGTTTAAACCCAGTCTAAACCTTCCCTTTATTAAAACCAGAGTTTAAAGGGAGTGGCAAGTCGTAATCCATGGGCCTGATCAGTTGGCCTGACTCGGGCAAATTCGGATACAATCAGGCCCAATCGTGCGCTACCGAATGAATGTTATTGCAGGATTCCTCGCGCGATCGTTAACTCGAATCCCTCCAAACGCAACCGACCAATGAGATTCAAATACTGGAATAAAGAACGGGCGATCTTGTTTACTCAAATTTGGGTCACTGTGCGAACTTTTATTCGCTGCGCACGATAAATTGAAGTCGCTTTGACCTTTGATCCAGAGAAAGGAGCAGCCAACTGTAAAAGCCCCCATAGATTGCGACTTGTCGATCCCTTTAAGATAATCACATTGATTTCTGAACTCTGGTTTAACTTAAAAGGATACTCAATCGCAGATTGTGGAAGTTTTTATGCCGCAAGAAGGCAGAGAGTTTGTTAACCTGATCATGCCGTTGCCCCGTGGGGCGCAAACTTTGGATAGGCTAGTCGCTGCGCAACATGCACGCTCCGCCTGAGCTTGAGCTCTCGTGCGAGATTCGGTTGGCTTCGTGCAGTCTGAAATATAATCCCAGTAGTCCAACGGATGCGTTCGACGCACACACTGTGTGTACAAGTGAATGGGGCTTACGCAATCCTGACTTTCCCCACGGTCGCCTGGTGGCGTATCCTTTTAAGACTCCAGTGCAGTCTAGACTCTAAGTGTGGTTTAACTTTGTACAGAACTGTAGACTGTAGCTAGGGATAGTTTAAGTCCGGTTTAAGTTTAATAGACTGGAATTAAAGTTAAACCGGGGTTCAGAATATGGGCCATAAAGTCTGAATATGCCCTTTTGCCCTTCATAGGCTTATCAAAAAGCTACATGCATTATAAATATTGGGTTTTTACGATTGTCACAAAATCTAAAGAAGTAATTTGTTCATTTTCATTAAAACACTTTGATCACAAGAAGACCGTCGGTTAAAAAGATAAAGACCTTTTTTACCCATGAGACCCTATCTTTATGAGTAAGTAAATTCCTCTATAAAAGTATTTGAACATCATCATACATAATTTGTATAGCTTTTGAGATTATATGTTTTCCTACACAGTAATTATTATACATGCATAGAGAAAGGTATTAAAGGCCAAGTCCACCTCAATATCAAGTTGATTTTAATAAACAGAGTAAAATTAAACAAGCATAACAGTAAAAATTTCACTCAAATCGGATGTAAAATAAGAAAGTTATGGCATTTTGAACTTTTGCATTATTTCATGAAACAGTGATATGCATCACATGGGCGGTATGCAAATGGTGAACCGATGATGTCACACACTCACTTTTCCTTATGTATTTTATTATATGAAATTTCAAATATTTCAATTTTTATAGATGTGATAATAAATAATCCCTTCCTTGTATGAAAATAAGTTACAATAATGATGATTTTACATGTTCCATATGGAGTCAAACCATGTTTGACATTATTGAAGCAAAAAAATGAAATATATGATATTTCATATAATAAAATACATAAGGAAAAGTGAGTGCATGACATCACCGGTTCATTCATTAGCATACCGCCCATGCTATGCATATCACTGTTTCATGAAATAATGCAAAACTTCAAAATGCCATAACTTTCTTATTTTACATCCGATTTCAGTGAAATTTTTAATGTTATGCTTGTTTAATTTTACTCTGTTTATTCAAATCAACTTGATATTAGGGTGGACTTGGCCTTTAAGCATTTTCAATTGACTGACAAGGTGTACCAGAAGTGAATTTCCTTGTGCTTTCTGATTTCTGTGAGCAATTCCATTTCCTGGCTTATTAGAGCCATAAGTTATTCATTTATTCCACATTTTAGAATTTAGACACTTAAAAAATTATTACCATGCATACATTTATATACATGTAACATATTAGATAGAAATCATTTGAATTATGTCCTTGAAGAAGGAGATTTAATACAAATATTGAATACAATATCAAAGTTTCTAAATTGTATCTTATTCTACTCATGAATTCGATTAAATTAACATAACATAAATATACATCAAGGTGATAGGCAGAAATGTACAAGTATCAACAAATTTGACAGAAATCTTGAGAGAAAAATATATGAAAATTCCTAGTAAATATATAATAATAATATTACATGTACATATTTTTACATACTAGTGAAAATCTTAAAAGATGAGAGAATATCCATGAAAGTAAGAGCTACTATCTAAAGCTGCATTTCATATTGTTTATCATCTCACACACAACTAGGATAGTAGTGGAATATTATTTTAGACATGAAAAATATTAAGAATACTAAAATACAATATAAAATGTAACAGTAGTTTGTGCAACTACCCCCTCTATGATACAAAATGCTTCCAAGTAGGGCCAGGAGGCGCATATTTTTTTACACAACTGTTTAGCCATTTTCACCAAAACATCCTAGAAGTACTCTAGAGAAAGAGTCTAAGTCGTCAACGTAAATGTACATTCACAACCACGACTCCACGGGCAGCGGTATGTGCACGAACAGCTCAACCCATGCTTGCCTACCAATTTTCCATTCCTCATGTATTTCTTTGTTTTTCCTTTCATCTATCCTAGCTCTTCCTATTCCTCATGTATTTCTTTGTTTTTCCTTTGATCTATCCTCTTCTCTTTGCTTATGTATTTCATTGTTTCTCCATTCCACCATCTTCCCTGGTGTACGTAACATGTATTTGTGCACAATATGTGTAGTGCATAGAGTAGTTACATACATACATGTACACACTGTTCTCCGTAAGTCAATTAGACTCTTTCACCAGAACACTTGTAGGAATTCTTTCACGAATATGGCTAAACAGATGTGTAAAAAAAGTATGCGCAGCCTGGAGTCTGGAACCTCAAGCTAAAGTACTTACAGAACGAGGATTGCCACATTATATTTGTGCCGCCATCCACGCTACCGTATACAACCTGTAGACTGTATTGTTAAACCAGATACATCACGACATTAAACTTTCGCAATCTGCAAAAATTTAGAGTAATGTCAATCGTAATGCAATGATTTCTCGGCATGAAACTTTTGCAAATTAATTGTGCGTGAAAGTTTCTGGTTTTACAGTGAAACCTGTCTATAAAGACCGCTCAAGGGAGACACGAAAAGTGGTCTTTATGAGCAGGTGGTCTTTATGTACAGGTTCCTTTAATACATGTTTCAATGGGAAACACTTTTCAAGGGAAATGAAAATTGTGGTCTTTCTATACAGGTGGTCCCTAAAGCAGGTTTGACTGTAATTACCAGTTGGGTAACACTAATTTTGTGCCACCATTTATATGATACAAGACCACAATAAGCTTCTAAACCTGAATCTTATGAATTATCAATGATGCATTGTACACAGTGCTACTGAATCAAACCTGTAGTCCCATAGTACTCATTTTAATGGTGGTTTTCTGCCACTGTATGAATCATCCGTTATAAAAGACACTACGGAATTGAACCTGCAGTCTTATAACCTGTATCCATAGTACTCGGTGTAACGGTAGTTCTGCGACACTTCCAGGGCTTTGGCCAGGTTGCGTGACTTGCGAGAATGGCGGGCCCTCTTCTTGGTCTCCAGGGCACCGGCACGACTCAGGGACTGGGTCTGACGCAGGCTTGCATTCTTGGACCTCTTCCATCTAAGAAAAAAAACACAAATTAAAAACATCATTGAAATTAGTACTATTAGATGCTGCATAGATTCAATGGAATGCATCGTGATAGCTCATTAATAGAGAAAGGGTCTTGTTAATGTAAGGGTCCGACGGCCAGGTTCAAAACCAAGTCAATGCGCTACTGCCCTTTAGTAAAAGGCATTAATCCCATTTACCAAGTCACTCCTATAGGACTCCAAACCAGGTACCCTTCACTGCTTACTCACATAAATGAATCATATGATAATCACCATCATCATTATTATTACTGAGTACAAGATCCTTCCATTTTGCCTCCCTTTGTTATCCATTGATTAATAAGTATATATAGCAAAGGCACAATGGAAGGGGATTAGACCTTTGCTTTGGCAATATAATTATGCTCTGGCAACATATGTAAGCTTAGGCGACATTTGCACCCGGTGTCCTTTCGTCAAATATATTTACATGTAGGCTTAGGGTTGCAATTTGGCATTGGGCTAAGGTTACATGTACATGTAGGTATGGTGTTGATTATTATGAACATTGTATCATTGTATTTATCTCTTGTACATTACGTTGTAACCATGGCAATTCAGCCTTTAGGCTGCAAGAATGGAATTTGATCAATAAAATCTTTCAATCAAGCAACATTAACATTATGCCTAACCCTAAACCCAAGTTTAATCCCAATGGCAACTCTAAACCTACATGTACATGTAACTTGGATCACTACATTTGTAAGTGGCTTTCATAGACATGTTGAACTGCAGTACTTAAAGTGCGATCCAACCTTCGGAATAATTTGATTTGGGTGAAAGCAGAAAAATCACAGGACCAGATTGGTGAAAGTTTGAAAGAAATCGGACAAGCAATTTAAGAAAGTTGTGATATTTAAATGTTGTAATCACTATACATATGGGAATTTCAAATTGGCCGAATCGGTACAGTCACTGTGATGTAGCGGCGGTCAACTTTCCCATTCGCTCCAACACACAAAATGACTAAAATATCTTCAAAAATGTATAACTCTGTGGCATTTTTTTTTTTGGACGACCTATAACAATATGCTTCCTACAATATACATGTACAGTACAGTACTTCGATTACTGCCCTGAGGAAAAAAGCGCTCAGGAGAAAACCCGAATTTAATGATATTTTGGTGTACGACAAATGCGAGAGTTGACCGTGAATACGTCACAATCAATCAACCAAATTGCCAATTTGAGATTCGCATACATGTAAATCTCGTGATCTCATTTTTCAAACATTCATAAATTTCATAATCTTTGTCGAATTTCTTTCAATTTTACACCATCCTGTTCATCTTATTTTCCTCCTTACACACCAATCAGCTTTTTACAAAGGTTGGATTGCCCTTTAAAGTGACAGTAAACTGACGCTCCTAATGGCGCCATCTTTTAACAGGATTTGAAAAGTATATATGCCTCTCATTTTCCCATCATGCCTCATTCTAGTTTGAAGAAGCTTGTACCTGTATAAAATTTTCAAAGTCAAAAATAATAGATTGAAATATAAAATGTGTTTATTATCCAAGCACGCTGTTTGTCGAAATTCCAAATAAAATTCAATCTATAATTTTAAATTTATAATCTTAATTTAGCAGTCACTGTAACATGGCACTGTTCAAGTTCTACCAGTTTAATGCCACTTTAAGAATAAAACATCAATTAATATTACATACTCTTTGAATGCTCTCTCACAGTCCTCCCTGCTGCGCATGAAATAGGCCTGCTTCTGTTCCTCCGTCAATTGCTGTTTGACTTTCCCTTCGGTTTTCTTCTGTTCCTTCTTCTTATCCAGCCAAGCTTTAAACGACTCTTCTGGAAACCTTTCCTCCTGTCAAAATAATGAAATTTATACAAAATCAGAAGGTAGGATAAGAATTTGTTATAGCAAATTTTGACTTTGTTATAGCATATTTGGGAAGGTTAAGATAATAATAAAAATGATCTGGGCCCTGTTTCATAAAACATGTTATCAATAACAACTGCCACATTTCTATGACAAAGTTGCTCTCAGCCAATCTGATTCAAGCATTTTAGTAGCTTATAACAGTTATTGTTATTGATAACAAGTTTTATGAAACAGGGTCCTGGATTTATGAACCTGTTGCGCTAAATGGTAAATTCAAACTATTTGGTTGTTTTGTCCCGTTTAATACAAATAAATATTGGGAAATGAATATGATTAACATTGAAAGTACCATTACCTAGTCCGACACAAGCTCTTGTAGGGCTATCAACTATTAACATACAATCATGTTACGGACATATTCCTTCTTATGAAATAACCAGGTTGGCCATTGTTATTCAGGTATTATTTAGTGTGACTTTATTCAATACATATTTCACAAAGTTCTGCAAATGCTAAAGGCTATTTTTAAAGACTTATTAAAATCTTACCTTGTTTTCATTTTCTGCCCTTTTCCTCTCCCTCTCCTCCCTTTTCCGTTGAGCAATCTCCTCCTTCTTCTTATCCACCCATGCCTTGAAGATAGCCTCAGACAACTCTTCTTTCTCCCTTCTCTCCTTCTCCTCTCTCTCCTTCTCCTCCTTCATCTTCTGCATCTTGAGGCGCGCCTGCTCTCGTTTGAACTCCTTCTGCTCCGGGGTCATTCCATACTTCGAGCGAGGATTCCCGAACGGCTCTTCATAGACAGCTCCCTGGCGCTCCTGCTGATCATACTCCTTCTGAGTTTTGGCGGACATGATTCTCCGGGGTGAAGGCCTTTGGTTAACGGCTCTTGCCCCACCTCCAGTAGCTGTTGATGGACGTGGTTTCTGAGGGGGCTTGGGCTGCATTGGTGGTAGCTCAGAGCCATTGCTGTTTGATTGTGACTGGTTGCTCTGTAGTCCTAGGAAGTGCCTTTCCTCTGGACTAAGATCATCGACATGCACATGATAGAATTTCCCACCACGCTCAATTAGTACAAATTCTTCTTCCACTCCTCCACTTGTTGCGCCGGTCCCTTCTTTTTGATGGGCATTTTGGCCTAACATCCTATTGTTCTGCACCTTAGGCCTCAGTGTTAATCTTTCAACTTCCAAATCATTTGGATCACGGCTACCATAAGCATTAGCACCACCACCACCATCAGAACCAGTGCCAGTCCCATCTATCGCATCATCAGATAAGGATGTGTCTTTCTGATTGTCCTGAGGGATGGCACCGTCCTCTGAGCTTTCACGACTAGCATCAGCCTGGGGTTGAACAACCCTACCTTGTTCAGTAACATTGTTTGTATCACTTTGCTTTCCTGCATCAACATCATCAGTCCTGTTTGGAAGAGACTCTGAAGGACTCGGTGACACCAACTCCACATCCTCTTGTCCACCACTGCTACCAAGGCGCTTCTGGATTTCATTTCCATCTCGCCTTTGTTCAGCTCCTGTACCTTCATTCACCCCATTATTTGTGTTACCCCAACCTTCCCTCACCCCTTGTTGCGGTCCTTGACCATCCACGCCCTCACCATTCACAACCACCGATTCTCCATCCCCTTTATCTCCTCCTTCCTCTCTGTCTCTCGTTTCCTCCTCCTCCGGATACTCCGCTGGCGGAACAGCCATGCTGATGATGTTCTCCGGAAAGTTGACTTTCCTGTTTTTCTTTTCCTCAATGGGACCCTCCCTGGCCAACTCCTCGTTGAGTTGCTTGACGCGAGCAGCGATGTCGTATTCCGGAGCCATGTCATCTGGTGAGGTCGAGTCCATCTCCAGCTCCTCTCTGAGTTTTCTCAGCTCCTCGTCAATCTCCCTCTGCTGGGCATCCAGCCTCTGTTCTTTCTCATCAGGTGTCTGTTCAAATATAGAAAATAGAGTTGCCAATTAGTGTTTGATCAAGAAAAAAAAAATCAAAGAAGGAGGAGGAAGGAAAAAAAGATAAGGAAAATGGCAAGGCAAAGGAGGAGAAGGAGTAAAAGGGGGAGAAGAAGAAAGAGAAAGAGTAGAACAAGAATGAGGAGGAGAAGGAGAAGGTGAAGAAGAAGGAAATCAACAAGAAGGAGAAGGAAGAAATCTTGAGGAGAAGAAGAAGTACAATTTACATGTAAGACGAAGAAACACAAACCTCTACAAAAAATTCATAACTTATTCATTATTTATGAAATTCCCTCCCACTTTTACTGACATGTTTCTCTTATTCTTTTGCTTTCATCAAATCAAATTAATGTCAGGTGATTTTTCTAAAGTGCAAAAAATGGGGACCCTCCATGTTTAAAATATCTGTGGATATTTGGGGTCATTTGGGACATGTGCTAACTACAAACTGGTCTATCAAAGTCGCACATTGTTTTCAATATTCTTCCTCTAACACATACTTTAAGAACAAAACTTTACAGAACAAATAAAAATTAACAATTCTTTAACTTCTGTACTGAAAGGCAGTTGTCATATCAACCCATAATCCCAACACATTATCAACGGAATAAAATATTAAAGCTACATTTAGCTAGTCAACACACACAAAATACAGCTTTAATAATTGCTTACAGAATTAAAGGTCACAACTTGTGTACTGATGGAAAAAGAGAGGCAGGCAATTTTTCATCAAAATTAATGTGTGTATGCACTCATCAAGGTTAAAAAGAATGATTCCAGCAAAACCAATAAGTCCAAATCAATTTGGCCTCCAGAACCACTTCTTATATAAATAAAGAGCATCTCTTCACTCTGTGAGCTTGATTGATATCTGGCTATTGTATCTTACATGGATGACGAGATGACAAATGAAATTGCTTGCCATTAGGCATTAAACCACATCTGGGAACTAAATTAGTATAGGTAGTACGGCGATGCTGTCATATTGTTGCTACGGCAACCAGCTAACACGATGTGGTGAGTTAATACATAGCACACACAGACATATTTTTTTGGTGTTTTTTTCATATTTGCGTGAAGGAGAATACTGTTATTAACAGCTGTTTGTTGATGCTTAATGGGTGTGTTAATTGTTCTGTTTCAGGAAGCTTTTGAGCCAGTCAATTAGAACAAAGTCAATATTCTCTTTTTTCATAAAATTTGCATTTTGCACATGTTTGCACAATGCAATATAATGGTTTCCAATGTATACAATCGACAAACATAAAAAGTATGCAAAAAAAGAGAGTTAAACTATGTAATAGTGTGTTTTCATGTACAGTTGTACATGTACATGTAGATTGTACATGTGCAACTTACATATTAATACATGCAGGCTAAATGTTTCAAATATGATAATTGATATTTGTGGTAATTCTACATTCTAGAGCTGAAATGTTAAGACAAGACGAGCAAATTACATCAAATTTATGAAGAATTACATCTATGTTACTGAATTCTTTCTTGTTCTCTTTAAATCTGATGGGTTTAGTAACACACAATATTGACAATAACAATTATAAATTTTACATTTTATTTTGAAAAATGTAAGAATGTAGATTTGTCACCAACATTGTTTTCCTGGCGACAAAACATGATTTGTTGCTGTTGCAAACTCAGATATCCTTCAGTATTCAAATACAGCCATAGAAATGGTGTAGACTATATAGGCATCAGACAATACCAATGCCTCCATAAACCAACAGTTTCTTTTTAGTAGACCTATAAAACCAATTGAAATGAACCTATTGTCGGCCTGGCTATTGAGGAAGGGATTAAAAGCCTGTTTGCAGACTCTATTCAAAAGAGAGATTTTGGAGGCATCTATATTATCTTTTCCATTCTTCCTCAAATACCATCTATTAAAGTTTACTGGACAAAGCTGATGATGTAAAGTTTGTGTGTAATATGACAATATATATAAGTCATAAAATGTTGCACCAAGTACTAAACTGTGATATGAAATCACAAAAACTACAATGTCAAATATAACACGTTTTTGTGAAGAATGTACATACAATGTACAACGTGGTATGCAGTGGTACATGTAGGAGACGAATTGTATATCATGTCATGCAATGTGAGAAGTTTAGAGTAAGAAGAGAACTGTTTTTTGATCATCTTAAACAACTAAATGATAACTTTGAAAACAGTTTGGAGAAATTCATATTTATGTCGCTCAAAGAAGACGCTCTCGTACAAGAACTTGCCAATTTTTTGCGACATGCTATTGATCAACGTGGGAATCTTTAATTTGGTTGTTCTCATGCATATCTAATACAAGTATACATGACAAATATACATGTACAACTACATGTAGCATTTCTAATGTGTTTAAGGGCAAGGTATTGGCTCTATTTCTCATAACATTACATTACTTGTACATAATATGATACTGTTTATTTCATGACAGAGAATTCTAGTTGATCAATTATGACATTTAAGTGTGTTTATTTCTGATGTTATACTTATGATATTGTTCTTTTTTTGTCTCTATTATTTATTCTGATTACTAAACATTACATATATATTAAAACAAAATATTCATGAATATGAAACTGAAGTTGAATGAACATAGGCCTACGTCACTACTAATATCGATATTGCCTAAATTTTCTCATTCCCAAAGGTTCGTTGCAGAAGCAAGTCAGTTCCCACATCCAATTATTGTAACATGAAACTCAACCCTGGGTTTAAAGGGAAGTCCGACCTTAATAGCAAGTTGCTTTGAAATAAAGAGGAAAAATCAGAGAGCAGTTTGAACAAAATCGGACAAGCAATAAGAAAGTTATGAATTTTCGAAAGTTGTAATCACTATACCTGTGGGAATTTCAAATTGGCCGAATAGGTAATGTCACCGTGATGTAGCTGTGGACAACTCCCCCATTCGCTCCAACACACAAAATGACTAAAATGTCACTTTTTAGGTGGTCTGTCGTAGTCGACAGACCACCTCTTAATTTCGTCAGAATTTTCTTTATTATTATTTATTTATTTATTTATTATTTATTTTTATTTTTCCACCACTTTCTTGTTACCATGATTCCTCAATATCGGCTGAGTCAATTTTTATCAAAATCTCTACAGTCATGAGGACCTATCAGATCAAGCTCGGGTATCTATTTCAAGGTCATCAGGTCATCGTGACGTCATCCAGGCGCCATTTTGTGAAATCACATTATCGTTCATATCTTCATTACAAGTCATCCAAAGTCAACCATATTTGGTACACATAAACTTCAGGTCAACGGTCAACATCACATGTCGTCAAAGTTTACGCGCGCCTCATGACGCGCAGGTACGCGCGCGTCAAAATTTAGAAATGCTCAAAATCACTTTTTGATCAAATTAGAGTACTGTTCAGGACATTTCAAGCATTTCAAAATTTTCTGTCCATGCGCGTCCGCGCGCGCGTTATGCGGAAAAACTGAGTTTTTACGTTCTCTACGCGCTGTGCGCGCGTAGAGAACGTAAAAACGCTGTTTTTTCGCATGTCTCGTCTTCCTGACACTATTCTTGACAATTTCCAACTATTTACAGTCATTCTCGACCTTCCATAATGTCGTACGCGCGCATCAAACTTTCAAATTCATGCGCACGTCAATGGGCATTCTAATGTAAAAAGTGGTAAAAACATGCCCATCTAGAATTCACCATAGCTCGTCAGAATGTGCGGAAACCCCCCAATTTCTTTACATATTCTGAAAGCCTGTGAGTTGTAGATTTGAATTCATGTAGAATTTTTGCCGATCACATGTTCCACGTCATCATATTTGCATATGAACTCAAAAAAATGATTTTTGAAAAAATGACGTCATCATTTTTGTATTCATGTGATAATATGTCAGTAATAAGTGGTCGATTTTCTTCCAAATTTTGATATGTTATAGCTGAGACAATTCTCTACAAGACCAGTCACCACGGTTTTTCATTTTGATGACGTCATCACAGTGAAATTTTCAATTAAAGACGACATGTCAGAATTTTCCCTATTTGCGTGTTATGTCTATGGAAGATGATTTTTTTTCGAATCATGAATCTACATGACATCGTTCTCTGAGCAGTATCTCAGTTATTTTTGGTCTATTTCCTTCCAGATTTTAACATGTTGTAGCTGAGACTATAAGCTTTTACAAATGTGGTCTCCAATTTTTGATCAGATGTCGGGATCATGCCCAATTTTTAAGTACAAAATGTGATTTGAGAATCCCGTTTTTCGTTTACGTGTTATCTCTATGGGAAATATTTTGGTATATTGGTCAAAGCACTTGCCTCCCATTCCGGTGACCCAGGTTCGATCCCCGGTGGGTCCATTAAATTTTTTTTTTTTTTTGCTTCTTTTTGCCTTTCATTTTACCATCCTCTTGGACTATTATAGCATAAACAATCACAAAATATGTAATAAACTGCCTTATTTTACGTGTTATGTCTATTGGAAAGTAGTGTGCAGTACAACCGTATGGAAATTTTGATTCCCTGTCGTGTATTAGAACTATGGGGTTAATCTCCCACGTATCCTGTATCACCATCATTATTATCATCACCGTCATGATCATCGCTATTATTATATCATCACCATCATCATTATATCATTATAATCATAACCATCATCATTATATCATCTTCATCATCATAATCATCACCATTATCATCATCATCACCATTATCATCATCACCATAATCATTTTACAATGACCGTTACACATTTTGCTACATTCCTGTCCTCAAGAAGCATCTCCATTAAGCATTCTTGACATCCTATCTTCAGTTTAGTATTTCCCCATTATTATGATCATCCTGATTACAATCATGATCATACAAATTGAAAGACAGACCACCTAATACGTCCTCATGACGAATTAAATTCTAGTTCAATATGTATTTAATACTCAGTAGGATCTTTTTCTTTCATGAGGACCTATAACAATATGCTATCTCCAATAGATTTTAAGTAATGCCCCGAAGGTAAAAGCGCCTCGAAGAAAACCTGCATCAAGAGTGGCAAAAGTAGATTTATTTAATTAACGTCTTCCCATTTATAATAACGGTGCCATGCTGTGCCTTGAACCCAGGACCTTTGCATAGATCTCCTTTTATATGTACATGTACATGTGACTGTAACCCTTTCAGGACAGGAATTATTGAAGGGCTAAATTGATCACATTTTGTTCTTCAAATTGGCAACAATAATATTTTTCTTTTAGTGTTACATGGTTCTAATAAGGTGTAATGTTTTTGAAAACAATATACATGGTTAAAGATTTTTTTGAAAAAATTGCCAATTTTGATGAAATACAATAATTTTGAACCTCTCAATGTGTTGCCACTGTTAAGGATTTTAAAGTTTATTCTTGTTTTCAAAATTCTTGGCATCAAACGCAATATGGTCGTGCAACAAAAATGGACGTAGTGTGAGCAGAAATTTTCGCTCTTTCTACTCACGCATCTGTTATATATTTTTAAGAGCTCTGAATGAAAAGTTATTGAGGCAAACTACAAAATGTGGTCAATTGTCTTGAATTGGGTATCACTCAATTGTGGTATTGGGTACCATTTAGCCAGAGTCAACCAAGTACAAAGGACATCTCGATGATGAGATGTAAAGCGGTCATAAATTACTTTTCCTGTAAATTATGAACAGCTTATCTCCAACTTACATATGTAATGCACCAATATACTTGATTTAATATGATTTATCTGTTTTATTTTAAAACTAAAGCACAGACTAATGATCGGCTCACGAAAGACAAAGGTAGTTCAAATCTTAATTTCTACTTGAGTAGGGTTAAACTATTTATGCACATATTTTGCAATTCGTCTCAATAAATTTTGATTCAGAACCCTATGAACTATACCATATATTTAAAAAGCAAACCCCTTTGAAATTTAACTATTGCTGTTTATAGGGTGTTCCACCCCCCCTAAAAAAAAGAAGAATAAATGAAGGATTTATTCTTACCTCTTCTTTACCAACATCTTCCAACTCCTTGTCTATTAATTGTTCCAACTCCTCTTCTGACTGAAGCTCTCCCGGATGGCTCGTTTCATCCCTCAAATCTCCATTGGTTTCTGGTGCACTCGGAGTCGTAGCTCTCTCCTCTTCAAAGTCTGCCATGGCTTAATACATGTACACATGCAGCTCGGTATGGTAAGGAATTCAAACTAGAATTTGAGCATCCTTCAGCAACCAAGATTACTGGTCATAAATGTCCATAATCATGTAAGATGAATTCTGCAAAGGAAAATCAAATCAAATCAAATCAATTAAGAAAAGAAGTAGATTCACACAAAACTATAAAATGGGCCTAAAAGTGAATTTGATAAATATGTTTTAATATTGAAGTATGTGTAGGTATGTAGGCAATAAAGGTGTATTAGTGACCTACATGTACATGTACTTTGTATGCATTTTTTGTACATGTACCTGGGAGAGTTTTAGGCAACATCATAAAAGTTTTTACATGTACATACACTGGTCGGCTAGTTTGTACAATTTATTTTTACAACTTTATCTTTACAATGAATGTACAATTCACAAGTCACAGTTCACAAGCAATAAAACATTTTTCTTCATCACCTTTCTGTTTCTCTATATAACAGTCACATATTTCAAATATTCCTAAAACAATTCACACAAATGATTAACCACAGTAACACACACTGTACATACCACAACATGTGTTGCCTCCCCATCCCTATTTCAAAATTTTGCACTTTCGGGAAACTTGGCTACGATTCATGACTAACAGGTGGACAAGTTTGATTGTTAATAACTCAAAAATTATACCTTGTATCACACTGAGCTAGTTTTTATATTGCAGAGTTTAAGGATGTAACATTTATTGGGAGCAAGTTTCATGACATTTCTCTGAATACTTTTCTTAAAATACTGCTCTGAGTATTTAATTAGATTTTTCTCTTTCTGAAATCTTAAAGCCAAAATATAAGTTTGTATGATCATTAATTGTGTCAGAATACAGCAACTGCTAAATGCATTGCAGCTGAAATCCCAGAACACCTTTGTAACCCAAAGTCATGAATCATTAATGACAGTGGACAGCCAAAGGTTGGCAGAAATGACAGCTGCAACACACAATGGCAATTGTTGTGTTCTGATTACCGGGTACTGATACACACAGATTTTGTGGCCTTGATTTTTCAAACAGTGAAAATTCTTATTAAATATTCAGAGAAATATTTTAAGAATAAAATTATAATCTTAAAGATAACATTTAACAAATTCATAGTGACGAAGCTTTTCGACCTGCACTCATCGGGTCACAACGCAGGAATGAGAGAATACAAGAAAATACAAAAGTCAAGGAAGGGTGTGTATAGCGACCCGGGTATGATCCGGGCACGTTAGAATAATCGAAGCGCTTGTACAAACTCCTTTTGTCGGCACAATAGCGGATCTCTCGACTGAATGAACAATGCTTCTAAGAAGCGAAGATGTTGAAAGCTGCGTGCTCGGGCAACAATAGTGAACTGAGCCGGGTTATACGCCTTGGAACAAGCCGGACTATTTAGCAAGTGCTGACCAATAGCAGAGTCGCTGTGACTGCGGCATTGAACATTAGCGACGCTAGCAGCGGTTTTGCAGTTACGCTTTGGCTGTGCTCGGCTACCAGCTGATGTCTGTCGTACCACGGAGGGTACGTGCTGTTTAATGCGGTCCGCTAGACGCTGAGATGTACGGCCAACATAGACGGCTTCACATCGACAATGGTACTGATAAACGACATTGCTCATTTGGGGGGAAGGCAGTACATCCTTGCGAACTGCGGGTAGCATTCTATTAGTAGAGAACACGACACGCGTAGCCACGGCAAAGTAACAGCGCGACACTGTATGCTTAATATCGCGCGCATACTTATCAGACACTTTACCTCGCCAAGGTAATTTGAGGTAGACGGGGCATTTTTTGGGCCCATACACAGGGCGAGTCCGCGAATCAATGGTACGCTGCACAACGCGATCAATGACAAGCTCCGGATAGCCATTGTCTCGTAGGATTTGCTTGATGCGAAGAAGCTCAGGGTTGAGCTTACACGGAGAACAAATTTGCAAGGCGCGACACACTAAGCTATTAATCAAACCAGTTTTATACGATGTAGCACTGTACGAATCCCATCGCGTGTACTGGCCCGTAAACGTAGGTTTACGATATACGGACGTGAGAAGTTTGCCGTCACTCTTCTCAACCAGGATCATACCCGGGTCGCTATACACACCTTTCCTTGACTTTTGTATTTTCTTGTATTTTCTCATTCCTGCGTTGTGACCCGATGAGTGCAGGTCGAAAAGCTTCGTCACTATGAATTTGTTAAATGTTATCTTTAAGTTTTGTAGTACCAATCGTCTGTTTGAAAATTATAATCAGAGAAATTTAAACCATTGCTATGACGTCATTCTATTCAATAAAGTGTAGATTATTTTTACGAATGTACGCAATGGTTTAAATCAGAGAATAGCCTTCAGTTGGTAGTGTAGATTCGCCACTCCCAATCTACTCGGCTACGCCTCGTAGATTCGGAACTACGAATCTACACTTCCTCGGCTATTCTCCTTCATGTAATTAAACTTGCTCCCAATAAGTGTCACATGATCCCTTAAACGGCAATCCAACCTTTGTAATAATTTGGTTTGTGTGAAAGCTGAAATATCAGAGAAGCAGATTGGTGAAAGCTTCAACGAAATCGGACAAGCATAAAAAAGTTTGATTTTTAAAAAGTAGTAATCACTATACGTGTACATATATGGGAATTTCAAATTGGTCCAGTCACTGTGATGCAGTGGCGGTCAAATATTCAATTTGCTCCAACATACAAGAACTTTTCTATACTTCTTGTGTACACACTTGAATAGTCATAAACCTCAACACTTTCAAACACCACTGCACAAAAGTCACCAACATTCACTCTAAAGCAGCATTTGATTTACAAATACCGACACCAACATGCCCATGAAATTACAATATATTCAACTCATCGATGTTGGAAAAGATGATTCAAAAAATAAAATCTGTAATTTACTGTCATTTCTGGTGGTGTATCGGAGTCATTGTGTACATTTCTTGGTCACCACGAGTGCTGAATGTCCAAAAAGAAAATTGGTCGTCAAAAATTTGGTCCCTATAACGCACACTTAAAAGTCCCGATTGCACGATCATACAAACGTAGATGTAGCACTAACCATGCTAACAAGTATTAGCCTAAAGTAGAGAAATCATGCAAGAAATCTCCTCATCCTTCTTCCCCTACACCTGCAAAGAATGGAACAATCTAAAGAAGGATCCTGCAGTCTTCCCGTCACTTGATGTCTTCAATAGGGCATTGAGGGAAGCCCTTATCTACTTACTTACTTTACTTTACTTTAATCCCACGATGATATAGGATGAATGCCTGTTCATCGATCGTAGCTTGTTGTATCATGTGATTATACATTTTCCATAACATGTCATAACAAGTCGAATGTGTCGGGGAAAGGACAAAAATGTGTGGAAGATTCAAGATATTGACTCATACATCCTATACTGGCTCGCAAACGAGATCATAATTACCAGTATTTATCTAGTCTATTCTTGAAGGAGTTTACAGAAGTTGCTGCGATAACATATTCAGGGAGACTATTCCACAAATCCACAATTCTGCTGCTGAAAAAATTTTTCCTCAAATCAAGCCGAGAATACTGTTTGTCCAGTTTCATTTTGTAGCCTCTGGACCTCCTGTGTGCCAAGTGAAAAAGTTTGTGTTGAGTGTCATACACTCCTGTCAAATACTTGAAAACATCAATCACATCACCCCTCCTTCGCCTGTGGGCAAGAGTTGGTAATTTGAGTTTCATGAGACGTTGACGATAGGACATATTTCTAAATCCTGGAATCATTTTTGTGGCCCGCCTCTGCACACTTTCCAATTTCCTCTGCTCACCTACTTTGTATGGCGACCATGCTGCCTGACCAAATTCTAAAATGGGTCTAATAAGACCCTTAAACAAAAACAACATTGTATCTGCATCAATATTCACAAATGTCCTTCTAACAATTCCTAAAACTCTATTAGCTTTCACGGTTGCTTGGGAGACTTGATCTTTGAAAGACAATTTTGGGTCTACTAGAACCCCTAAATCCCTCTCAGCGTGGACCTTGTTTAGAGCTACTATGCATGATTCTCTCTTCATGTGATATTCAATATGCACATCTGTACTTTGTTTCCCAAGCCTTAGAACAGTGCACTTCTCAGGATGAAAACGAAGCTGCCACTTTGCGGCCCATTCTTCCATTTTCGATAAATCACTTTGAAGTTGCACAACAGAATCTCTCGTATCTGAGCGTGCATACAATTTTGTATCATCAGCAAACATAATGATGTTTGATTTTAACTACTAGCATGCAGTCATGTCAACAAACGTTTTAGGAGCACTTCACATGTATATTACTGCATGGCACACTGTTCACATGTAAATATAATTTGCACCTGAAGTCTGTTTATGCCATGACGACTACATGTACATGCACGCCACTCTGCAGTGTGTTGATCTTCAACCATGAAGGATGCACTTTTTACAGAAGAAGAAGGAGAGAGAGTGAGAGAGAGCTGAGCTGTAGCCGCGAGCCGTGAACAATAGTGAGCTTTCAAATGTGTGGACTTACAACGCTGTCCTAGAATTTTCCCAGCTACAATGAACTGCTTTGTTAGCTGCATACCGCGTAGACCGAAAATTCTGTTTCTCGTTCGTTAGCCTCTTATTTGGATAGGGTCGGCTCTTCACTTAGAGCCGACCCTATCCAAATAAGAGGCTAACGAACGAGAGACAGAATTTTCGGTCTACATACCGCGCAGTTAGATTGGCAGAATAAAACACCTGGCTTTGTGAGGAAGCTTAGGAAGCTAGTCCTGGCTGTCGCAAAGCCACATGTAATATTTTGTGGTATTACGATATAAAACTGGTAATATTGCCGCATATTGAGGAGGACAGTGTTGTGACTTGTGTATAGAGTCTAGTTACTACTAGTACTTTGTTAGACCGAAAATTCTGTCTCTCGTTCGTTAGCCTCTTATTTGGATAGGGTCGGCTCTTCACTTAGAGACAGAAAAGGCCGTACCACTCTGCTGTGCAAACCGAATACACATTGACTTACACACTATAACAGTTTGAATACGGCTGGAAGATTTTCAAACGGAGAAAACCTTGGACCCTGAATGGGGGGAAAATAAAATAAATATTTTAAATACTTGCTTTCAAATTCAGCCATTAAAAATCTCACTCCTACCTCACATTTTACAGGAATGTACCCGTGAGTGGTTAGGAAGAACTTTTGATATTTTCAGCAAAATCCAAAGTCAAAATCTTGTCCAAAACCGGAGAAATCCCCGCCGATTTGTTTCGCGATCGCGTGTTGTTTACAAACTGCAGATGTCTTAGACTAAAATCGGCCAATAAAATTTTTGTCCACGAAGAAACTCGGGATCGCAAGCGATCCCGAGTCACCAATATTCACTCAAAATCGGCATTTAATTTACAAAAACCGACCACAAAATATCCAAGAAATACAATAAATTCAACTCACCGATGTTGGAAAAGATATTTCCAAAAATCAAATCCGTAATTTACTGTTGATTCTCGCGAAACGAGCTATCGGAGTCATTGTGTACATTTCCTGGTCGCCGCGGGCGCTGACATCTCCCCAAAAGAGTTTTGTCCTTAAAAATTCGGTCCCTATGTGGCATACACGGAAAGTCCCGATTTTCTGTGTGCGCGATCGTAAGGATCGGTGTGCGGTTGCGATCCCGAGTTTCTTCGTGGACAAAAATTTTATTGGCCGATTTTAGTCTAAGACATCGGCAGTATGTAAACAACACGCGATCGCGAAACAAATCGGCGGGGATTTCTCCGGTTTTGGACAAGATTTTGACTTTGGATTTTGCTGAAAATATCAAAAGTTCTTCCTAACCACTCACGGGTACATTCCTGTAAAATAGTTGGTATTTTCTGTCGCATGTACTAAAGGTATGGGGGGAAAATAAGATAAATATTTTAAATACCTTGCTTTCAAATTCAGCCCTTAAAAATCTCACTCCTACCTCAAATGGCCATTAGGAAGAACTTTTGATATTTTCAGCAAAATCCAAAGTCAAAATCTTGTCCAAAACCGGAGAAATCCCCGCCGATTTGTTTCGCGATCGCGTGTTGTTTACATACTGCCGATGTCTTAGACTAAAATCGGCCAATAAAATTTTTGTCCACGAAGAAACTCGGGATCGCAACCGCACACCGATCCTTACGATCGCGCACACAGAAAATCGGGACTTTCCGTGTATGCCACATAGGGACCGAATTTTTAAGGACAAAACTCTTTTGGGGAGATGTCAGCGCCCGCGGCGACCAGGAAATGTACACAATGACTCCGATAGCTCGTTTCGCGAGAATCAACAGTAAATTACGGATTTGATTTTTGGAAATATCTTTTCCAACATCGGTGAGTTGAATTTATTGTATTTCTTTTGTGCAGTGGTGTTTTAAAAAGTTGAGGTGTATGACTGCCTAAATTATACACACGAAGTATAGGAATGTAGCTATGAGTGTTCCTAACGGCCATTTGAGGTAGGAGTGAGATTTTTAAGGGCTGAATTTGAAAGCAAGTATTTAAAATATTTATCTTATTTTCCCCCCATACCTTTAGTACATGCGACAGAAAATACCAACTATTTTACAGTAATGTACCCGTGAGTGTTTTTAAGGTCGTTTGGGATGTACATGTATATTGGTCACAACATTTTTTTTTGCCGTATTGAATTAGGCCTACTGTACAATATCCGCGACCAAAAAAACCAGTGTTTTCGGACTTGTAAAATGCCCTAATTTCTTAAATATCCATCCAATTTGAATAATTCAAAAACTACTCATCTACTGCATTTCTCTTTTCTAGTACCGTACTTTCTTTCTGTTAGTGTTGATACCAAATTTGTCAAGAATTAATCAATTTGAATTGCATTTAACACACAGCAGTCCATTGTCGCTTGGACGATCTAGGACAGCGTTCTAGTTGACACATCCGAAAACTCCATAATTACCGTACCAGACAGCTCGACAGTGATCGTGTGTGCAGCTCATGATTTGCATTATGATTTGCTGGCTGGGCTTATCTTAGACCGAAAGCTTCAGTCTCTGTTCGTCGGGTGTTCCACTGGACTACGTCTTGCTTCACTACACCTCCTTACATAGACTGAACTCGGTCTCTCACTCTGTACCAGGGACTAAGGACGAATTTTCATTTTCCAATAAATACATTATTTTATTAAAATAAACAACTCAGAATGAGAACAACGGTAATATAATATGCTTGAATAAATTTCTTACCCAAAATTCCTCGTCTGGTACACGAATCTGATCATTTGAAGCATGGAAGTTGCACGTCAGTAGCGAGTCGCTGACAGCCATTCTTGGTTATAATCACATGACCCGGAAGTAGGCCTAGTCGGAAGCGTATAGAGATTGTGTAGTAAAACGCAGCGAATACTCAGTCAGTCAGTGCGAAGGGAGTTCAAACCATAGGTTCAAACCAGAGTAAGTCCCAAATTTTGTTAATTATCTGTATATTTTGGGGGGGTTTTTGTGATGTATTGAAATATGAGAACCCTAGCACCATCTATGTGAAATTTTAGAGAAAGGGGATGGCTTATAGGGATGGAAAATCAGATCCCCCTTTTGGGGGGATATGCTCATAGGCCATGTATTGTAAGATCCCCTTATCTACCGCGAAGGTTGGGTAGCCGTCTGTGTAGGAGGAGAAGGTAAAAATAAGAAAATGTTAAAGACTCCTCCGAAACAGACGGTTTTCAGCTGTCTAGGCCTATCCACTCCCGGGTACATTTCTGTAAAATAGTTGGTATTTTCTGTCGCATGTATGGCAGCGTGTCCAAACTTCGCGGATGTCCATACTTCGCGTATCAGTACTAAATACGCGATAAAAAGTACATTATACGCGCTACTGTATGTGGGACTGCGGAAAATCGTTCTACAATACGGAAAGAACCCAAAAGAGGCAAAATGCGACGAAAAAATGTAAGTAAATGTATAATTTAGTCAATATATTGATGAGAATCTTGTCAATTTTAGTAAAATCAAGCTTAAAATTATAATTTTGTACCGTATTTAAAATTCCCCTAAATTATCAAATTCTTATCCCCAATAAATTAGCGTCGGCTCTACGCTGTCGGGTTCCGTAGACGAGTGTATTCTGACGTCTTATTTATTATTTATCGTAATTAATCTGCACAAATAGGGCCAAAAGAGGGCACCAAACATAATCCGCGAAGTATGGACTCGTCTGTGGTGGGCGAAAGCTGATGGTAAGCGATTGGATTTGGCCTTAAAATGAGAGTTTATAAAATAAAATTTTCAAACATTTTTGTATGACATTATTTTACGGTATATTCTGCTTCATTTGATATTACATTTTTAATGTATATCTATCAAATTGTGTTGTAACGTCATAAAAGGCCAAAATGTCCGCGAAGTTTGGACACCCCATCATACTAAAGGTATGGGGGGAAAAATAAGATAAATATTTTAAATACTTGCTTTCAAATTCAGCCCTTAAAAATCTCACTCCTACCTCAAATGGCCGTTAGGAAGAACTTTTGATATTTTCAGCAAAATCCAAAGTCAAAATCTTGTCCAAAACCGGAGAAATCCCCGCCGATTTGTTTCGCGATCGCGTGTTGTTTACAAACTGCCGATGTCTTAGACTAAAATCGGCCAATATAATTTTTGTCCACGAAGAAACTCGGGATCGCAAGCGCACATCGATCTTTACGATCGCGCACACAGAAAATCGGAACTTTTCCGTGTACGCCATAGGGACCGAATTTTTGAGGACAAAACTCTTTTGGGGAGATGTCAGCGCCCGCGGCGAACAGGAAATGTACACAATGACTCCGATAGCTCGTTTCGCGAGAATCAACAGTAAATTACGGATTTCATTTTTGGAAATATCTTTTCCAACATTGGTGAGTTGAATTTATTGTATTTCTTGGATATTTTGGGGTCGGTTTTTGAAAATTAAATGCCGATTTTGAGTGAATATTGGTGACTTTTGTGCAGTGGTGTTTTAAAAAGATGAGGTGTATGACTGCCTACATTATACACACGAAGTATAGGAATGTAGCTATGAGTGGGCTTATCTAACAGTGACACTAGGCCTAGGCCTACACAAAAACTAACGTGTGGGACAAATTTTTGTCCTCCTCAATATGCGGCAATATTACCAGTTTTATATCATAATACCACAAAATATTATATGAAAAAAATAATATCGTACATCAAGATCTCACCTCATATGAAATCCAAGATATCTATTTCGTCAATAATTGAATAAACGCTAAGAAATTGTGTAAATCCCGGTCGCCAATTTCGTCAAGTTCCATTCGCTCACACGCTTTTGGTATCTATGCGGTTTGCGTATTGTTTATGGAGCAACCGTGGCTGGGTATATGGGCGGAGTCAAAGAAGAGGCCGAATAAAATTCGATCAATCAATTAACGGGATAGTCTATTTTTCTAAACCAAATACTGTCACTGGTGAAATCCATTTCATTAAAAAATGCTTTTAAGTATAGAATATGGGCCTACTAAAACTCAATTGGAAGTTTTCATTAAAAAATTATTTACTAATTTATTGAATTTTTTTTATCTTCCTAAAAAATTCTTTTTGGGAAACAAAATGATTGTACATGTATTTTTATGATTCAAGGAATACTTCTAACTAGACTAATCTGTATAACGCGGACTTTCCTGTTGAAAAGTGCATCCTATTTTTCCCCGATGGAAATTAAGGACTTATTTTCACAAGTTGCTGGTAATCTTTATATTGAGAAAGTGGATATATCATTCTACTTTGAAACTATGGTGGACAAGAAAAATAAATCTACAACCTCCGCACATATTAGGCCTACCTATTATTATTTTTTTCTCAGATGTATGCCAGAAATCACAGCTATTGAGCATTTGGTCGCAGCATAACACAGTAGCTGATGATACAAAACGCTTCCCAGAGTATTGCCAAGGTCTATATTATTTTGATTAATTAATTAAATTAACACAGAGATCGTAATCCGTGAATCAACAAAAGATACTGGTGTATATATATATATATACACTACATATTGTTTTGAATGGCTGTGGTCAGCACTACTCGAACTTATTATAGTCCATAATTTTTATACTACTTCTCCTAATAATGATAATAGCAATGATATTTATAATAATAATAATGATAATACAACTACTACTACTACTACTACTACTACTACTGCTACTACTAGACGTCTACTACTATATACTACTACAGTGGAAACTGTCACTCAAGGGAGACAAGAAAAGCGGTCTTTATGAGCAAGGGTAAACGGACAGGTTCCCTTAATACATGTTTCAATGAGAAAGTTTTCAAGGGAAACAAAAACTGTGGTATTTCTATACAGGTGATCGCTAAAGCTGGTTTGACTATACTACTGCGAATAATGATAATAATATGCAACAATAATAAAGGGTGTTTCTGTGCACTTTAAAATTAAAAACGAAATTTTTAGAAATATATTCAAACTACTGCAAGTATAGAGGAGATTGAAAGACATGATTTATTATACTACACATTAATATGTAGATTCTATTTATCCCATAAAAATAGGGAACTAAAATATTAGCGTAAAAGCCAGAGGAAACAGGGAAAACAAAAAACAATACAATCGAGAGGCATGAAGAAGGAAAGAAAGCCCACGAGACCGACAACTTCTCGGGCGGTTCAAAAGACCGACATTATCGGTCTCGGGGCTGTCGGTCTATAGTTTGCAGGCCAGGGGCGGCGCTCCGGGGGGGGGGGGGCACAGTGCCCCCAAAGTGTCCTATTTATTTCTGAAAAATGCCCCCTTTCTCTCGGATATTGCCCTTTTTACTACTAAATGTTCCCTCTTCCATTCTTATAAGTGCCCTTTCACCTTCTGATAAGTGCCCCTTTATTTCCTTCTGATAAATGCCCCTTTTGAAATCTGGTGCTTGGCTTCTTATCTCTAATAAGTGTCCTTTTCTCCTTATGATAAGTGCAGTTATTCTTAGCTGCCTATTTTTATTTCTTATAAGTGCCCTTTTCTCCCTCTGATAAATGCCCCTACACAAATATGATTGCCCCCCCCCTTTCTCCCTAATATGTACCCATTTCTCCCTTGATAAGTGCACTTTTAATACTGATAGGTACACCCTTTCCCCTTTCTGATAAGTGCCCTTTTCCTATCTAATATGGGCCCTTTCACCTTTCTAAAAAATGCCCCTTTCCACCTCTGATAAGTGCCCCCGTTATATTTTCCCACTGTTCTTACAAAAAGAGACATATCTAGCTTCAAAGAATCGGTGAGGCTTTTTACGTAGTAACAGGTACGCATATACTACAACAATGTCGCAATGTAAGGCAGTGAAGCTGGAGGCAAGAGGGGCACAATGCCCTCACTCGACTGTGTCCATAATTTACACCAAGTATAAGGGCAATATTTTCTGAAAATCGCTCTTATAGCATAATAATGAAATCAAGCAGATCGCATAAAGAATGTTGATATCGATGTATTCATGGTAATGCTAAATGGGTTATTGTACGGATTATAGGTGGGCTTATCGCGGTAGAACAATATAATAGAGAGTTGCACTCGATAGCACTTGGTGCTTTCAGAGTATTAGTAATAATTATGATAATGATAATACCAATAATAACTAGAAATATCACTGAAAATGATAATTAATACCCCCGCCCCGTGGCCTTTCTTGACTTTTGGTCGAAAACTGAGGAAATAGTAGTTCGATCCGCAAGATTTTCCCCTGATTTACTGCCATAGATATGCCGTTTCCATGGCAACGCAGCTTCCGACACATCCAAAAAATATGTCTTGCACATCTTCCCACCAAGACCAATGTGTGTATCAAATTTCTTGACTTTTGGTCGAAAACTGAGGAAGTAGTACGATCCGCAAGATTTTTCCCTGATTTACTGCCATAGATATGCCTTTTCCATGGCAACGCAGCTTCCGACACATCCAAAAAATATGTCTTGCACATCTTCCCAGTAAGACCAATGTGTGTACCAAATTTCTTGACTTTTGGTCGAAAACTGAGGAAGTAGTTCGATCCGCAAGATTTTCCCTGATTTACTGCCATAGATATGCCGTTTCCATGGCAACGCAGCTTCCGACACATCAAAAAATATGTTGTACACATCTTCCCAGTAAGACCAATGTGTGTACCAAATTTCATGACTTTCGGTCAAAAACTGAGGAAGTAGTTCGATCCGCAAGGTGTTTCCTTGATTTTCTGCCATAAATATGCCGTTACCATGGCAACGCAGATTCCGACTCATCTGAAAAATATGTCTTGCACATCTTCCCACCAAGACCAATGTGTGTACCAAATTTCATGAGCTTTGGTCGAAAACTGAGAAAGTAGTTCGATCCGCAAGATTTGCAACAGACCGACCGCCCGACCGACCGCCCAACCGCGTTTGGCGGGGGTATAATAATGATATAAATGATAATAATAAATTTCTTTTCTTTTATAGAATTTCCCCCATTCAAAGAACAAGGATTAAGTCACCTCATGACGAGACAATTATTGATTTTCTCTCTCTTTCTCTTTCTCTCTCCCTCTCTCTCTATGTCCTTGTAAATCACACGCTTATTTCATATCTCGACAAATGCAGGTTCTTTTCTTTCTGGTTAAAAGGGTAACTTTCTTTTCTTTTCGGTTGTTAAAAGAAGTACAGAATTGGACGGTTATTATGTTGAACGGCTGGATGAAGATAAACTGCGTCTTTGCTCCGCTCTAGTTAACTAGAGCTTAGAAAAAAATAATAATAGAACCTAACTGCTTTTTGTAAAATTAACCCCCTGACAATTCTCTCTCCCCTTCTAAATCACACACGTGTACATGCATGTATCATACATGTAATTTAGAATGTTCTTAATTCTGTTTGTTGTTTTTTTCTTCATAAAGACTACCCTTAGCGCCAACAAGAAACTTAAGAAAGAGCTATAAATATCCGCCGCATTTTGAAGATTAAGAATCAACACATATATTGATTTTCTTTCTGTCTCCTTGTAAATCATGCACCTGTATCATAAGCTTGACAGAGTTCTCTTTCCTTCTGGTTCAAAAGCTAAATTTCTTTTCTTTTCAGCTATTAAAATATTTACAGAATTGACCGCTTATTACACTCATGATAAACAGCAGGATGAAGATAAACTCCGTCTTATTAGCTTGGAAGTCATCGTTTCTCTCCGCTCTAGTTAACTCGAGGTTTACAAAAATCAGGCACTTGTTTCATACTTCATACAGGTCTTTTCTTTCCTGCTATTAAAAGAGTTTAGAACAGAATTTGCCGCTTATCATCATTTTGTTAAATTTCTATATTATAGAAATCCAACCAGACGTTGTTTTTTTTTCCTGGTCGGGAAATTTGGAAATCTGATGACCCCCCCCCCCCTCTCTTTTTTTAATCTTGTGTTTTTGTTTTGTTTTCAGCAACCTAGTAGGCTGAGACCCCATTCAAAATGGTCTACGCGCTCTCTCTAAAAAGAAAAAAATACATATCATTGTTATTATTATCAATATCATTATTAGGTACACTGTCGCTTGGTCTACCACCACTTGGTCTAATCATCAGTTCGTCGAACTCCACGTGGTCTAACTTCATTTCGTCTACAACCAGTTTGTCTACTTTCCATTTGGCCTAATAACCAATTCGTCTAATACACAGTTTGGCTAACCCCATTTAGTCTAAAACCCATTTGGGCTAATTTTCACTTCGGCTAAATTTCACTTCGTCTATTTCCAAATAGTCTATCCGTCATTTTGTCTACAGGCCACATGGTCTCATATTCATTTGGGCTACACCTACTTTGGCTAATACCATATGGTCTACCTATCATCTGGTCCAATTCCATTTAGTCTAATAACCAGTTGGGCTAGTTATCATTTGGTCTAATTTTCATATAGTCTAATGACCATTTGGTCTAATTACTATTTATTCTTCTGGCCATTTAGTAGCAAGTTGAGAAAGGAAAGGGAAATGAAACTTTAAAAAAATTAACTTCAAAGAAGTCATCTATACGTAAATGTGCATTAAAAGAGTTATTCACCTTGCTGCTAATTATATCAAGTCAGTCAATATCCCTACATTTTATATATAAATTATCTAATATATTAAAATCAATTATTTAGTATTATTTTTTAGTAATTAAAACAATCATAGGTCTTCTCTTCCTTTCATGCCTTAAGTAGAAGAACCTGATTTTGTATTGCACTTCAAATTAAGTTTGTTGGGTTGATAATCTGTTATTCATGTTTCTTATTTGATATCCGACGTAATTATGTTTGTGCAAGTAGTCAATAATAGCTAGGGCGGTGCCAGGGTATTTTCATAGGAGGGGCAAGACGACCCACATACTTGGGGTTTCAACGAACTGGGTATACCGTTTTTGGAAAAGGGGGAACTTAATTATAAAGGGTGAAGACAAGAATGGAAAATGGCGTTTTAATACGTTGCTGTACCCCTACATTGAACTTAACACGCATTAAATGTTAAGGATATATTTTCTAATTTTCGCATTATATGCAATTCTGCCTTACTCCTAACTTGCAAGCGAGCGACCAAAAATATTATGTTCTTGTTGAAGGTCAGGAAAGGTGCTTGCATTATATTGATTTCATGACGAAGATGCCGCAAAAGCGTTTAATTCCAAGCACAATTTCTAAATAAAAGAGATAGATAGGACTTTCTGTTACTGCCATGAGTTACAATAAGTGAGTGCGAGTGAGCGTAGCGAGCAAGCTTCGGGTGTGGGATATCTTAATTTGCTGCAATATTATTAAACTTTTAGGCACTACAGGGGGAGGGGGCAGGGGCGGTTGCCCCCTATGATTTTTCAAGTGACCTAAAAGATAGAGATAGAGAGAGAGAGAGAAGAAAAACGAAAAAAGAAGAAGAAAGAAGCAGAAAGAAGAGTATGCAACTCTTATTATTATTATTATTATTATTATTATTATTATTATTATTATTATTATTATCATCATTATTATTATCATAATTTGTTCATCTAAAACGTAAATTAACTCGCTCGTTGGCGGGGGTACAATGCCCCCCCCCCCCTTTCCAAGCAACCAAAAACTGTCTCCTGCTACCCACAAAAATGCCGCTTTTTATACTTGTTCACTGCCTTCTTTTTCTTATTTTAAGGCAGTGGTGTATATAGGTATTATGACGCCCTGGGCAAACAGTGAATTTGCGCCCCCCCCCCCCCTCCCCGAGTCAAATTATGTTATGCGAGTAAGCGAAGCGACCGAGCAGCAATTTTTTAAATTCAATTATATTTTTACCCTTCTACAGAGTTCCTTTATTCATCACCAATAACAATTTTTACAAAAGATCGTACATATAATATTTCCATGATTTTGCCATGTAAATATGCAGCCGCACAGCGGTTTATTGGATAGTTTGACAAAATATACGTTGTGTACATGTACACCTACATTACGTAGAAAACAGTCAAAGAGAACATAGAATCTCAGAAACATTTGGTGAGATGAAACCATTTTTTCCTCAAACTTATCTTCTTTAAGATTTATCTTTGATATATACTTTTCCATGTCATAATATGTTTTGATAGCTGTCAAACTTTTTCAAACCTTGGTAATTGACTTTTACATTTAGCTGATTTTTTTTTCTTACAGGGACGGCCAACAAAATGACGCATAGTGTTGTTGGTAGGTGCGTAGACGAAAAGGGAATAGCCCAACAAGCAATAAGCCTTAGTGATAATTAGACAAAGTGATGTTTAGACAAATTGGCATTTAGACCAACTGACAATTAGACTAAATGGAAAATGGACAAAATGAAAGTTAGACCAAATGCACATTAGACCATATAAACGCCATGTAGACCGAATGGATACTAGACCAACTGGATATTAGACGAAATGTCTGTAGACCAACTAGTTTTAGACTGACTGGGAATTAGACAAACTGACATTAGACGAACTGGTATTAGACCAAGTGACAACAAAATAAAGTAGACGAAATGGTAATTAGATCAACTAGTAATTAGACAAAGTGATCATTAGCCCAAGTGGTCATTAGACCTTCTGGTTATTAGACCAAGTGCAAATTAGACCAAATGAAGAGTGGACCAAAAGGGTTTAGCCCGAATGAAGGTAGCCCATCTGGAGATTAGACCAAGTGGTTTTAGCCCAAGCGTGCATAAACCCATTATTATTAGTAGTATTATTATTATCATAATTATTATTCTGAAAGCACCAAGTGCTATCGAGTGCAACTCTCTATTTAAAAAAAATCACCACTTTTTGCAATATAAGAATGTCGAATTTGCCGTTAGATAAAATTTACAGGGGGTTTCAGCCCACTAACCCCGCTCCTTTTTTTCTTTTTAATGTTTTTCAAAAAAGATTTAGTTTTTTGCACTTCGCTATTATAATTGATTGTGAAATTAGGTAAAATCGTACCACAAAGTCAACAGCCCTTTTGCATATTTTTTCTTCTTCACACATGCAACCACTGTCATTTTCGTGGTTACTAACTCGTCATCCACAAATTCATTTCCCGTTAGTGGTTATAGAACAAACATATAATTATCTTCATATTTACACACACACAAACAAAATTATGATGCATTAGTATAAACATATTCTTCCTTTTGCTGAAAAAAAATCTCAGTATGAAGATTCATTTGTATATAATTTCTTCGTATATGATATACATTTATTGCTTCATCAATACAAACATGTATTTGACGATCATAATGATTTTTTCATTCATATTTTGTTACTTTTTCTCTCTGCCCCCAACATATATTCCTCATTAAAAACAAACCAATAAAGATGATCCATCAATATGTCACTAAAGTCATGATCTTGTTTTTTTTCTTCTTTACCGAAATATTTTTAAAGGGAAATTATACGGCATAGACTGTGAGGGGAGTTATTCGAAGACTTTGGGTATTGTTGTTGTTGACGATGATAATAATAATGTCGTTGTTATTGTTTTTTTAAATTTGTTATGTATTTTAGTGGTCGGCTTTCAAAAGCTGATTCTGCAATACAAATGTTACATAATAGACAATGGACTCGGGATTATCAAAAAGTATGGGTGGAGGAGGGTTGGGTGAAAACCTCATTAGTCAACGATATCGGGGCATATATAACGTAACTTAAATGAATCTTTTTGTTTCAAATTAAGGGAGATGGGGGCAGCGACAATTTTCACTGTACAGATCAGGCTACGTGATGATTCATGTGGTAAAGGATTGCAAGGTCATGATCATACTTGTTTAATTTACTCCCTCAGTTTTTTTGTTAAGTACATAAATCGGCTTTTTAACTACAAGTCATCCAAACCATGATCCAAACAGCACGGTTCATAAGACAATGTCATTCAATATTGACATATGTTAACACGTATAAGATGTCCTATTTGTCATCAACAAAATTAATCAGATTTCATGATATGGTTCAATTATTGTCAATATTATGCGGTATTTAGTCTTGGGTCATATTCATATTCGAAAATGCTGGAAAGCAATTTGGTTTATGTGTTTCATACAATTGAATATAGTTTCATTTGGTCGAGTGATAAGTAGAACACCAGACGTAAATAAATCATATTTGATTGATACACGTCTCTCACACATACACACGTCGTTGTTGAACTTCATTACGACACAGACTCTTCCTGATCCTGAAAAGTAAGTTCAAAACCACTAGTATAGTATAGTTTTGTAGCAAATTGTACTTACGTATATAGATCAAAATAGATCATTGCATACGTTTTCATTTCACCCCACTTCTATTCCCCCTCTCCCTTCTCTCTTTCTATTTCTCTCTCTCTCTCTCTCTCTCTCTCTCTCTCAGACTCACTAATCTCACTCATGCTTATTTATGGTTATTGAGACCGTATTTCCATGTCAATCATTTCCTATATCTTTTCAGATATAATGTGCGATACCATTTATCTTCATAATTGTTTGAGTAATTCTTTTTTAACTACATGTATAGTTCTGTTTTCTTTAAAAAGTAGTTAAAAAGAGACCCTAAAACGCTGAGGACCATTTTTTAATTTTGCTTGTCGGAGATTTTTGGACTGAAAAAGAGACAAAGAGACATTAAATGCTGAGGACCTTTTTTTTTTGCTTGTGAGAAACTTTTGGACTTAAAAAGAGACACTAAAATGCTGAGGACCTTTCGTTTTTTGTCTCACAGCACCTCCAGTAACAAAATCGTTCCCAGTCGCCTGTGTTCATAATATTTATTATTATTATTATTATTATTATTATCATTATTATTGATTATCATTAAATATTATTATTAAATATTATAGGCATTCGAAAACCCAGTATTGTTAGTACACATGACATAGTTTTTTTTCAAAGTGATCAGGTGATGAAATTATTTCACGCTGTCTTTCGAACAACTCGGGTTTTTTCGTAGATGTATTTGCCAACCTTGTCATCAAAGTTCGTCATATTACTCTGCCTGGCTGTGGGGCTTGGATCAATGCTTGCCATGACTCAAAGTAAGTGAAATTGGTAAAGGGAAAATTTGTGCATGAAGGGTCTCGCGTTGCCCGTATACAGCCACCCCGCCCCCACCTAAACATTCTCTCTCTCTCTCTCTTTTGTTTTCATTATTTCCCCTCACCTCCACACCCGGTACCCCCCCCCCCTTATCTCTCTCTCCCTCTCGTTCTCTTGTTTTCGTTCTTTTCCCTCCACCTCCCCTAGCTCCCCTGCTCCTTCCCCTCTCGCTCTCTCTCTTTCTCTCCTCCTGTTGACTCTCTGTTATCATAGTTATTGTCTTATTAGAAGGAGTGTTCGATTCCAGCGCATAATATTCACTATATATTATTCAACCGTATGCCTGATGTAATGGGGGTACTCGTTTTTCCAAAGGTTCGTTTTTCCGAAGGTTCGTAATTCCGACACGCAAATTTCCCATAGCAAGGGGTACATAATTCCGAAAACGAAATAGGGTTCGTAATTTCGAACATTTGATGCATTCCCGAACACTGCGATCAAGCTCAAAAGCGTTATTCATTGTTCCTCCCATCTCAACTAAGTCATAATGCTGAACGGACTTTTGCACATGCCTCCGCTACTCTATGGAATGCACTTCCCGATTCCATGAGGTATCAAAGTAACTTAGATAAACAAATCTTTAGGCATTTTACTCCCAGTGTTAAAGATCGTATGCTCGATCTGTAATGAAAAACACAAGTCAGAAAAAATTGGAACCAGTGGGATTCCAATTTTTTCTGACTTGTGTTTTTCATTACAGATCGAGCATACGATCTTTAACATTGGGAGTAAAATGCCTAAAGATTTGTTTACAAATTAAAAATTCCTCCCCAGTCAAGCTTCTTCGTTTATTAACCATTGTCTACGACGGACCGTTTGAATATTAATGAGTCAGAAAGAAGAGGATCTTGGGTATTTGATTCTAGTTCATCGTGACTTGGCCGTGAACCAGAATAGCCTGGTGGTTAAGTCGCTGCCCGGCAAGCAGTAGATGACAGGTTCGAATCCCACTGGTTCCAATTTTTTCTGACTTGTGTTTTTCATTACAGATCGAGCATACGATCTTTAACACTGGGAGTAAAATGCCTAAAGATTTGTTTACAAATTAAAAATTCCTCCCCAGTCAAGCTTCTTCGTTTATTAACCATTGTCTACGACGGACCGTTTGAATATTAATGAGTCAGAAAGAAGAGGATCTTGGGTATTTGATTCTAGTTCATCGTGACTTGGCCGTGAACCAGAATAGCCTGGTGGTTAAGTCGCTGCCCGGATTTTTACAAATTAAAAATTCCTCCCCAGTCAAGCTTCTTCGTTTATTAACTTAGATACAGTTAACAACAAAATTATTCATACCCCTTGGAAAATACTAGTTTTTTGCATTTTTCCTAAAAATGAATGGTTAACTGAATTTAATTTGCACATCACTTGAATACATTTAGTTATCATCTGCAAATGAATGCTGTTTCTGGTTTCACCTCATTTGCATAACAATAGAAAAGGTGAATTATCCAAACTGGGTGATGTTCAAAATTATTCATACCCTTGGTGATCTATTGACTTTGTCAAGCAGTATGAATCCAGTCCTTGTGATTAATGCTCGTAACACTTTCTTCACACTGTCACAATGCTTCTGGAGGTCTCTACTGAGATATCAGGCCAATACCTGGTCTCCAATGGCCCAATCTCCTTGAGGATGTTGTCCACACATGCCATCACCTGGTCTTCAGGGGATTCGATGGATTTAAAGCAGATTTTGTGTTTGCAGGTGGTGTAGTTTTAGACGTCATGAGGATAGGACTATGATATTGATATTTTCGTTAATATTCCTTACATTTTAATGACAATTCTGTATCTAAGTTGAAACATTTAGCACTCTTCCTGGAGAGACTTCCCTAGAGGCATTCACTGTTGCACTGTCAAGGGAAGGTATTTCCTGATACTTTTGTTCCATTATTATTAAGAATGTTTAGGGAGGCCATGGTAGTTGTCTAAAGGTTGGATGGTGCCAATTTTATCAGTTTATTCAGTTACACTGATTGACACATTTTTGATATGGACACCTGCAAGTGGGTACTCTAGTGAAGCTTAAAATACTGATCTTTATGTTCCAGTGTACTGCAAAGTGCTAGCATTTTGTGCACTGCAGCTGGTAACATGGAGGGCATATGGTATAAATTTGGTTTACATTCATTTTGATATCAAGGATTGTAGCTTTCATACCAAAGATACAAAGAATATACCATATGAAGATTGATATACAGTAACACTCAATGTGGGATGTGTATGGTACTCGAAGGTTACATACTGTTATTCATGGTGACCTGACGTTAGAGTCATGCAATGACTTTAATATCACCAACATGGCCTTCCTGAGCACTCTGATTAAGAATGGGGCCAATGAATAAAGGTGAACCCTCCCACAGGCAGAGCAAAAGGGAAGGGCTCTTCAGGAATGGTGCTTTGCTTCATAAGTAGATACAGAATTTTCATTAAAATGCATGGAATAAATGACCGAAAATTTCAATATCATAGTCCTGTCATCATGAAAGTCGATAACTGCATCACCTGTAGGACACGAAATCTAATGAACTCCCTGAAGGTCAGGTGAAGGCATGTGTGGACACATCCTCAAGGAGATTGAGCCATTGGAGAACAGGTACTGGCCTGATATCCCAGCAGAGACCCCTCCGCAAGCCTTGTGACGGTGTATTAAAATAAAGTGAATTACAAGCATTAATAACAAGGATCGGATTCATACTGATTGACAAAGTCAATAAATCACCAAGGGTATGAATAATTTTGAACATCGCCCAGTTTGAATAACTCACCTTTTCTATTGTTATGCAAATGAGGTGAAACCGGAAACGGCATTCATTTGCAGATGATAACTAAAATGTATTCAAGTGATGTGCAAGTAACTTCATTTAACCACTCATTTTTAGGAAAAATGCAAAAAACTAGTATTTTCCAAGGGGTATGAATAATTTTGTTGTTAACGGTAAGTTTAAAATTTCCCTCAAACAATATTTATTTAACACATAGAGTATTTGCCAGTGAACTCGGTATCCATTTTTTGATTGTATGTACCTCTAAGCCTCTAAACTACTTCTCACCGCGTAGAGACATGCAATTTTGCTGTGTGTAATGCGCTATAATTATTATTATCATTACTCCGAAGGTTCGTTATTCCGAATGTTCGCAATTCCGAAAATGAAATAGGGTTCGTTTGTATTTTCGGAATTACGAACCTTCGGAATTATGAACCCCTTTTCATTTTCGGAATTATGAACCTTATTTCATTTTAGGAATTATTAACCCTTTTTTCACTTTCGGAATTATGAATCTTCGGAATTACGGACCGTCGGAGTAGCGAACTTTTGGAAGAACGAACCATCGGAATTATGAACCTTCGGAAAACGACATGTAACCGATGTAATGATAGACCCACTGTTTGATATATTACTAATGTCATTATAATGAATTATAATGAAGTATACTTCTGCAATATACGCAATTAAGCCTCCCATAATAACGCCATCCACTGTAGAAATGGCTCCAATATTCTAAGAAAATTTCATCTAAACGTACAGAGGGATCAAGGGGGCTGTCCCCTTTGACAGATAAATAATTTAAATGATTAAAGGTCCATCTTTAGGTTTTCAAGCTGGAGAAATACATATTGTATATTTATAAAACCACAATGTACTCGTATTTTTCTGATGGTTCGTTTCTTGTTTTGCTTCTGCTTTAGTACTTTGGCACAAAGTTCTTGAAGATGCTTCGGTACGAGAATAATAGGAATCGAAATTTAAAAAACAGAGGTATATATTTTTGCAATAGTCTGGGAAGGAAACAATTTAGCTTTGGCTCATATTTTCTTTAAAATTGTGTTTTTATTAGAGTAATTATACCCCCATCATGTCTAACTAAATTCGGATTATTTTTTTTTAGGACGTTCTAAACCTAATTTTAGTATTTTCATAACATTTTAGAGAGAATTTTAACTACTGTAGTTAAAATTTCTCTCTAAAATGTTATTAATATACTAAAAATAGGTTTAGAACGTCCTAAAACGAGTCCGATTTAGTGTGTTTTTGTGTGTGTGTTCCCGATCATCAACCCCCCCCCCCCCCCCCCTCTCGCCGGCCCCCACTCCTCGTAACGGATTTATGCCACATATTATGTCGGGAAGGCTGTAAGAGTTGAGGTGGTTGAAAACTTCGGTTCTGAAGCCTCTTCACAGAGTCTATTATAGGATCTCTATGGGCTTCTTATTATTACTAGATACTAGGCAAGCTTGCCTTGTATCTCCTTGATTTTACTATACCAGTAATAATTATTTTACAACGACATGAACTTATTTCTGGCACTGACGTGAATGAAGTTGGGTAATTTAAAGCTAAATCATTTCAGCTACATAGACCATGTAGACGTTAAGTTTGAAAACACATTGAATCATTATCCACATTATAATCTCATACTACATGTTAACATTCCCGGAGCAATTGTGGCCGGAGTATTTTGTCGGAGTACCATACGCTAACATGTGTATTCAAAAATAAAAAAAAAATAAAAAAAGTGTTTTTAAAAATAAAGTCTACGAAGCTAAGTGAATTTACCCAACTTTAAAGTGACCCATGCTATTAGATTACTTTGATCAGTGTTAGAAATGAGTCCATTCATACGAAAGTGTTACTTCTATTCATTATGAGTCGTTGTGACATTACCGGTTGTAACAAGGCTTACCTGCTCTTCACTCCCCAATTCACATCTGCAATAATATTGCTTTAACTCCATTCATCGTATATTTGTGGTATGTGATAGGGGACAGCCTATGTCGCTCTAGTGTACCTTCAGAAAAGTTGACAGAAGGTCCGCGAGACCGATGGCCCACGATACGAGGGCCTTCGGTAAACTTTCCTGAAGGTTCTGTTGTCGGTCTATAACTGTAGTATAGTCTGGGAGACACGCCCACACACGTGCTCATGAATTATGCAATCTTAATGATTTGCATACTTCTTCAGCACTTGCAAAAGCGCGCAAACAAGATTTTCTTGTTTCTGTGCTGTGCTGTCGCGGGTCTTCTGCAGGCTGTAGGCTGTAATAGGGCCTAATATATTTATGTACATTCAGTATGTTTTCCACTCCCCAAATTTAGTTCATAATATTACATGCATCGTATAGTCTGTTCCTATTCACCTGGATGTTCAGCAAAAATAGAGTTCAAGACAGAAAAGGACATAAATAGGCCTATTTAATACCTAAGACCAAATGTAAAAAAATGATTCTTAGACTTTACAATTGCAAGCCCTAGCAAGGCTATACATGTATTTTGTTAGGTCCTTATGTGGAATCTGCCGTGGTTTTCTAGATCAAAAGATACAAGCAAAATTTTGACCACAGCTCGATTTAAAACACACACGAGGACATTTATTTTACACAGGCGTGGATATTTGCTGTTCCCCAAAACCTAATTAAGCCATGGTTGGGCAGCTGGAGGTATCAAAAGGAACGAAATGATTCTGCATATAATTACTTTGAATTTTATCAGAAAACGGGCTTTTCTATTTTATGCTCCTACTATTGACCCTTCTTACGTTTACTTAATTGTCTAAAGATTTCCGGTTTAATTATGCTTTAATTTAATATGCAAATATCATCATTTACACTCCGCGATTATTATGAAACAAGAGCATTATTTGTTTTCATTAATATGATTTCATTTATTGTTTTATACCTTTCGTTGTTGCAACCAGTTGTGCGGACTGAATTAATTTGTAATGGCGATCTCCGACTGATAGACGGCAAGGGAGGTAAGATTCATGTCTTCTCTGCGCTTTATGGCAACAACGACCCATCTCTCTGTCCCGCTACAACCACCACTGACTCCGAAAATTCCACCACATGCAGTGATACCGATGTAGCAACCCTCATCCAGAACATGTGTGATGGGAGGTGTCAATGTCTGGTAGCTGCCAGCAATTGCCTATTCGGGGACCCCTGCCCGGGTGCGGCCGAATATGTCACCCTGTCGTATACCATCCTCTATTAAACCAGGTAAGCTGAACTTTTCCATGAGTTCTATTGGCTAGAAAAAACCCGTATCCAACATGTCATGTCGAGAAAATAGGAAGATGGTTCATGCCCCTACAAAATATGTAGTTAAATGTGATCGTGACTGAAACAAAAACGAAAACGAAACACATCACTCAAGGTCTAGATGAAAATTTTTCGGAGCTCAAGAGGAACATGTATGTCTTTTACACTACAAATAAAATCTTTCAAAAAGAACTGAAAACAATTTTTTGAACGACAAATTGGTACATATGAAAATAAATGCAAAACCAATGAGAGCCTGCAGTTAACCCCAACATGGGTCCGTTAGAAATTGCCTCGTTATTACTATCTTTACCTCAACAGATTCAGCAACGTCGACCGTCACAAAAAATGATGCACCTCAAACAACATTCCTGACCGTAAATTCCCCCACCAGCCTACTGCATGTGATTGAACAACGCCATTTATCACCAATAATATATCGACAACAACGCTTACCAGCAATGGTTAATATATGCCCGTCGCACACGCGATGTCATCTGCCTGACCGTAGGATTGCGTCAGCACGGTCTGTGATGCGCCATGCGATGCAAAATGAACGGTACAAACATTACGTTTAAGCGTATCGGTGACGGTGACGCCTCATGTGGGTGCAACGGGCATTAATTCAACCTGTTTCATGGACTGCGTCAGCGACTGGCGCGGCACGTGACGCAGCGCGCGGCGTCCCACGTTGGAGAGATATCGGCTCGTATTCTCGAAAGTTGCCTAAGTGGCTTAACTGATTTATGGAAGGCCATTCGACAAGCCCTAAATCCCGTATAAATTACTATAGTTATGTAACAAAATAAAGAAACAAAATTGTTTTCTGGCATGAAGTGAGCATCAAAAATCTATCACGGTATCGTGTCGGTTTTTGTATGTGTATTTAGTCCCAGAACTATGGTGATTTTGTAGGATTAAAAGAGGGTGACATTTGGCTCTCCATAATTCGGTTGCTTAAATTTACACACTTCGGCGGGGTCTTCAGTTAGGCGCCTTTCGAGAATACGTCGGGCCAATGTATGCACTGGACGAACACTGCAGATATCACTATGAACACGATGACAAAGAGAGCGGACAATTTATGCAGCTCCTCATTGTACCCTCCATAATAGCTCTAGTAGACAAAAGGACATTCCTTCACTGCTATTATCTGTTCTACATATTTTTACAGGATAGCAATGAATGGATGTTCTTTTGTTAACCAGTGCAATTGTGAAGGGTACAATGAGGAGCTGCATAAATTGTCCGCTTCTTTGTTCGTCATGTTCATAGTGTATATGGCGTATGCACTAATTGCCTCCGCAAGCTTGATTAGAGCAGGTAATAACGCAATCAAACTGACACTGCGTGTGCAGCGGGCATAACCACTTCTATACCAGACATGCCAGTAATGAATGACCCATCAGCTCAAGAGCAACCTGTCCAATGATCCATCCATAAAGACATAGAGATCGTATTTATCTCTATGCATCAAGACTACAACGCCATCTACGACAACGACTTTCAAAATTCGTTATCAACATGGTCTACCGTATTATTACATTGTGATTCTTAAAATTGTAATTCCACTCGATTATGTTTGAAAGATAGTTTGAACTAAATGCGAAGTCATTTAAATGGAAGTTGCATTGCAATGTCCAATCAATCTTCACTATAACAATAAAAAAAAGTTTACAGATCGAGGATGACCAATAACCTCTTCAATAAAGTGATATGTAATATTAATTTCTTCTTTTTTTCGGAAATCACACCAGGGCCCTGTCCTATGTAATGAGTTGCGATTGATCCCTATATGAAAGTTGTACTTACATTCAGTTTTTTTAATGTAACACTAATCGTTATTAAGCTTATTTTTACTTCGTATATTAAACAATTTCAGCTTTTAACTGTATATTCGGAGTTTTATAAACAATAAACCAATGTAATATAATACAATACAGTAGCCTACAATAATAATATTTATTCAAATTTATTATAATTATTATTATCGTTATTATTATTATTATTATTATTATTATTATTATTATTATTATTATTATTATTGTTATTATTATTATTATTATTACTATCATAACAATAAACCAATGCTGCAGCAATATAATACAAATACCGTATAAAAAGAATCATTCAAAAATTTCAAGACGAAAATCTGGCACCATCATTTACTCAATGTTAGATTGCAGTATATATAAAGGTGAAGCGCTCACGTCATTTTTTTCTAGTTTTGGTTTATATTTCTAGTCTGTAAATATGCTGAGTTTCTTTAAGATTTTTAAAGGTAAAGAACGAAAGAATGTCAAGTAAAAAATGTCCAATTGCTAAATATATTGAAAGTTCGAAACTCCATCAAAGATTTTACACATTATACAATCAAAAATCGTTTGCAAGTATTCGGACAACTTAAAGATAAAGTTGAGTTCTGGTCATGCGATTACATTGTGAAAGAAACTGTCTGGAAGCAATTGGGAATGGTTGATCATGTCTAAATAAGGATTGGTGTATACTGTGAGGTTTTGGAGTCATCAAAATGATAAGAAATCAACCCAAACTTGCTCAAAAGCACATGCACCACATACAGAAATGGGTATATTTGGACTGAACACAGATGGGGCATGAATATTCGGCCCCGAACGCTTCAGCTATATTTTTCGTCATATTTCGAATATAAGGGCATTTGAAGAAAAATCCTTTTCAGGGGGACATTTCTACTATGATGTTCTTCCAAACTGACATAAAAGGAATAAAAACGCTCACAAATTATTTGTCACCTATCCTAGAACTCAACCTTCCCTTTAATCTGTGATGAAACAGTTGCAAGCATATATGCAAATTAGACGAGTATTTTCTAGAATATGGAATGTGATACATGATCAACAGAATTGTATTTTAGTCTATCATGTCATGTGTCTCCAACCAACTGAATTATTTACTTTATTCAATGTACTTATTCAGTTATTGGAATTTAAATATTACGTTATACTTGTATGTTTCATCCAAATTATAGTCTGTGTTATTGTTATTGTTATTCTGATTATATTATTGCAGACCTTTTTATGTATTTCATGTAATATTAGCTGTATTGAAATCCAACGTATAAATATATAAGCGAATATCAGTTTAGGTGTAAACAATATTGTGTAAATGTGCTCTATATATTGTTCTAACATGACTGTCATAATATTTAATGATAATGAAGAAAACCGCAATCGGCACCGAAAAACCCTCCAACCTGCAGGGAAAGGGTTAACTATATGAAATCAAACAGGTTATTTTATATATATATATATATACGTATATAATATTACACTTAATAATTTCATATTGCCTTGTGTATCTATAACCATCTAAATCGAAATGAAAATCCTAGGAAGTAAGTTTCATTAGGTTATCCCATGTCAACCCCTTTATTATAATCAACTTTATTGGCAAAAACAAGACAAATTGCTAATGTATAGTTCCGCTCGATCTCTGTTTTGTACAAGGTTATCGTTACCCATTCCTCTTCATATCGTCTAAATATACACTCTGGTTTTTTGTCACTTATCGCCGTATATCTCTTATTTTTTTGGAATGCTTTCCTCTCTCCAATATTCTGCAGGCCTATTTCAGTATATTCAATTCCTCTATTCCTTTGTCTGTTTGTTTCTTTATATCTCTCTCTCATGATCCTATCTCTCTTCTTCGTCTTTATATATACCTTCACACCTTCTTTCTTTGTCATGCTCTCTCTCTCTCTGCCTTTCGTCCCAGGTCTGTCATGTCGACATAATTTTCATCGCTCCTTTCTATTTTCACCCTTTCAACTCCTATTATATCTCATCTTTTTCTTTGTCTCTGGCTCATTTTCTCCGTTCTATCAGCTTCATCGCTCTTTTTGCACGTTTCCCTTTCACTTACTCGCTATATGGATCTGCCCCCCCCCTCTCTCTCTCTCTCTCTCACTCTCCCGGTCTCCCCCTCTCTCTTCCTCTCTGCAAACGTCTCTCTTGTAATTTATCCGCCTTTCTCTATCCCCCTCTCTCTCTCTCCCTCCCACTCTCTCTGTCCCCCTCACCCTCTACCCCTCCCCTCTCTCCCTCTCTCTATTATTTCTGTCTCTCTCTCTCTCGTTTTCTCTCTTCCTCCATTATGTTTTTTTTTCTTTGTTTGTACGAAAAAAATACTATTTACGTATACTGTTACTTTAAAGTTTACTTCATCATAAATAGCCAACAATCCAATGGTGATACGTCTATAATTGATTTTAATATATAACTTGTATTGTTTTTTTTTTGTGCAAATTAGTTTGTAAATAATTACAATATCTGTAATAAAGTTTAATTTTAAAAAGTAAAAAAAAAGAAAAAAAATATATATATAACTATATTCTCTCTCTCTCTCTTTGAACCCCTTTCGCTTATTTTTTCTGTCTATGGCCTAAAATCATGAAAATAGTAATTTAGAAATGGACTTATATGTCCAGGTTGGATAGACCAACAAGCTTACTGTTGTACACTTATAGAAATAAAAAAGCCAACGTCAACTAATTGAACAATAATTTATACTGATTTTTTGTTTTTTGTTGTGTAAGATAAAACATCAAGTAAAAACACAATTTCATGCTAAATGGGTTTATTTGAACGATTTATTCGATCGCTGTATTCTCCCTCATGCACGTAATATGAACTGGCACCCCCGAACACACACATACTGATTTCAGATAGTGAATTATTCCCGGCTATTCCCGAATGATCTCTTCCCGACGAAGACAACGCCCCTGGCTCGTCATCTTGTTTACATCTGGTTGCACGACCTTCGTTATTAAAGCAAATAAAAAGATTTCCGCTATTTTTAATGACATAATGCTATAAAATTGATAAACTGTCGCTTATCTCATAATCTTTAGACCACAGTCCGTGGTCACACGTCAACATAATTTCTACAAAATACATATTTATTTAATATGTCGAAGCCTGACGTCACTCCTGATTGTAAACAATACAGTGATGATTGGACTATTAACGCTCTATAGCTCCATTTCAAAACAGGGATATGCAGACGGCATGTATTGCTCTCAAGTTGGAGTTGAAATACATGTTTTAGTTTAGGATAGGGATTACTTTGTTTGGAATGAATGGAATTCACTCCAAATTAGTGGTTGAATTAATCGTTTGAGAGTGGATTCAACTTTTAGCGTGATTTCCACTCCAAAATGAAATGATCCCTATTTTTATGATTCCCAAAGAAGCTAAAATAATGCTCTTAATTTCCCCTCGTATTTAAGATAGAATTTGAAGGTCTATTATACTTTTCAACTGTTGTTGTTATTATTGTTGTTTTTGCTGTTTTCTATTTCGTCAATAGGCATTAAAAGGGTTGGAGAATAAGTTAATCAACTCGTGCACTATGCAGAGAGAGAGAGAGAAAGGTGGATGGGCAGAGGGGTAGGGAGAGAGGGAGAGAGAAAGGAGGATAAAATGACAAGAGAGACGGTGGGAGAGAGAGGGGGAGACCGAGAGAATGAGAGAGGGATAGAGAGAGAGAGAGAGAGGGGGGAGGGAGAGAGAGGGAGAGAGAAAGGAGGATAAAATGACAAGAGAGACGGTGGGAGAGGGAGAGAGAAAGGAGGATAAAATGACAAGAGAGACGGTGGAAGAGAGAGGGGGAGAGAATGAGAGAGAGCGAGGGGGGGGGGGGGGGGGAGGGGTGACAAAAGGAGAGACGAAGGGAGAAGGTCCTGTCAACACCTAACGAGAGAAATCATTATAGAGAGTAGAGGGATAGAGAGAGAGAGGGGGGTGGTGGTAATATATGACTTCCGGCCAAAATGCGTTTTAAAATATATGGCCCTATTCTGAACTCCGGTTTAACTTAAACTCCGGTTTAACTAAACTCCAGTCTAAGTTAAACTAGAGTTTAATTAAAACTTAGACCTCAAGTCCAGTCTAAATTTCTGTACCAAGTTAAACTACACTTAGACTGCGGTTTAAATTAAATTGGAGTTCAAGATACGGGCCAAGTTTCGTCAAAGAGCCTTTCCATATCTTTAACAAAAAATTGTAAATTATGTACATGTATATTATACAACTAAAATGGAACTCAATAGAAACAAAAGTGAGCAAAGTAAATAATTACATCTATAGGCTAAGGATTTTGAGCCTTTTTTTGGGGGGGGGGGTCGAATAGGCGCCTCCCCTGGCTCTTTCGATCCCCACCTTACCCACAGGCGGGGAATGGTTCTTAGAGTGTTGCTGGGAGGCACTTTTTAAGGGCTGACGTGCCGTCCATATTTCATAAATTCATTTCTAAACATTGAATTTCCGGAGGGAGTAATAATTCTGCCAACCCATGAAGCTGGTTTGTAGCTTCATGCCCAAGCCATACCCTTTACCTGTGAAGGGGAGAACCCTCCAAAGAACAGCGTGACGTGTACTAGCTCCATGGAAGGCCATATCCGCATGCTCGGATGGCTTCAATGTATATACGACGCAACAACACACGTGTTTGTTTGTTAATTTTGTTCGCACAGCGCACTTGCACATGTACCATGTTTCACCCATAGAGTTACATCAGGGGTTCTCTCTATAACACTTCCCTGGTTACATCATTTGTAGTTTCATTGTTACAATACAAATAGTGTGTATGTAACTATATGGTTTCACGGCGGTCGCGGGGGCCGGGGGGGGGGGGGCATGTCTCACTGAGGCTGGTTCATGTAGATCAGGCATCATCCACGTACACGAAAACAGATAAAAAGGGTACCTTTTCAGCAATAAATGCATAACCCGGGTTACGCGTTTAGGGTATCAAATTCAGAGAAGATAAGATCCGCGGAAGGGGGGGGGGGGCTATAGTTCGGTAATGTGTTCAAAATTAGGTCACATTTTTATTTTTACGGTTCCACTTTGGCTATAAAGAGGTATATGATGATGATGATGATGTCATCCTCAAATAGGTATAGGAAGTAAAATACCAAGCAAGACATAAAATCGCCGTTAATGGTATAAAAATCAGAGAAAGACGGGTTTCCCAGTTTAGGGTATCAAACTACTACGACTGCAATATGCTGTTTAATTGAGCAAGTGATTTACGCGGATAATGTACAGGTGTCATTGAGACATCCAGGGGGGGGGGGGGGGTGGGCGCTCCTCGCAATCGACTCGGATCGATTCAGGTGCCCGTAAACTTTTCCGCCTTTTATTTGTGAAAATTCGGCTCCTTTGGAAGTTTGATTTATGTAAGCATTCCATTACTTTATAAATTGAACTTTCTACATTTTTTTTTAAATGGAGGGGGGGGGGGGGCTGTTTCTTAGTTGAACTTAATTCTTTCTGTGCTACAATTGTTTTGATTTATTGTAGGGGCTGATGTTCGATGAGACAGGGTGAAGGCCGGGAGGAACATGTAACTGCATGTTACATTTAACACACAAAAAAAAGAAGAAAAAAAAAAAGGAAGAGGATTTCGGTCACTTCATATTTTAGGACTCTTTCTTTAAATTTACTCTATTTCTACTTTTTACTCATATCATGGAAGCATATACTAGGGTCAACTTCCTTTTGCGACAGCCACTCAAAATGAAAACAATATAGAGTTAGGATTGGGGTTACGGTTAATAGGGTTTACCGAACCGCGCATTTGGGTGGCTGTCGCATAAGTTATTCCTATTATCAACAACTAAATTGACATGAATGGGGAAAATGGCCCTCATACCGTTGGAAACATGTTATTGTATATTAATCCGTTGGTCCTAGCTCCCAAGGCCCATATAAGGGGGCCGCAATCCCCCTGAAAAGAAAATGACAATAAATTCATTTCTTGCTCATTTTTGCATCCTTAACAAAGGGACGTACCGCTAATATGCATGTTATGTTTTCATGGCCTTAATTTCTCTGAGTATTAAACCACGGAAACATGGCAAGATCAAATCGCATCCTCTAGCTCTATATGCCGTGGATATACATGTACTAATCGAACATAATTATATCCATATCATTTAGTCTTCATCAAGATGAAAATGGATTTTTTTTTTCAGAACTCATGCAAGATTTGGATAAATAACACATACTCACATGTTGTAAATACTTCTTGGTAAAAAAATAACACTTTACCCGACTTTTTTTTATTAACTTGATTATTGTGACAAATATACGGTACGCTGATTAATCATAAACACAGCTAGCGTCCGTGGATGTCCACGGGCTGCTTATGCTAGTATATATTACATATATAAACCCGTCCTAAAAAGTTTGGAAACTCAAGTTTAATCAGTTATATCTCTCTTATCAAAGCATTATCATCAATATATTTAGTATCATTATAAAGGGCGTTTATTCCTCTTCAAAATGATAGCATATTAAATAGGATTTTGGAGTCGTGGAATTAGCAGTACATCAGAATAAGGGGCTTCAGGTCAAAACTGAAAATTTACCAAATGCACTGGTAAGCACCGGTGTTGTATTGCAGAGATTCGTCCTTCTTTGACACGAAGGCTCTGATGTTTGAAAATGAATGTGGGGCTTTTGTTCCCAACTAGTCATTCATGAATGCAAAATTCTAACGAGTCCTGAAAATGAAATTCATGCACTATGGTGACATTTTAGGCCAGATTTACCGTCTGTTTTGGTCGCCAAGCATCATGCCTCTACAGGATGGCACAGGAAGAATGCTACACTTATGATCGGCCATTAAAGACCTCAGCCTGACCGAATTTTGAAATATACCCTTTATTCATCCACGGGGAGCTATATATTTTCTGAACAAATTGAAACCAACTTCATGAGATTCCGTTTCCTGTGGAATGAGTAACAGCGTCCCGAATGTTGAGCCCCGGTGGTTTTTCTGACGAGGGCCCCGTCTCTGAGGAACGCTACTTTGCGGGGGGTGAAAATTTGATGACGACATATCGTGTAGACGCACTCGGAGCTGTATACATGACATGTCGTCACACGTTGAGCGACCCCCTGCAGTTTCCTCTGTTGTTACGCAATAGGGAGGGGGCGGACCAAAAAAAATTATCTTTTTTATTTTTTATGGATAAACGGAGACAAAAATTTATGAATATCCAGGGTAATTATATTCTTTGTTTACTAAGCTTTACGTCAATATATGGTTGTTTTGGGTCAGGCTGAGGTCTTTAAGGTGACATCATGAACACAATAGGCTATTATTGCTAGGAAACTTATTTACGAGTAGAAATGACAGCAAGCTTATCAATTTTGCGTCAGGTAATGAAGTCACGGTACACCAATAATGAGATTTTTACCTAGTTCTATAGAACAACACTCAAACTCATTTCGAAATACATTAAAGGGATACTCAACCCGCAGATTGTGGACGTTTTAATGCCGCGAGAGGGCACCGTGATCGTTACCTGATCATGCCGTTGCCCCGCGAGGCGCAAACCTCGGATAAACTGGTCGCCGCACAAACATGCACACTCCGCCTGATCTCGAGCTCTCGTGCGAGCTTCGGTCGGCTTCGTGCAGTCGAAATGTAATCCCACTTAGTCCAACGGACGCGTTCGACGCACAAACTTTGTGTACGAGTGAATGGGGCTTACGCAATCCTGACTTTCCCCACGGCCGCCCGGTGACGTATCCCTTTAAGATCTTGTCGTGTTACATAGCTATTATTACTCTGAATGCATATAGTCCAACTTCTCCCCTTATATCAGTGCAATGATTACAAATAAATGTAGGCCTATGCATGTCTCTCTCTCTCTCTCTCTCTCTTTCTCTGTTTAGCTTAAATGCAAAGTGCGACATTTCAAATAATCACTTGGTTAAAGGCACTTCAAAACTACAATCCTTTCTTTTGGACATTGTGATTACATGGCATGGATACTGGATAATGTCCTCATTGTAGGCTTATTCTTGAATTGATATTTTCTTCCGATTTCCGCATCCTTCCCAATCAGTACTTAGGCCTACCCATTATAGTCTAGGTCTATCCATGTTAAGCATTAACTGGTATTGGTATCCATCTCCCTACCCCACTTCGGCTTATACAAATGGCCATATAAGAACTCATAACAGAGAAATCTTCACGATGAATCTGTAAACAAATATTAAGCATTCCTATATTGGCCCTTTAAATCACATGATATTGATCAGTCACATGATAATAAATCTGCAATTTTGATCAATCGTCAGCGCATGCGCTACAGATGCGATAGCTCTACACTGACGAGTTTTGTCAACATGGCGAAGTCGGAGACACATTCACCGACATTTCTGTCGAAACTGCTACTAATTCATTGTTTTACCTTAATGCTATTTCATGGAAGAAAGACATCGGCGTGCACCGTTGGAAGCTTTAATCTAACAAATATCCAGGCTTGGTAAGTGAAGAAAAGATATGTCTTTGTTATGTATATATAATCTCTACTGGAGAAGTAAAGTGTGGTCCCATACATAGAAAATGATGCACCGTGTTCGTTTAGATTTTTAAAATCTTGTTTTCGTGTCAGTGTCACTCAATCGTCTTCATGTATTAGAAATTTACCATTTCAATTATTGTAATAATGCTTTCCAGTTACTTTTTACTATAAAGCAAGCTGTAACTAAATTAATAAATCAATTGATCACAGAACATGTTGAATATTCATTATCTAGATCACTCATAGCTACATTCCTATACTTCGTGTGTATAATTTAGGCAGTCATACACCTCAACTTTTTAAAACACCACTGCACAAAAGTCACAAACATTCACTCAAAATCGGCATTTAGTTTACAAAAACCGACATCAAAATATCCAAGAAATACAATAAATTCAACTCACCGATGTTGGAAAAGATATTTCCGAAAATCAAATCCGTAATTTACTGTTGATTCTCGCGAAACGAGCTATCGGAGTCAATGTGTACATTTCCTGGTCGCTGCGGGCGCTGACATCTCCCCAAAAGATTTTTGTCCTTAAAAATTCGGTCCCTGTGGCATACACGGAAAAGTCCCGATTTTCTGTGTGCGCGATCGTAAAGATCGATGTGCGCTTGCGATCCCGAGTTTTTTCGTGGACAAAAATTTTATTGGCCGATTTTAGTCCAAGACATCGGCAGTATGTAAACAACGCGCGATCGCGAAACAAATCGGCGGGGATTTCTCCGGTTTTGGACAAGATTTTGACTTTGGATTTTGCTGAAAATATCAAAAGTTTTTCCTCACGGCCATTTGCGGTAGGAGTGAGATTTTTAAGGCCTGAATTTGAAAGCAAGTATTTAAAATATTTATCTTATTTTTCCCCCCATACCTTTACTACACGCGACAGAAAATAGCAACTATTTTTGCATATTGTATTCGTAGTGGTCAATATGACCACTATTCGTGGTGTGATGTAGATCACTCACGGGCACACCACTCATAGCTACATTCCTATACTTCGTGTGTATAATGTAGGCAGTCATACACCTCATCTTTTTAAAACACCACTGCACAAAAGTCACCAATATTCACTCAAAATCGGCATTTAATTTTCAAAAAACCGACCCCAAAATATCCAAGAAATACAATAAATTCAACTCACCAATGTTGGAAAAGATATTTCCAAAAATGAAATCCGTAATTTACTGTTGATTCTCGCGAAACGAGCTATCGGAGTCATTGTGTACATTTCCTGGTCGCCGCGGGCGCTGACATCTCCCCAAAAGAGTTTTGTCCTCAAAAATTCGGTCCCTATGGCGTACACGGAAAAGTTCCGATTTCCTGGGTGCGCGATCGTAAAGATCGATGTGCGCTTGCGATCCCGAGTTTCTTCGTGGACAAAAATTATATTGGCCGATATTAGTCTAAGACATCGGCAGTTTGTAAACAACACGCGATCGCGAAACAAATCGGCGGGGATTTCTCCGGTTTTGGACAAGATTTTGACTTTGGATTTTGCTGAAAATATCAAAAGTTCTTCCTAACGGCCATTTGAGGTAGGAGTGAGATTTTTAAGGGCTGAATTTGAAAGCAAGTATTTAAAATATTTATCTTATTTTTCCCCCATACCTTTAGTACATGCGACAGAAAATACCAACTATTTTACAGAAATGTACCCGGGAGTGGGGCCCACCACGAATAGTGGTCATATTGACCACTACGAATACAAAATGCAAAAATAGTTTGTATTTTCTGTAGTAGTAAAGGTATGGGGGGAAAATAAGATAAATATTTTAAATACTTTGCTTTCAAATTCCGCCCTTAAAAATCTCACTCCTACCTCAAATGGCCGTTAGGAAGAACTTTTGATATTTTCAGCAAAATCTAAAGTCAAAATCTTGTCCAAAACCGGAGAAATCCCCGCCGATTTGTTTCGCGATCGCGTGTTGTTTACATACTGCCGATGTCTTAGACTAAAATCGGCCAATAAAATTTTTGTCCACGAAGAAACTCGGGATCGCAAGCGCACAGCGATCTTTACGATCGCGCACACAGAAAATCAGGACTTTCCGTGTATGTCACATAGGGACCGAATTTTTAAGGACAAAACTCTTTTGGGGAGATGTCAGCGCCCGCGGCGACCAGGAAATGTACACAATGACTCCGATAGCTCGTTTCGCGAGAATCAACAGTAAATTACGGATTTGATTTTTGGAAATATCTTTTCCAACATCGGTGAGTTGAATTTATTGTATTTCTTGGATATTTAGTGGTCGGTTTTTGTAAATTAAATGCCGATTTTGAGTGAATGTTTGTGACTTTTGTGCAGTGGTGTTTTAAAAAGATGAGGTGTATGACTGCCTACATTATACACACGAAGTATAGGAATGTAGCTATGAGTGCTCACGGGTACATTACTGTGAAATAGTTGGTATTTTCTGTCGCATGTACTAAAGGTATGGGGGGAAAAATAAGATAAATATTTTAAATACTTGCTTTCAAATTCAGCCCTTAAAAATCTCACTCCTACCTCAAATGGCCGTTAGGAAGAACTTTTGATATTTTCAGCAAAATCCAAAGTCAAAATCTTGTCCAAAACCGGAGAAATCCCTGCCGATTTGTTTCGCGATCGCGTGTTGTTTACAAACTGCCGATGTCTTAGACTAAAATCGGCCAATATAATTTTTGTCCACGAAGAAACTCGGGATCGCAAGGGCACATCGATCTTTACGATCGCGCACACAGAAAATCGGAACTTTTCCGTGTACGCCATAGGGACCGAATTTTTGAGGACAAAACTCTTTTGGGGAGATGTCAGCGCCCGCGGCGACCAGGAAATGTACACAATGACTCCGATAGCTCGTTTCGCGAGAATCAACAGTAAATTACGGATTTCATTTTTGGAAATATCTTTTCCAACATTGGTGAGTTGAATTTATTGTATTTCTTGGATATTTTGGGGTCGGTTTTTGAAAATTAAATGCCGATTTTGAGTGAATATTGGTGACTTTTGTGCAGTGGTGTTTTAAAAAGATGAGGTGTATGACTGCCTACATTATACACACGAAGTATAGGAATGTAGCTATGAGTGATGTAGATCACTCATAGGTACACGCCATTGCCGACTGTGTAGTAACGCAGCCAACACACATCCCATACCTAAACTGCATCACTGTGCATTTTTGGCTATATTTAATTGAAACTGATCTATTGCAGTTTACTTAAATGCAAATAATTATGTTGAATAATAGATGATTAAAACTTACCAGGTTGTTTTGTGACCTTTGAAGAGGGTTTCCTGAAATTTTGGGTCCTTTTTGTCGATAACTGCTATCGAGACTGTCCCGTCAGCATCCAGTTTGTATTTTTCACGATTATGATGAAGGGAGCCCTCAGCGCTCGTAGTAGTACCGGCGCGATGGGTTCGTCGATCTCCTACGAAGACCTGGAAGGGCCAAACTGACGACGTAAAAAAATAAAAAATATTACGTACGTACGTAGTAATTATTACGTACGTACGTAATATTTTTTATTTTTTACGTCGTCAGTTTGGCCCTTCCAGATCTTCGTAGAATAGCTTGTGTGCGTAACATTCTGCGTACGTATCTACGGTGCGTAACCATGTAGAGCGGCCTCACTAGTGCGCAACATTATTGAGAGCAGTCGTCATCCGTATGGAGGTGTGGGTAACAAGTACCAAAAAGAGGGCTGTAAATGTAAGTTTTTATAACTTTCTACATTTTGTATCTTAACGAACTGATAACTTAAAATCTAAAGAATGATACTTCAGTATCAGTTTGCCCACAAAAACCTCCATTTCAAACAAAATTACATCTGTATCCCCAATACCCAGTATACACACATGTATATGATCCTAATGGTCAATATGACCATTGCTTGCTGATGTGACATCAGCCACTCACGGGTACATTCCTGTAAAATAGTTTGTATTTTTTGTCGCATGTACTGAAGGTATGGGGGAAAAATAAGATAAATATTTTAAATACCTTGCTTTCAAATTCAGCCCTTAAAAATCTCACTCCTACATCAAATGGCCGTTAGGAAGAACTTTTGATATTTTCAGCAAAATCCAAAGTCAAAATCTTGTCCAAAACGGAGAAATCCCCGGCGATTTGTTTCGCGATCGCGTATTGTTTACATACTGCCGATGTCTTATACTAAACTCGGCCAATAAATTTTTTGTCCACGAAAAACTCGGGATCGCAAGCGCACATCGATCTTTACGGTCGCGCACACAGAAAATCGGGACTTTTCCGTGTACGCCATATAGGGACCGAATTTTTAAGGACAAAACTCTTTTGGGGAGATGTCAGCGCCCGCGGCGACAAGGAAATGTACACAATGACTCCGATAGCTCGTTTCGCGAGAATCGAGAGTAAATTACGGATTTCATTTTTTGAAATATATTTTCCAACATCGGTGAGTTGAATTTATTGTATTTCTTGAATATTTTGGGGTCGGTTTTTGTAAATTAAATGCCGATTTTGAGTGAATGTTGGTGACTTTTGTGCAGTGGTGTTTTAAAAAGTTGAGGTGTATGACTGCCTACATTATACACACGAAGTATAGGAATGTAGCTATGAGTGACATCAGCCACACCACGAATAGTGGTCATATTGACCACTACGAATACAAAATGCAAAAATAGTTGATATTTTCTGTCGCGTGTAGTAAAGGTATGGGGGGGAAATAAGATAAATATTTTAAATACTTGCTTTCAAATTCAGCCCTTAAAAATCTCACTCCTACCTCAAATGGCCGTTAGAAAGAACTTTTGATATTTTCAGCAAAATCCAAAGTCAAAATCTTGTCCAAAACCGGAGAAATCCCCGCCGATTTGTTTCGCGATCGCGTGTTGTTTACATACTGCCGATGTCTTAGACTAAAATCGGCCAATAAAATTTTTGTCCACGAAGAAACTCGGGATCGCAAGCGCACATTGATCTTTACGATCGCGCACACAGAAAATCGGGACTTTCCGTGTATGCCACATAGGGACCGAAGTATAGGAATGTAGCTATGAGTGACATCAACCACTCATAGCTACATTCCTATACTTCGTGTGTATAATGTAGGCAGTCATACACCTCATCTTTTTAAAACACCACTGCACAAAAGTCACCAATATTCACTCAAAATCGGCATTTAATTTTCAAAAACCGACCCCAAAATATCCAAGAAATACAATAAATTCAACTCACCAATGTTGGAAAAGATATTTTCAAAAATCAAATCCGTAATTTACTGTTGATTCTCGCGAAACGAGCTATCGGAGTCATTGTGTACATTTCCTGTTCGCCGCGGGCGCTGACATCTCCCCAAAAGATTTTTGTCCTTAAAAATTCGGTCCCTGTGGCATACACGGAAAAGTCCCGATTTTCTGTGTGCGCGATCGTAAAGATCGATGTGTGCTTGCGATCCCGAGTTTCTTCGTGGACAAAAATTGTATTGGCCGATTTTAGTCTAAGACATCGGCAGTTTGTAAACAACACGCGATCGCGAAACAAATCGGCGCGGATTTCTCCGGTTTTGGACAAGATTTTGACTTTGGATTTTGCTGAAAATATCAAAAGTTCTTCCTAACGGCCATTTGAGGTAGGAGTGAGATTTTTAAGGGCTGAATTTGAAAGCAAGTATTTAAAATATTTATCTTATTTTTTCCCCCATACCTTTAGTACATGCGACAGAAAATACCAACTATTTTACAGAAATGTACCCGTGAGTGACATCAGCAAGCAATGGTCATATTCACACCACGAATAGTGGTCATACTCACATCAGCAAGCAATGGTCATATTCACATCAGCAAGCAATGGTCATATTGACCATTAGGATCATATACATGTGTGTATACTGGGTATTGGGGATACAGATGTCATTTTGTTTGAAATGGAGGTTTTTGTGGGCAAACTGATACTTAAGTATCATTCTTTAGATTTTAAGTTATCAGTTCGTTAAGATACAAAATGTAGAAAGTTATAAAAACTTACATTTACAGCCCTCTTTTTGGTACTTGTTACCCACACCTCCATACGGATGACGACTGCTCTCAATATGTTGCGCACTAGTGAGGCCGCTCTACATGGTTACGCACCGTAGATACGTACGCAGAATGTTACGCACACAAGCTATTCTACGAAGACCTGGAAGGGCCAAACTGACGACGTAAAAAATAAAAAATATTACGTACGTACGTAATAATTACTACGTACGTACGTAATATTTTTTATTTTTTTACGTCGTCAGTTTGGCCCTTCCAGGTCTTCGTAGGAGATCGACGAACCGATCGCGCCGGTACTACTACGAGCGCTGAGGACTCCCTTCATCATAATCGTGAAAAATACAAACTGGATGCTGACGGGACAGTCTCGATAGCAGTTATCGACAAAAAGGACCCAAAATTTCAGGAAACCCTCTTCAAAGGTCACAAAACAACCTGGTAAGTTTTAATCATCTATTATTCAACATAAGTATTTGCATTTAAGTAAACTGCAATATATGAGTTTCAATTAAATATAGCCAAAAATGCACAGTGATGCAGTTTAGGTATGGGATGTGTGTTGGCTGCGTTACTACACAGTCGGCAATGGCGTGTACCTATGAGTGGTCATATTGACCATTAGGATCATATACATGTGTGTATACTGGGTATTGGGGATACAGATGTAATTTTGTTTGAAATGGAGGTTTTTGTGGGCAAACTGATACTTAAGTATCACTCTTTAGATTTTACGTTATAAGTTCGTTAAGATACAAAATGTAGAAAGTTATAAAAACTTACATTTACAGCCTTGTTTTTCGTACTATTTAGCCACACCTCCATACGGATGACGACTGCTCTCAATATGTTGCGCACTAGTGAGGCCGCTCTACATGGTTACGCACCATAGATACGTACGCAGAATGTTACGCACACAAGCTATTCTACGAAGACCTGGAAGGGCCAAACTGACGACGTAAAAAAATAAAAAATATTACGTACGTACGTAGTAATTATTACGTACGTACGTAATATTTTTTATTTTTTTACGTCGTCAGTTTGGCCCTTCCAGGTCTTCGTAGGAGATCGACGAACCGATCGCGCCGGTACCACTACGAGCGCTGAGGGCTCCCTTCATCATAATCGTGAAAAATACAAACTGGATGCTGACGGGACAGTCTCGATAGGAGTTATCGACAAAAAGTACCCAAAATTTCAGGAAACCCTCTTCAAAGGTCACAAAACAAACTGGTAAGTTTTAATCATCTATTATTCAACATAAGTATTTAGATTTAAGTAAACTGCAATATATGAGTTTCACTTAAATATAGCCAAAAATGCACAGTGATGCAGTTTAGGTATGGGATGTGTGTTGGCTGCATTCCTACACAGTCGGCAATGGCGTGTACCTATGAGTGGTCATATTGACCACTACGAATACAAAATGCAAAAATAGTTGGTATTTTCTGTCGCGTGTAGTAAAGGTATGGGGGGAAAAATAAGATAAATATTTTAAATACTTGCTTTCAAATTCAGCCCTTAAAAATCTCACTCCTACCTCAAATGGCCGTTAGAAAGAACTTTTGATATTTTCAGCAAAATCCAAAGTCAAAATCTTGTCCAAAACCGGAGAAATCCCCGCCGATTTGTTTCGCGATCGCGTGTTGTTTACATACTGCCGATGTCTTAGACTAAAATTGGCCAATAAAATTTTTGTCCACGAAGAAACTCGGGATCGCAAGCGCACATCGATCTTTACGATCGCACACACAGAAAATCGGGACTTTCCGTGTAGGCCACATAGGGACCGAATTTTTAAGGACAAAACTCTTTTGGGGAGATGTCAGCGCCCGCGGCGACCAGGAAATGTACACAATGACTCCGATAGCTCGTTTCGCGAGAATCAACAGTAAATTACGGATTTGATTTTTGGAAATATCTTTTCCAACATCGGTGAGTTGAATTTATTGTATTTCTTGGATATTTAGTGGTCGGTTTTTGTAAATTAAATGCCGATTTTGAGTGAATGTTTGTGACTTTTGTGCAGTGGTGTTTTAAAAAGTTGAGGTGTATGACTGCCTACATTATACACACGAAGTATAGGAATGTAGCTATGAGTGGTCATATTGACCATTAGGATCATATACATGTGTGTATACTGGGTATTGCGGATACAGATGTAATTTTGTTTGAAATGGAGGTTTTTGTGGGCAAACTGATACTTAAGTATCACTCTTTAGATTTTACGTTATAAGTTCGTTAAGATACAAAATGTAGAAAGTTATAAAAACTTACATTTACAGCCTTGTTTTTCGTACTTGTTACCCACACCTCCATACGGATGACGACTGCTCTCAATATGTTGCACACTAGTGAGGCCGCTCTACATGGTTACGCACCATAGATACGTACGCAGAATGTTACGCACACAAGCTATTCTACGAAGACCTGGAAGGGCCAAACTGACGACGTAAAAAAATAAAAAATATTACGTACGTACGTAGTAATTATTACGTACGTACGTAATATTTTTATTTTTTACGTCGTCAGTTTGGCCCTTCCAGGTCTTCGTAGGAGATCGACGAACCGATCGCGCCGGTACCACTACGAGCGCTGAGGGCTCCCTTCATCATAATCGTGAAAAATACAAACTGGATGCTGACGGGACAGTCTCGATAGGAGTTATCGACAAAAAGTACCCAAAATTTCAGGAAACCCTCTTCAAAGGTCACAAAACAAACTGGTAAGTTTTAATCATCTATTATTCAACATAAGTATTTAGATTTAAGTAAACTGCAATATATGAGTTTCACTTAAATATAGCCAAAATGCACAGTGATGCAGTTTAGGTATGGGATGTGTGTTGGCTGCATTCCTACACAGTCGGCAATGGCGTGTACCTATGAGTGCGTAGATCCACACCACGAATAGTGGTCATATTGACCACTACGAATACAAAATGCAAAAATAGTTTGTATTTTCTGTCGCGTGTAGTAAAGGTATGGGGGGAAAATAAGATAAATATTTTAAATACCTTGCTTTCAAATTCCGCCCTTAAAAATCTCACTCCTACCTCAAATGGCCGTTAGGAAGAACTTTTGATATTTTCAGCAAAATCCAAAGTCAAAATCTTGTCCAAAACCGGAGAAATCCCCGCCGATTTGTTTCGCGATCGCGTGTTGTTTACATACTGCCGATGTCTTAGACAAAAATCGGCCAATAAAATTTTTGTCCACGAAGAAACTCGGGATTGCAAGCGCACAGCGATCTTTACGATCGCGCACACAGAAAATCGGGACTTTCCGTGTATGCCAAATAGGGACCGAATTTTTAAGGACAAAACTCTTTTGGGGAGATGTCAGCGCCCGCGGCGACCAGGAAATGTACACAATGACTCCGATAGCTCGTTTCGCGAGAATCAACAGTAAATTACGGATTTGATTTTTGGAAATATATTTTCCAACATTGGTGAGTTGAATTTCTTGTATTTCTTGGATATTTAGTGGTCGGTTTTTGTAAATTAAATGCCGATTTTGAGTGAATGTTTGTGACTTTTGTGCAGTGGTGTTTTAAAAAGTTGAGGTGTATGACTGCCTACATTATACACGCGATACACGCGCGATACAACCATAATTGAAACTATACGTCGCCGATAGCGCGCGCTATCGCACGCAGCCGCCATTTTAGATCTGCATGACTTGGTAGATTAACACTCTACTCCTAAGGGAAGGGCTCTCAAATGGTTCTTAACCCTTTCCATGCCACCAGACTTTTGAGCAAATGTCAAAAATGTAATTTCAAGAGTTGAATATTAACTTTCAAAGAGTTTTTGCTCAAGCAAACTGGGCAAAGATAAAGGGTATTGCATAGGAATAAACATTATACTGATGGCACAGGTTTCTGTATGAGGAAGAATTTTCAAGCCATTCTCAGCCTAAAAATAAAGTTCAACGCTCGGGTTTTTGGGCGGGATTTGCCGCCCACGGCATGGTAGGAGTTAAAGGTAGCCACGGTAGGTGCAGAAATAGTATGTTCAGGAAGTGCGTTCCAAGGTCCAACCACTCTATTTGAGAAGAAGTGGCCTCCTAATTGTGTTCTGGTACGTCTATGAAATAGTTTCTTAGAATGCCCTCTTAATTCTTTATTTGGGGAAGAGAAATACTTATCTGCTGGAGTCTTGTAGTAACCATGCGGAAACTGGTATGTGTCAATAAGGTCGGTTCTATTTCTCCTCTCTCCCAGGGATTCTATTGAAATTTGGTTGTGACATAGACTTACGCACCTTCTCTGCACCTTTTCTAATGCCTCAATATCTTTCTTTGTTAGTTGGCTCCGTACAGAAGATGCATACTCCAATGCTGGACAAATTATGGTCTGATAAAGAATGGTAATTTTAGTCTTATCTAATCCAGTGAAACAGCATCGGAACATAGCAATCTTCACATGTTCGGTAGGGGTAAGGGTATTACAATCTTTAACACCCAAGTCTTTTTGGCTTGAAGCTTCATGTAGGTAAACGCCGTTGATGGAATACTTGTAGATAAGGAACTCTTATACGTAATACCACACATTTGTCAGCATTAAATTCTAGAAGCCACAACTTAGACCAAGCAGCAAGTGCATGTAAGTCTCTTTGAAGAGTGTCACAGTCATCTTTTGTAGTCGTCTGCCGGTAAACCTTGGTGTCGTCAGTGAACATCTTGGTGGTGGAGGATACCATATCTGGAATATCGTTAACGAAGAACAGAAAGAGGAGTGGCCCGAGGATGGATCCGTACGGAACGCCGCTCGTCACCGACCTCCATCTTGAAATTCCATTCCTAAGCACTACTCTTTGCCTGTGTCCAGTCAAAAAACATTCAATCCATTAAGAACATGTCCACGAATACCGTAGTGTTCAAGCTTGTATAGCAGCTGACGATGGGAACAGTGTCGAAAGCCTTACGAAAATCCAAATAAATGACATTGATTCCTTGGGCTTCATCATAAGCTTTGGTCCAATCATACAGACATTCCAAAAGTTGAGTGACACATGAACATTTTTTCTGAAAACCATGTTGATGACACAAAATCATATCATTGTATCCATCGGCAGAATGCCGGAAGGTACTTTGGATTCCGCAGCATTCCGCTGCTGCCCCCGCCGCCGCCGCGTCACATTCTTGTGTGTGCTCTAGCGGTCACATTTCTCGACGGATTTCTTTCAAACATTGTATGGAGGTGTATCTTGGTAAAATGTGGACACCTATAATTTGTGGTGATGCTGCCCCCAGTTTTCATCTTTTATAGGGTAAAAGGCCATTTTTGGGGGAATAGATTTGTGCGCTCTAGCGGTCACATTTCTCAACGGATTTTGTTCAAATTTTGCATGAAGATGTCTCTTGTTAGAATCTAGAAACCTGTAGATTTTGGTGATGCTGCCTCCAGTGTTCTGTCTTTTATAGGGTCCAAGGTCATATTTTGATAGATGTCTTGTGTGCAGTCTTGTGTGCACTCTGGTGTGCGCTCTGGCGGTCACATTTCTTGACGGATTTCGTTCAGATTTTACATGAAGGTGTCTCTTGGTGTGATCTAAAAAGCTCTAGTTTTTGGCGATGCTGCCACCAGTGTCCCGTCTTTTATAGGGTCAAAGGTCATACTTCAGGGAATGGCGTGAGTGCACTCTGCAGGCCACATTTCTGGATGGATTTCTGTCAAATTTTGTATGGAGATGTATCATGGTATTATCTACACATCTTTACTTTTTGGTGATGCTGCCCTCATTGTTCCATCCTTTATAGGGTCAAAGGTCATATGTCTTTTGCGCGCTCTGACTTCCACATTTCTTGACGGATTTCTTTCAAATTTTATATGGAGGGGTGTCTCTTGCAAGTTACACATGCAAGGTAAAGAAAACCTGATCTCACTTGCCGATTTTTGTGGGTTTTTTTCTTTTATATGCATCCCATGTACAGCTCTGTAGGCCAGTACCAGATTGAAAATAAGCCAAAGAGGTAGTACAGCTAGGTAATCTAGCAAATTTAAGAAAATTAGATCTTGCTCAAAGCAATTTTGTTGTCTGTTTTTGACTGCTGCAACAGTAAATGTTGGACACAGTCCCACATAGGCAAGGGCCTATGAGTGACTGTACCCGGCAGTAGAGGCGCATGCACGGCCGATTTGGGAGACAGTCTCTAATTGAAGACTTTGCTAACAAGGGGAAAATAGAAACAACACCAACAACAAGGCACTTTATCTTGGCCACATTTTTTCCCCTCAGAAATCAGAAGCCCATTTGTTTTGTGTGGATCGTAACCAAAAATGTTATGAAAACAAAAGTAGATGGTGGATTTTTAAAGTAGTCGGTAAAAAGGGGTACTTTTTTGTGAGGAATCTGCTTATCACATTTTCATTTTGAGCCAAGGTAATGCCTTTGCCGCGTGTTTATCCATGCGACATAATAGACATACAGTACGCTAGTAATCAAATATACCTTGCACTGGGAGGCTCCGGTTGAAATTGTGGATTCTCTGAGGTGACTATGCCTGTCACAGAAGAATCCATAATTTCAACTGGTGCCTCGAAAAGAGTGCGTGGTATAATTGATTTATATCCTACCAGAGCAAGCTCAGATAGATAAAAAATAAAAAAGTAAATGTAGAATCTAGACCTAGTCCTAGACCTAGAATCTATAGATCTGAAGCGATCCTACAAACGCTTGTACGGTTGTAGTGGTCTTTATTCAATAACCGAAAACACAAAGAAAGAAAAAACCCTGTAAAGAAACAGTAAATGGAAGCATCATAATAACACTGAAAACAACTCTGCGTCACCGATTACAATCTTCGAGTATGGAATTTACAATCTTTATTTAAACTAAGCATGTCCAAACTCTTTTGACCTCCAAATTTATACATGTATTAATACAATACAACCCTTAAACCATGAAACGAAAGGCCACTCAAAGACACCCTCGTCACCCATAATAATCTGTATAATACTTATCTAAAAGAGCCCTTAAATTCATCATGTAAAAAGTCATCTAAAGAAGTATATCTCGACCTAACCTTTGAACCATTGTGTAAAGGAATAAGTCAAAGATATATGCCCCTCTACGTCTCACCAAATGAACAAGAAATTCCGATCTCCTACAGTACTAAATCTAAGTTAAATTTTCCTTTACATAAACAATATAACATATGAAAGATTCATACCCTTGATCGGTCACTCCTCGGCGACAATCAATGGTCGCCTCCCACAGCTATACTGGAACTGGTCATAGATGTACATGTAGCTCGTCCATACCGACAGGACCTTGGATTAAAACAGCAATAATCACTCATTCAAGTCTACAAAAATTACTAACATGAATCACTGCTATTCAAATTTAAAACTTTAGATGTTAATGATGCACCATTTAAATTCCGCCAAATATATCTAACTCTAACAACTGGCAAGCTAATATTTTACGCCACGCCAATTTCCATATCTGAACTAATGTTTCACATCACAAGAAGAAATATAATACATGTAACTCCCCCAGTTCTATACTTGTATCATTCATTCAACAAGAAATCAATAAATGTCTCAGATTGTATTCAGTAACTTTTGTACACCTAAATTAGAATCTGAATCTATATACAATACAATAATTCCCAGTCAGGTAACAATCCTTTTCAATCCTTATCAACTTCATGTATTAAATCAATGTATGAAACCTCACTTACTGCTCACTACATTTTCAGGGTATTAAATTATAAAACACACTTTAAACTCATTGAACTTATAAATAACGAACTAGAAAAGTCAACTTACATGTCCCTGTCCCAGTCTTGCCAGGACTGCTTCCACAAAAGTAACACCCTAACTCTTTGGAGTCATCAAGTTGCAGTGACGAGATACACTTAAAATGATACCAACCTCCTCTAAAACCCAATCACCCAAACTGATATCATCAACAAAAGGGTAAATCTAAAAAAACATTCATTTCCCCTGTCATGCCTGTGTGTGTCAAATAACCCTCTTTGAGTCAAATCCACCAGAACTACATTCTAAACTTGGACACACCCTATACTAAAAATTGGGCTACACTGGCTTTCGAAGACATGAATTAACAACACAAAAGGGTAACAAAGGAACAACATTCTCCTGTCTCAAACTTCCCCACTACAATGAATAAACCTTGGGTCTGAGCCAAAAGTAGTCAACATAACCATAAATTTTCAATTTAAAGGGTAATTAACCTCAAGATATAAATGTGCTTTATTCAAAGATGTAATCTATTCCTTCTTGTTGTCCTCCGGTAGTTTTGCATTAAAATATACGAGATGGGTATAAATCAAGATTTTCTCAGCAAAATTTATCGTCTGCTAGCGACACCTGGGGGCTGCCATTTTCTTGATGTGTACATAAAGATGTTTTTAATCCGAGTGCAAAATTGTCTTTCTTCCTGATACAAAATCCCATTTGAGATTTAAATATTTAACCGATATATATTTTAAAAATGAAAATGTGTTTTATATTTCTTTGAAAATTACTATTTTACTAAACAGAAATCTACTTTCTTGATACTATGACGTACGCGACAGAGCAAATTTATGGATCATAACTTTCCCGAGCATCAATAGTGACAAACTATGCATTCACCTGCTTTGCGATAATGGACTTCAATAGCCAGAATGCGCGTTGTATAAATTATGTTCTGCTTTGCAAGGCAAGCCCAAGAAATCAATTTCTATTTAGCAAACCAGAGAATTTAAAAAGAAATCTATGAATTTCAAATTTTAGAGTTAACGATAACATTTAACAAATTCATAGTGACGAAGCTTTTCGACCTGCACTCATCGGGTCACAACGCAGGAATGAGAGAATACAAGAAAATACAAAAGTCAAGGAAGGGTGTGTATAGCGACCCGGGTATGATCCGGGCACGCTAGAATAATCGAAGCGCTTATACAAACTCCTTTTGTCGGCACAATAGCGGATCTCTCGACTGAATGAACAACGCTTCTAAGAAGCGAAGATGTTGAAAGCTGCGTGCTCGGGCAACAATAGTGAACTGAGCCGGGTTATACGCCTTGGAACAAGCCGGACTATTTAGCAAGTGCTGACCAATAGCAGAGTCGCTGTGACTGCGGCATTGAACATTAGCGACGCTAGCAGCGGTTTTGCAGTTACGCTTCGGCTGTGCTCGGCTACCAGCTGATGTCTGTCGTACCACGGAGGGTACGTGCTGTTTAATGCGGTCCGCTAGACGCTGAGATGTACGGCCAACGTAGACGGCTTCACACCGACAATGATACTGATAAACGACATTGCTCATTTGGGGGAAGGCAGTACATCCTTGCGAACTGCGGGTAGCATTCTATTAGTAGAGAACACGACACGCGTAGCCACGGCAAAGTAACAGCGCGACACTGTATGCTTAATATCGCGCGCATACTTATCAGACACTTTACCTCGCCAAGGTAATTTGAGGTAGACCGGGCATTTATTGGGCCCATACACAGGGCGAGTCCGCGAATCAATGGTACGCTGCACAACGCGATCATCCGGCGCTTCGGTTTACATGTGAGATGGAGCAGTCTAACGCGCTTCCATTTTTGGATGTACTGGTTGAGAAGAGTGACGGCAAACTTCTCACGTCCGTATATCGTAAACCTACGTTTACGGGCCAGTACACGCGATGGGATTCGTACAGTGCTACATCGTATAAAACTGGTTTGATTAATAGCTTAGTGTGTCGCGCCTTGCAAATTTGTTCCCTGTGTAAGCTCAACCCTGAGCTTCTTCGCATCAAGCAAATCCTACGAGACAATGGCTATCCGGAGCTTGTCAAAGTTTGGAGTTGGAATACTATATGCAATATTATTCAATGTCGAATGTCAGTTTTGGCAATATTCTGTTATAATTGGGTTAAAATTTGAACTTTTTGATGCAAAATTGTATTTTGGGGCACTTTGACACCCCCTTTTTATTTTTTTGTCAGATAAACTAGAGTTAAAGACTGAGGTCTTATAAATTATCAATGGACCTCTACAGTTTTGGTGATGCTGTCCCCGGTGTTCCGTCTTTCATAGGGTCACAGGTCATATTTTAGTGGATATCTTGTGTGCGCTCTGAGGCCACATTTCTTGACAGATTTCTTTCGAATTTTCTATAGAGATGCATTATACTCTAACCTACACACACTGTTTTGGTGATGCTGCTCCTAGTGTTGACCATAGTCCGGGCCACTGGTGGCAATCTCTACGTCATCCTTTTGTTTGAGGGAGGGGGAGGGGGGTTCTTTGTCCCTCCTTCGAATCGCTCCCAGTGCAGGGGGATACATTCGCATTGCGCGGCAATGGACATTTCTAGTTTTCTTTCTGAAATTATGATACTTTAATGCATGGCAGTTTTATGATTGAGAATGAATGTAAGAGTAATTATTGACAACCGATCACGAATGTAAACAACGTTTCATTGTCTATACAATCGCTAATACAAGTGAGGCCTCTACAGTTGAATCAAGTTAATGCATAATACCGCCTAAGTTCTTCAATGCACAGAAATTTTTGATAGGATGTATTGAGGAATAACCCATCAAATTTTGGGAAATGGCCTGAAAATTTCATTTGAGTAAACTAAGTCGCATTTTATATTTCTACCCAAATTATCGATGGAGACGAGTGTTAAAGTCCTTAACTTTTTGAAATTCTAGTCATACGTGACTACATGTAGATGGTAGTGCTTGACACTCGCTTTTACTACATAGCGAGACAGTATAGTAATGTCGCTATTGAGGTGTGATTACCATGGGCATGGCAAATTTGACAATGGTAACGTCTAGTAGTTTATGATTTATTTGCCTCATTAAAATGTGCATCAACTCTAAATTCTGGCAAGAACTTCACTATGCTAGGACCATTGCAATGTGCAATTTTGTAATTTTTCTTTTTTCCGGCAGGGCTGTCCTCTTATTTCTTGTTTTTGTTGAAAAAAATGTCCTCTTGTTTTTTGTATCATGTTCAGGGGTACATGGACAGCACAAACCACAGTGGATGATGCAGCGAGTACTTTCTACCTGAACCTTTGCGAGAATGTGGGCTCGAGTCCTGGTTCTCCTGCTTGCGGCACCACTGTCTCGTCCTGTTTGAAGCAGAGAGACGCCTTCACAAATGTGGGAAACCACAATGACACCCTGCAGCTGACGATCAACGAAAACTCTGGAGGCTTTCGTCTGGACTACAGGGGGAGCGATTGCAACGTGACAGAAAAATACCAGACCACCATAGATTTCAAATGTGGCACCACACTGGTAGGTTTTTCATAATTTGCTGTAGATTATGTTTGGTATTGACGTGGCTGTTCAACCCAGAACTCACAATTCCATAAGAAATTAGAAGAAGAAAATCACAAGATTAGTGTGATAAAATTGCCAAATTCATCTCAATGAAGGTTTTAAGGAGATATGTAAAATTAGAAATATATAGTTTTGCATTAGAGTGAAAAGTGATTTAGGGCTTTAAAAAAGTCATAAACGAGTATTGGAGAAAAGGGAAAATATTTTCAGAAATTTGAAAACATTGCAGAGTAATTGTTCCCAGGAATAGAAAAAAGAATACAGAGTGACCCCAAAAGAATGCTACACCTGAGATCTGCAATTTCAACGACATCATTGACACAGTATCATCAGTTTTTAAAGTATTGGGTAGAAAATTCTTTTCCGAGTGAAATTATACCAAAATCATCAACTTCGGGTAAAGCGTTCTGATTCTATGCCTGTTTTTGTGAGGCAATGTCATTTTCAAATTTTGTTACTTTTGCAACCCTAGTCATGCTTGAGATCGAGACAGTGAGAAATATGTGTATGATGGTTTCTCATACAGTCAGCTTTGTTGACAAATGCATGGCTGCTCTCGCTTTGAAAACGAAGACAACATGAGTGAAACAAATTATATGGAAAGCTGTCATACTCAAATTTCTCGCTGCTTCAAGCAGGACTACTGTTGCAAAAGTACCAAATTTTGAAAAAATGACATTACCTCACAATAAAAGCCGTAGAGTCTAAACTCCTCACCCAAAATTGATAATTTTGGTGCCGTTGCAGATCTCAGGTGTTGCATTCTTTGCGGGCTCCTAATACCTGTATGTTACACCCATGTTTGCAGAGTAATCAGTCCTGTAGGAATGATGGTATAGATTAGACAAAAGAGTGTTTTCTTGATCTGAGTGTTTTCTTGATCTGAGTAGGAGGATTTACAGCTCTGAGTAACATTGGAAAACATATTTATGTGAATTACATTTTACAGCAGTAAAAGAGATTGCTAACAATTTCAGTCCCTATTAGTATAAACAATGACAATTTAAGTTCTGTTCTGCAGGGCTCACCCAATTTCTTGGAGAAGTCCGGCTGCACCTATTTCTTTGAGTGGTACAGCACGGTGGCATGCAGCAGCGTTAGTGGTCCAGCGCTGAGCGAGGTTCCATGCTCACTGTATGACTCGCAGGGAAAGAAGCGTGACCTTTCACCTCTGATCAAGCTCAAGGGGGGATACCTAGTGGAGTCCCCTGATGCCGATGACCTTTACATTAATGTCTGCAGGGACATTACCGCAGGTATGTCATGTTTTGCGAATGTTCAAGGGTAACAAATTCACAAATAATTTGTGAATAGCTAGTACATGTATATATAAAATCAACCTTCTAAATCTTTACCCCCCCCCCCCCCATTTTTGGGGTGAGCGGTTAATGAGTACGAAGAAATACCTGACAGGTTTCATTCAGTGTTGAAGAATTTCTCTCAATGTAGCACTCTTGCTGAATGGGTACTCATCAATCTTCAACAAATAATTGTTGTAATACATATATTTTTATGTGCTATTCATTTTAATATGAGCCTGTTTGTCTTGATTATTTTATTGATTTTTTTTAATTATTCGTGTATATACATGTACCTTTTGTATATTATTGCATGTAAACAAAAAGAATTTCCATATATGGACAATAAAACATTTGAATTGAAATAACATCTCAAATGCAATTTTTGCTTTGAAACAGATGCCAGTGGTCCAACCGTAGGGTGTCCAGTTGGGTCTGCAGGCTGCCTCGTCAAGAAGGGGTTGTCTGTGGGTCTGGGCAAACCGCATATGAAGCTAGAGAGTCTCTCTGATGATGAGCTGAAGCTGCACTATGAAGGTGAGACAGTCCTGGACTCCTGTAACGGCTTCAAGCCCACCATGACCCTGGTTTTCATGTGCCCCAGGGAGCAGGGGAGATTTGCCACGGTGAGTGAACATGTACATGTAGGTTACTGTCTGACCAGAAACTTTTGTGAGATGAAAATAATGGCTGTTTTTGCTGCAAGAATCTTTGCGAACTTGCAAATATGTTATGTTGTGACTTGTTTTAATCTACTGTTATTATTATTATCATTATTATTATATGCCTACCTGGTGACTTAGCAGGACATGCAACAATACGGTTTATTCCGTCATAATAGCGCCCCCTACATTAGCAGGACATTTCGAACGTTAAGCGGACATTTGAACAAAGAAAAAGAACAATAAATGTCCTTCTAATGTACCTGATAGAGTAATATATATTATTATTGTTATTATTATCATCATTTTTGTTTTATTATTATTACAGTGCATTTTACACTGGATACAAACTGCTTGGGCCTATAGATTTGAACAGCATTAGAACCAGATTTATATACATGTACATGTATATACCATATTTTCCAGCGTAGTGGCCGCGGTATTTTCACCCAAAATATGACCCCAAAGTCTGGGTGCGGCCTATAGGCAATAACAGACAAAAATGAACCGCCTCCAAAATACACACGTATTGGAATGGACGGGACAAACGTTAGATCTACAGTGAGCCTGTGCTCTATCTCTATCGATGTAGATCTAATTATCTTTCAAGTACTGAAATATTTTCAGTCATAAATATATAATTCAGAACTAATAACTAAATATCTTATAAATATAGTTACAAACATGGCCTCGTATAGTCTTCTGAGGTTGACAAAGTACTCGTACCAAGCTCGATTGAGCTCGAGTAACGTGCTGAAATCAGCCACGTAATATACCCGAATTTTCTTCCCGGTTTGATTTTATGGTGGTATCAAAGAGGCAAAAGTATTTTCTGTTCTATGAGCTATTGTAATGGACGTTACAGCACTACTCAGGAGCTTTTTAAGTTTTAATTTATCTTTTGAGCGCACCCCTCGTATGTGTAGAGATCGATGGCACCCCTCCACCTCTGCGCTATTTCAGCACGGTCGTATCCTCGCAGGATCCTTCGCGGAGATGTGTGTATTTCGTATGGAGAACGGACAGTTATTGCAGTGGATTTTCATAGCGCACGTGGTTAGCGCATGTGGCGTGTGCGTTATCATACATTGTAGGTCATGGCAAAGATTTTAAAAGATAAGATAGGACACTCCTGTCTCCCCCTACTTTTATGTAACGTAAGTGGCCTCATGGGGAAGGGCGCCCTTCCCCTGGCCGTTACATTGGACCCTGTACAAAATTGGCAGTGTGTCCCATCTTCCTTTTTACGACCTTTGGTCATGGCAAGGACATGTTTCAGCTTGCATATCGTTGTGACAACGTTTTCAATATCCTCTTCGAAACCATCTTGCTGTATATGTATTTTTCTGTCTTTGGCTATCACTTAGGGAACTTTTGATGGAATATGCACCCATGTATTAAAGATATCTCTTCACGATTTTTTAGAGTGGTGGGTGGAAACATTTCCTTTCCAATTTCATTTGTAAGTTGCATTCACGGTTGATAGTCTTGTTCGTAGTCAAACTTTTATAATAGGGAGATTGCACCTACCGTAGAACTAGTCTACAAAGATGTACGTGTTTGCAAGCACTACACTTCATCAGATTCTCTTCCTCTTATTAAAATTCTTTAAAAAGCAAAGACATCTAGGAATAATCGTCTTTAAATAGTCAATACATTAAAAAGTTTGGCCCTTGTTTTTTTGTTGTATGATTTTGGGGGGCAAAATTTCTTATGCTTGTGATTTTTCCCCATATTTTTTTTTTTTTCCAAATGAGTTGTCAAAGTTGGGGTGTGGCCTGTACGCCGGAAAATATGGTATATCTTGGCTACAGACATCATGATTATAGTCCAGTAAGTCCACGTATTGGCAAAACTACTAAACAAGTAGAACACAGTTATAGTACCGTAATGCATTAATTGTCGACTGAAATTTATCTTGGGTACATGTATGTAGCTTGTAGGGCATGTGTATATATATATAGCTTGTAGGCCGTATGTCTTGGTTTCATAATTACATGTATGTCATCATTTGCCTCATTTTACTTTCACATCTGCATGTATTTGCGGAAAGTAGTTTCATAAGGAAGTGAGAATCGAGAAGTACATGTACATGTAGTTCACTGTGTACATAGAGTTTTACTGTATCTCTATTGACTATCAAAATCAGCGAAGTAAATGTTTGTCGAGGATTTCTTGAAGTGTTGAAATGAAAGAAAATTGTTTCCCTGTAGCCCATAAAACAAAATATATCACTACGCTACAATTCCTTACCTGAAAAGTATGAAGTATGATACTGTTTTTTTTTTTTTTTTTTTACATTATCAGATGTTTAAAGTTGAGCACTGGCTATGTGATTGCATTGTGAGAGAAAGTGTCTTAAGTTTATTGGAAATGGTTGATTAGGTACTAGTCTATAAGAATAAGTGTCTATTGTTGGATTTTGTATTCATTGAAGTTATAAAAAAAGATAATTTTCCCATAGTTTCTTCTCTTTATCTGCATATACACCAGTTGGATTTGTTTTTCAAACCCTTTTTTACCATCCTGCTGCATAGACCTGTGACCCAATTGCAGTTGTCTAGGACAAACTGCTAGCACAATTGCTCTGTAGCGCACCTAGCCAACTGACAAAATATGTTTCCCATAGTTCATTCTCTCATTTGTGTACTCAGTAGTCAATCTTTTTATTTAAAGATGTGTACAATTTAGTTTCATATCCCATTTATCTTGATATTTAAACTTTTCTTTTTTTCTATCCTGCTGCACAATTCCATGGCCTAATTCAGTTGTCTAGCACAAAATGTCAGTCCATTTGCCTGGTAGAGTGCCTAGCCAACTGACAAAATATGTTTCCCATAGTTCATTCTCTCATTTGTGTACTCAGTAGTCAATCTTTTTATTTAACCTTGTGATTTTTTTTTCATCCTGCTGCACAGATCCTCGGCCCAATTCAGTTGTCCAGCACAAAGAGCCAATGTGATATCCACCAAAGAAGAATTGACTTCATTCAGAGTGCCTAGCCAACTGATAAAATGTGTTTCCCAATGTTTCTTCATACACATTAGTGGCCTATCTGAATGTTCACACTTGTGTTTTTTCTATCCTGCTGCACAGACCCGTGGCCCAATCCAGTTGTCGAGCACAAACTGTCAGTACCAGATCCAGTGGCAGACAGAGTACGCTTGTCAGGTGGAGATGCTTAGTTCAGATACATGTGCCTTCAACTCGTCAACGCATGGCATTGACTTTGACCTTTCACCTCTCACCAACACAGGTTAGTGAAGATTACTTGGCAATTTAATTGGATTGGATTGGATTGGATGGGATTAAGGGTTGGCATGGCTTAAATCCCATTGATTTTTTTAAAAATCACCAATTTAACTAAAAAACAAAGAAATACTTATGTAATTTTGTTGATGTGACAGGAAAAAGTCACTCAAAAATCACTGTTTGATTTTTTACAAATTTTTGACTAAGATATTCATCAAAGTGAAAGTTTTTGTGCTCCAAATAATGTCTGATATTAGATCTACCAAAATAATATGTTTCTTTTCTGTAGGAGCAGTATTTAGGGCTATAATTTTTTTTTTAATCCAGTAAATTTAAATGAAATAGTGTAAATTGCGATTTGAATCAAATAATAATTCTGATTTATTTTAGTAAAAAAAAAATATTTTTTTTCCAACTCTGATTGGATTGCATTTGATTTGATTTGTTGGCCAAACTTCATCTGACATATAATTACAAAATAAGATGAACAGTATTTTGTATAAAAGGAATTGACAAAATAGTTCTTTCTCTTTTTCTCTTTCTCTCTATCTCTCTTTTCTCTTGTGACAGGTCTAGGATTCTACCTGATGCAAGATGATCCCACCTACTACTACTACATCAATGTATGCTCTGATCTGATAAACATGGCTAACTGTGGTGGAATGGCGGTATGTCAAGTAGCCAAGGAGCATACTCTCGGAGGAACTTCAGCAGGGCGCAACAGAAATCATGAATTAAGGTATAAATGTGAACATGCAAATTAATGTATAGATTGATAGATGGATGGATTGATAGATAGGTGGATGGGTGGGTGGATTATTGGATGAGTAGATGGATAGTTGAATGGGCTGGATTAATAGATGTCTTTATAGGGATGGATTGATTTGAAGAATGGATGAATGAAGGATGAATGGATCGATCCATCAATATTTGGATGGAAGCATTGATGGGATGAATGGATGAATGAATAGATAGATGGATCTGATAGACAAATAACTGACAGAATGGTTGCGTGTCAAGTAGCCAGGCTGCATACTGTCAGGGGAACTTCAGCACGGTAAAACAGTAATCACGATTTAACCCTTTCAGGACAGGAATTATTTAAGGTCTAAATTGATCACATTTTTTCCTTCAAATTGGCAACCGTAGCATTTTTTTCTCTTTGTGCTACATGGTTTTAATAAGGTGTAATATCTTTGAAAACAGAATAAATTGTCTCATAAGTTGTCAAAAAGTTGACAAAATTGCCAAATTTGATAAACAATAATTTGAACCTCTCAATGTGTTGCCAATATAAGGATTTTAAAGCTTATTCTCATTTTTAAAATTCCTGGCACCAAATGGAATATGGTCATGCAACAAAAAAGGACATAGTGTGTTGAGAAATTTTTGTTCTTTCTACTCATGCATCTAGTATATTTTTTAGAGCTCTGAATCAAAAGTTATTGAGCCAAAACACAAAATGTGTTCACTTGTCTTGAAAGGGTTAAGGTAAAATCTGAGGTTAAAGGGAGTGGATGGTATTCTAGATTTTTAATTTAAAAGAAGACACCACTGACAGATTTTAGCACTTTTACACAATTTTTAATGTTATAAAACTAGTCAGATTGACCAAAAAACTCATTGCTCAGGTCGATAAAATCATAGATCTCGATTTAAAAAAAAAAAAAAATTACAATATCTACTAGTACGAGCCGCAAAAATCTGTTACGTCACTGCAGCACTACTGCCAAAACCACGGCAAATCACGGTAATGCCGATATGAAGCAATACACAGATCGCTTTCACAGCGCCTATAAAAATGCTATTTGTGAGAAAATTATGCATGACAAAAAGAAAATGTTATTAATTTTTCATTTTTTTGTATTTTTGAATATTATCTGCTGAAAAAATAAAGTGCTTTAGCAAATTTTTTTTACAATTGATCAAATTAATAAAATTAAAATTGGCACTACTGTTTGTCATCGTTCGTACGTGCTTCCCATTATTAACGCGTGTACTTTAAGGCACGCGCGGAAAGCTAATGCAGCAAGCTGCATTGTTTACGTTCTTACGTTCGCGATATAGATAGCAAGTACGACATTAACATAAATTCCTGGTTAATCTTCAAGTAAAATCTGATCACATTCTTCAATAAGCTTGTAATCTAAGCTAAGGAGATGAATGAGGGATTTTCTGGGCGAAGAAATATTCCAGTGGCATATGACTTTGCTCCTCGTCTTCGCGTCAAAATGGTCTTCACACACCACTCGAAAATGGGTATAAATGTACGTTTTGACGTTGAATTTGGTTGTTCCATTGTTCCTTATCCATACAGCACACCTTTCTCTATCCTCCTTTGGATCAGGGATGGCAAAAAAGGATTTTCCCGGACAATTTTCACGACGATTCGAACAGTAAATTGCCTGGCACAACAGCATTTTTGTAACTCCACGAATACTATTGAGCTGTATGCATGCGAATATCGTCTGCTTTTACGGACGCGTAACGCACACGCATTGTGGTGGAAACTCAAAGTGCTGCAATGACGTGACAGCTTTGGCCGACACGAGCCAATTTGCGTATCGACAGTGGCAAAAACATACTTTTTATATCAAAATATACGCACTTGTAGGCTGTTCAAAAATTACAATTTCGATACTGATTAGTTCCTAGGGACATGCAGAACAACATATTTTTTCAAAATTTGTCAGTGGTGTCTTCTTTTAATTTAGAATATTGTATACTGCATATTGTATAACATCATGTCAACTTGATTAGTGTATGCATGTACACCATGTATGTTAAAAAAACACATTTAAAAAATACCAACATAGTAAAAATACTTTCACCTCATTTCCTTTCAGGTATTCTGATGGAGAACTATCACTCATCTACAAAGGTGGCGATGTATGCAATCACAACAAGTTTCAGCGAACCTCTGTCATCTCCTTCCACTGCAACAGAACCCAAGGTAAGTACAGTGCTTGTGATGCAGAGATGTATCCGTATAATACTGCCAGTACAGATTTTTTTGGGGTGACCTGACATTTGCTCCAGCGGCTTGCTCCAGATTTTTGCTTCAGATTTTTGCTTCAGATTTTTGCTTCAGATTTTTGCTTCAGATTTTTGCTTCAGATTTTTGCTTCAGATTTTTGCACCAGATTTTTGCATCAGATTTTTGCACCAGATTTTTGCTTCAGATTTTTGCTTCGTCAAAGATAGAGGGTTGCAGTTGGGTTTTGTGTTATATTTAGGGTTAGGGCTAGGAATAGGGTTTGGTCCAGGGGTGAAGTTACAAATTTGGTTGGCGTAGGATATTGACCGCAGACCAATAGTCACCGTAGCATGTGTTGTTGAACCATTTAGTTTTTGTTGGCACACATGATATGTTTTATTCATTTCAATAACAATAATATCAATACTTTCAATGATGGTTTGGATTTTAGCACTTACTGCTAAACTATGTTAATACACTGCAGATATTATTACACTGCTCATTAAGTTCATACATGCAGGCATTTCCACTGCCTGGAGATTTGGGAAATTTTCACACACACACATATGTAAGCAACAAATTTATTAACCCCTACCATGCCGTGGGCGGCAAATCCCGCCCCAAAATGTGAGTGTTGAACATTTCGTTTAGGCTCAGGTTTGAAAATTCTTCCTCGTACAGAAACCTGCACCTTTAATATAATGTTTATTCCCATGCAATATATCTGTGCCCAGTTTGCTAAAGAAAAAATTCATTGAAAGTCAATATTCGACTCTTAAAAAACTAATTTTTGACAATTGCTCAAAAATCTGGTGGCATGGAAGGGGTTAACCTTCCAGATTTTCTTTACCACGTTACTACAATATGCAATTTGCATGAATACATTTAAACATTCCATCTTCTATTTCAGATGCTGGTAAACCAGAGTTTGTAACCGAGACGGAATGCACCTACTTCTTCCAGTGGGAAACCAAGTATGCCTGCATGGCTGACGCGCCTTCGTCCACCTCCTGCAGACTGGCCAACGGCAAACAGCGTTATGACCTGTCACCCCTGACCAGGAAATCTGGCTCTAACTGGCTGGTACTGGATGGGAGGCACTCTCACCCTGAGGCGACTGAGAGCGAGTACTTCATCAATGTATGCTCTGATGTTGTGGAAGGCGATGTGGCCTCAGAGGGATGTCCTCAAGGATCTTCTGCCTGTGTTGTAGGTGAGGCTTCTGATCCAGTCATTCAGCTGCATCTCCTTGTCATCAGCTAGCTGCAGGGCTTGACAGAAAGGGGACCACATATGATCCTCTGATTTTTAGAATGACCCTAAAGTTTTGTATAGGATTACCTCAAGGGATATAGCAGGGGAGCGTTTCATCAAGTGTCTTGTCAGTGATTTTTACTGACAAATTTGTTCTCAGCCAATCAGATGCAAGGATTTCAGTAGCTTATAACAGTTGTCAGTAAAAATCACTGACAAAACGCTTGATGAAACGCTCCCCAGGGCAAAAGATCTTAATTAATCAGTTTTCCCTCCTCAAATTGGCAGCAATTATTCTTATTTTCCACTCCTTCATAGTTAAAAAAAAATGAAAATGTTTATTAAATGAACCAATGTGAATAAAAATTGAAAAATTTAACAGAAAAATTGCCAATTTGTAAACAAAAATAGTGATTTTATATTTTACACTGTGATCCCAATTTAGAGACTTTAAAGATCAGCTACAATATTGAATTGCTCTTATTTGTGAATGGCACAGTAATCGGCATTGGAAGTGATTTTTGCTATTCTGCTCATGTATAATGTGTAATTCTTACCTTTCTGGATCAAAAGATAATGCAAAAATTTCGCTAAAAGGAGACAATGTAAAAAGTTTGTATGCAACCCTGATCAAAACATATACACATACTGTACATGTAAATGTAGTTTGGGCACAGTGGTATAAAGTTCCTTTTTTTTCCTCTTTGCCTTTCAATCAAGAGGGTGAGACTTTGAATTAAAGCCCTTGATTATGTCCTTACACAAGGTATTTTGTCATCTTTTGAAGTCTTGCGCACCTCTACAGTTTTACAGAAGACACGTGCAGCTTTAAATGCTAATGGCCATCATATTTGATGGGAAAGATAAAATACAACTTAAAATAGGGTAGGGGCTATTTTGTCTCTATTCGGTTAGTGTATGAAATTGATACAGAGTAATTGTTGCCGGAGCAAGTGTCGTACAACCAAACAAGCCAGGGCCCTTATTCAATTCAGCACAGAAGTCAAATATATGAGTATTTTACTTATTAAGGTATAAGAAAGCTCACTAGCAGACTTGAGCCAATTATTTGATTGGCAGGTATGTGGCTTTCATACATACGTGGAGCCGGAGCAGTATCAGCTGCGCACGAGCAAATTATATAAGCGTGCATTTAATGTGATGCAATTATTGCACATTATTTTGGACTGGCTGTGTGACTTCACAGTGGCTATTAGGAAGTATTTTGCCTTAAAGTTGGCTTGATAATGTAAAATAATTAAATTTGATCTGAATACGAGTTAAGCCAGTGTACGTAATAGCCTAACCAAACGCTAGTAAATCACTTATTTAATGCACGTTTTGAACTGAATAACGGCACAGGTCTGTAGCTCTGCGGTGTTAGTCTAAAGGAAGGATGCTTTTCACTGAATTACGCCTCTCAAAAAGCCATTCTTTTGCTATCATCGATCCCTCTTGTTCTTTCCTCAGATACCGTTGGCACGAGCAAGACAGGAACAAGCCTGGGCCAATATTTGACGTCTCCAGTCTGGCAGAATGGTCTCATCACCATCAGTTATACCGATGGACAAACATGCAAAAGCAGCCCCAATGAGATCAAGAAGAGAACCGATATCACTTTCCTTTGTAGCCCAGGTAAGTCATCGGAAGTTCTCAAAAATTTGTTTTGTGTTAGAGATACGCTTATTGTAATGCAGAGTGTATTTCCCGTACGTGTGTAGATTGTATTTCTGGTTATCAATTTTTGAAAAGACCTTCCGTTTTATTATAACTCTCTTTGTTTGCCAGTCATTTAGAGGATGATATAAGGATCTGTCAATGTTAGGCCAAGTTTGATATCTTAAAGCTATGTGGAGGGTCATATGTCTGGAAAAAACACCCCAAAAAGAAGGGGGGGAAATTATGCATTATTATTTTTTTTACTCCCCTGTCAACCAGAAACTTTTGCAACATGCACCTCTTGCAATTTGTTAATGATGAAATGTTTTTGCAGCAAGAATGTTTTGTGGAAAGAAATGTAATTTATATTTCTGTGATAATTCTAGTATTTTTGGGCATGATTCTTTTATGAATCTTGACTACTCCTGAAAATTTCTTGATTTACATTATATTTAACTAGAAAGTTAATGTCCACGAATTAATGAATTTTGTCCTTTATGGCTTGATAATTGGAAGTATTTATTACTATTTATTTTGCTCATTCTTGCGTAGGTGACTTGGAGAGTGCCCCTATCCTGGTGCGGAAGTCAGACGATGGCTGTCAGTATGATATGGAATGGCACACAGCGGCTGCTTGTCCTCTGGCCAGTAAATGGGGAACAGACTGTAGAGTATTTGATGACGATGCAGGTCAGGCCCTCAGATTGTCTTTTGCCTTCTTTATTTTCATATTGATATTTTCATTTTATAATGGTGTTTCAAAATAAGCTCTTTCATCCGTTGGAGATCAGTATATAATATTGTTTGGATAGTACATCCTAGATTTTCCATGATGTTATTTGACTTCTTATTCTTCCTGTGTGTCCACTGTGTTTTATATCACTCCCTGCTTCTCTCTCTCTCTCTCTCTCTCTCTCTCTCTCTCTCTTTCACTCTCTCTCTGTTTCTCTCTCTCTTTCTCTCTCCATCTTTCTTCCTCTATTAGTGCATGGCTGTCACTGGATGTTTCTTAGAGTGTAGGTGTGTTTGTCCTCCTCCCCCCCCCCCCCCCTCTCTCTCTTTCACTCTCTGTTTCTCTCTCTCTCTGTTTCTCTCTCTCTGTTTTTCTCTCTCTGTCTGTCTGTTTCTCTCTCTCTTTCTCTCCATCTTCCTCTATGAGTGCCTGGCTGTCACTGGATGTTTCTTAGCGTGTAGGACTGGTGTGTTTGTCCTTCTCCCCTTCTCTCTCTCTTTCTCTCCCCTGTCTCTCTTTGTGTCTCTCTGCCTATCTGTCTCTCTACGTTTCTCTGTCTTTCTACCACTTCCCCCTCTCTTGTTATTTTTTTTTCTTGTTACATATTTTGTAAGCGCTCTGGTACATCTTGTAATTTATATACATTTAGTGCAGTATGCATAATCATGGTATTATTATCTACAATATCTACAATATTACAAGCCTAGCTTCTTACTAGATTCCTTCATATTTCATCCCAACTTTAAAATGATGGAAATATTGATTTGTGTCTTTGTATGTTCAATTGCATTTTTTTCTTCTTCTTTTGTTGAAAGTATTGAAGATATATTTCCTATATTATTGTAATAATGCAACAGTCATTGTTTATGTTCCAATTACGTGATTTGAAATATGGATTAAACTGAAACTAAAACAAAAACTGAATTATTATCTCTACCACTATCTCTCTGTCTTTAGACCCAAGTTTTCGTCCTTCAAAACATAATAATAATTCTTTTTCTTCCCCCTTCCCTTTCTAATTCATTCTTTATATACAATGTCACATTTATTATTTTTCTCAATAGGAACCCCTTAATTTCTGAACTCATTTTCACTAACTGGGAAGTGATTTCATCTCTCCAATACAAATCCTTTTCTTGCTTCATATTCATTCCAGGTGTGTCATTTGATCTGAGTCCCCTGTCCAAAGCAGGGGCGCATTACAACATTTCTGTCGGAGAATATGATTACTACGTCAACGTCTGCACAGATATTAAACTGACTCCATGTAACGATGTGAGCCAAACGTTGCCACACCCCGCTGCCTGCCAGGCCAGAAAAGATGGGTAGGTTTCCTCCGTGGTATGAATTTTTGTAAAAGCTTCCTCTCCAAAAGTGCATTTCAAGTTCTGCGTTTATTTGTTAGATTCTTTCGGGATTTCATTTTCCTACCCGACTTTTTCTGTGACATTGACAAAGAACAGAGCCAGGATTATAATGGCTCTGAATAGAACTTCCTGCTGTCATTTCTTAAAGATAGTTCTTTAGTTTACATAAAGTTTTGTTTATACAGAAAATAAAACCAACCATCCAACCATGAGTACTACTTAACCCATTGCCTACAGAGACCCGGGGGGTGTTTCATCAAGCGTTTTGTCAGTGATTTTTACCGACAACTGTTATAAGCTACTGAAATCCTTGCATCTGATTGGCTGAGAGCAAATTTGTTGGTGAAAATCACTGACAAACGCTTGATGAAACGCTCCCTTGGGGGGTGTTTCATCAAGCGTTTTGTCAGTAATTTTTACCAACAACTGGAATATAAGCTACTGAAATCCTTGCATCTGATTGGCTGCGAGCAAATTTGTCGGTGAAAATCACTGACAAACGCTTGATGAAACGCTCCCCTGGGGGGTGTTTCATCCAGCGTTTTGTCAGTGATTTTTACCGACAACTGTTATAAGCTACTGAAATCCTTGCATCTGATTGGCTGAGAGCAAATTTGTCAGTAAAAATCACTGACAAAACACTTGATGAAATGCTCCCCTGTTTTGAGCCTATGGAAATGAGAGTATGCATTAGTCATTGGTTACATTGTTTATGTATAAGAGCATTCCTTTATACCCATATACATGTATACATGTACTTGTTGGTTGCAGGAGTGGTGTGTCCTACATTCTTGGCCAGACCAACACCTCTCTGGGTTACTTCGATGGTATCATCAAGCTGACTTACCTCAATGGAAAACCATACAACTCTAAAAATGGACCAGGGAAAGCAAGAATGGTACAAAAGTTTATATGTACATGTAGCTGTATAAGTATGTGCCTACCGTAATTGATACTGTTGGTATAGTTTGTATGCATACATGTATTTGCGTGATATCTTTAAACAGATATTTCGCAATCCGTTTTGATCTTATTTTACCTAAACAAGGAAACAGTGTATCTCAGTCTTAAGATTAAAGTGTTTGAAGGAACAAAAAATAATATCATTCATAAAGCTTTTAAAAGAAAAAAGATATTTAATTGCTTTTTGGTGCCCAACATTTGATAAAGTAGTCATTGTATTAACCTGTCTCATTTATCTCAAGAGTTCATCTGTTCTTGGTTCATTTTCATCTCAGACCGAGATTGCCTTCCTGTGTGACCCGGAAGCAGGCGTCGGCACCCCGCAATTCTTCCAGGAGAACAACGCCACCTACTTCTTCCGCTGGAACACTAAATATGCCTGCCCACAGCAGCCTATCGAGTGTGTGGTGACGGACGAAGCGAACAGCGAGCAATACGACCTTTCTAGGTGAGTGTTTCATGGACTTTTATCTTTATCTATCAAGGATGAGGTCGGTGAATTGGCTTGTATGCTTCTAGTTGGCAACACTGCTCATCTCTGTTAATGTATTCCAACAAATATTATTTCTAACAAGGAAAAAAAAACCCTAGATAAAAGTTGATATGCTATAGTATTACTCAGTGGCAGAGTACATGTTTCGCCAGCGAAAAGCGTTATAGCTTGTTACTGCTTTAATGTAAATCACTGAGGTGGTGATTTCTTTAGGGCGTAATGAACTACTGTAGTTTGTCTTTGTCAAATTGGCAAAATTTTAATTTGTCCTACATGTACCACTGTTACATTACTTCAACAAAATATTTGTTTCTTAAAGTTGAAGTCAAAATTTAATATCAAATGATGCTGCAATTTTTTTGTTAATTTGTGAGGAAAATATTGTATGTCACCATTCAGAGAATTTTCTCTCCCTTTCTATTTTCTATTGACGTACTGCTATCAAAGATTAATCAGTTTGGCCCAAATTCTTGCAAGAGGTTTATTTCAACGCATTGTTTAAATCTTGGTTTTAACCTCCACCGTGGATTAAAATAAGCATATGTAAGCGTATTACTACCAGCGCATTGGACATGAGGACATGCGTGTACTGTGCTTATGGAGGTTTAAACCATGAGTTAAAGATATAGCTGAGTTCTGGTCATGCGATAACATTGTCTCAAGTCAATTGGGAAAGATTGATCGTATAGACATAAGAATTGATGTACACTTTAAGGTTTTGGAATCACCAAAATGAGAATAAATTGACTCAATCCCACTGAGAGTCACATGCACTGCACACAGAAATGTATATATGGGACTACATACACATGTTCGGCCCAAACATTTCAGCTGTTTCTCATCATATTTTGAATACAAGGGCATTTGAAGAGCAATCCTTTTCAGGGGACATTTCTACTATGATAATCTTCCAAACTAACATAAAAAGAATGAGAAAGCTCAAAAATTAGTTTTTACCTTTCTCAAAATTTAACCTTCCCTTTAAGATAAATTCCTTTGGTGAATACAGGCCTCTGTTTCACCATTAAATCAAGTTTACCTTTATTCTGTATTTTATTTCACTCTTTTTTTATCCTTTGTGTATTTTGTTCCATTTTCGCAGTAATTGATATACATGTACATGTAAGAGACATACATGTACCATTTAGTCGTTGCAATCTTTTCTTTTCTCAGTCTTTCTAAAGCTTTAGAGGAAGAGAACTGGTCGTTTGTAGACGAGAGGGACGCAGCGAATCGTAAGAAGTACTACATCAACGTCTGCAGGCCCATCAATCCGCATACGCATTGTGGTGCCTTTGCTGGGGTCTGCCAAACAGGATTTACAAAAATCGATGTAAGTATAAAAGCCATGTACTGTTGAGTGACAAATGGTTCTGTAATCTTTATTGAAAGGTTTGCCGAAGTATAAGGAATATTTTATATTATATTCCACATGCTAAGAATCTTGCTGTTAGATTGGACAAAAGGTAATCACATGATAAAACATAGTTTTCCCCACCCGAGGAGAAAAGTTCGTGAACTTGACGGCATAGTACTTATGTGTTTCACTGATCTCTTCACCCCATATAGAGTCATAATGCGTTATCAGTATTTTGGGTGTGCGCGAAATGAAAGTGCGTGACATTTACGAATAGTCAGAATGAAAAGTGCGTGATCGTTTTATGAAGAGCGTGATAAACATAGTTTTCCCCACCCGAGTAGAAAAGTTTGTGAACTTGACGGCATAGTACTTATGTGTTTCACTGATCGCTTCATTCCATATAGAGTCACAATGCATTATCAGTGTTTTGGGTACGCGCGAAATGAAAGTGCGTGACCTTTACGAATAGTCAGAATGAAAAGTGCGTGACCTTTACGAATATTTTCAATTCAATTCAATTTATTTAGCAAATTCATAAAAAACATTACAAATACAATACATGTAATACATTAAAACAATTGAAACAATAAAATACTTAAGAAATTGCAGGGAAATGCAGCAGAAAGACAAAGTCTTATATTGAAGCCGCACCCCATGTTATACATAACTACAGTACATGAATAAAATACAGTATGTAAAACACATTGTGCCCTAACACATACACATACACGCATACACACGCACACACACACTCACATGCAAAATGCCTATTAGATATGTTATTGCACATAATTTGTCTGAAGTAAATACATTTTATATTTTCTCTTAAAAACATTCAATGATGGACTACTTTTGATATCATTCGGTATTTCATTCCAAATCTTCGGACCATTGTAAAATATGGATTTTTGAAATAACGTGGTTCTTGCATATGGAATATTGTAATTTCTGTTACTCCGTGTAAAATAATCATGTATTGAAGTATTCAAATTAAAATATGACATAATAGAAACTGGAAGAACTTTATGAAAACACATATACATGAATATTGCACTTTGAAGTTTATACATATCATGAATATTTAAAATTTTAAGACGAGCAAAAAGTGGTGTGGTATGAGTTAAATACTTGCTATGTGTAATAATTCTTATAGCTCGTTTTTGAAGTTTAAAAACTCTATTAGTATTTTTGGCAGTAGAATTTGCCCACATCAATATACAATAATTTAAATAAGGTGATATTAGGGTATGGTATAACATTAACAATATATCTTGGGGGAAAAACTTTACATTATTAAGAATGCCAATATTTTTAGATATAGTGTTACATATGACACCAGTGTGTTCATTCCATGTGAATTTTTCATCAATAGTTACACCCAGAAATTTTAATCTAGTAACACGTTCTATTTCAGTTTCCTGTATTTTAACAACAAAATTAGCAGTGTTCTGATGGACATTTGTGAATACCATATAATGTGTTTTATTTATATTCAAAACTAATTTATTTATTTGCAACCACTGAACAAGTTTATTAAGTTCTTGATTAAATTTATATTGTAAAATATCTATATCTTTATGTGACATAAATACACGGGTGTCATCTGCAAACAAGATAAAATTTAATAATTTTGAAATATTGCACATATCGTTAACGTAAATTGTAAAGAGTAATGGACCAAGAATGGACCCTTGGGGTACTCCACATTTGCTAATCAATAATTTTGAATTCACATTATCTACACAAACAAACTGTTGTCGATTGACTAGATAGTTCTTAAACCATTCTAAATTAACTCCCCTTATTCCATAACAATATAATTTTCTTAATAGTATATCATGGTTTAATGAATCAAATGCTTTGCTCAAGTCTAGAAAGAGCCCTATCATTATTTCTGTATTTTCTTTTGTATTTAAAACATTATATAAAAATTGAATTAAAGCTGTAGATGTCGAATGGCCAGGTCTGAAACCATATTGACAGTTGGTAAGAATATTGCACTTTTGTAAAAAACTATAGAGTCTAACATATACTATTTTTTCAAATATTTTGGAAAAAACAGGCAAAACTGATATTGGACGATAGTTAGACATACTCTCTTTTGAACCATTTTTATATACAGGAATAACTTTAGCAATTTGTATCTTTTCTGGAACAATACCTGTCTGTAAAGACAAATTAATTATTGTACAGAGTGGATAACAAAGAATATGAATTACCTTTTTTGCTATTGCAATATCAATGCCATCAAATCCTGGGCTTTTACCATTCTTAAAACTGCATGTAATATCAATAATTTCTTTAGGAGTACACGGTTTAAAAAATGCAGTTTGATTGTTTCTTTTTACATATTGCATATAATCACCATCTTGATTACATGAGTTTGCTAATTTAACACCAATATCAATAAAATATTTATTAAAACTATCTGAAATTGCATCTTTCCCCGTTATAGTGTCATTATTGCACATCATAATATCTGGCATGGATTTTAATTTGGATCTAGTTCCTAGCACCTTGTTAATTATTTTCCATGTCATTTTCATGTTTCCCACAGCAAAGTTAAACTTCGTTTTAAAATACTTATTTTTGGCTTTTTTAATTTCCTCAGTTACCTTATTTCTACAATCTTTATATACATATCGATAATCTGTCCGATTGTTTACATATTTTTTTTATACAACAAATATTTCTTCTTACACAGTTTACGTAAATAATTATTAAACCAAGATTTATTTCTATGCTTCTTGTTAATATGACATATTTTCTCAGGGAAATATTCATTATAATAACAGAGAAATATATCTAAAAAATCATGATATGCCTCATCAACATTTTGACTCTTTAAATTCCAAGAAATACTATTAATTTTATTTACAAAGTGTTCTATATTTTCTTTATTTATTTCTCGTTTTAAAAACGATTGTGGGTTTTGTTTTACTTTAACATGAAGATTAGATAAAGAATAAACAGGAAAATGGTCACTCACATCTGCCAAAATAACACCTGAAAAGGTGTCATCTATATCATTTGTAAATATATTATCCAATAAAGTTGCAGAATTACTTGTTACACGTGTTGGGGTGTGAATTAATGGGTACATGGAATTTACCATAAAAATATCCAAGAAAGCATTAACATTATGGCAAGAAGGGACTTCCAACAAATTAAGATTAAAATCTCCTAATAAATATACATGTTTATGTTCTTTATTTACAATACTGATAATATGTTCAAGATTATCTAAAAACATTTGCACAGATTGATTCGGTGGTCGATAAATTACACCAACAATTACATTTTTATTATAATTACTTATTTCTATAAATAAAGATTCCATGAATGAAGTATTTATATCTAAATCAGTTCTGGGTTTAAAATCCAAATCATTTCTAATGTACAAACCAACTCCACCACCTATTTGGTATTCCCTTCCATGAACAAGAAGTGTGTAATTATCAATATTATAAAAAGAGTTATTACAATGTAGCCATGTTTCAGTAATTCCTATTGTACAAAATTGCATTTGCAGAGATGAAAGTACAGACAATAAGTTATCATAATTTGCATGCAAACTCCTGCAATTAAAATGTATGGTAGAAAAATTGGATTTTTGCAAACATCCATTTGAATAAAGATCTTCCTGATGATCATTGAATTCTTGTGGTGTAACATATGAAAAGCTATGTTCATAAAAATCGGTATTCACATTAGGTGGTAAAAAAGCTTCAGACATTGTAGATACATTTCTCAAAGAATGCAACAAATTCTCGTATTTTTCTCTATTTTGCATTTTGAAAACAACACATACATGTACAACTGAAGGGCACAACCACAAACTTTAAATTACAATAAAATTACAAGTATATGTAAAAGTTTACAATGAAACATTGAGCACTCTTGCCACAAGGAGCAATAAATATACTAAAACTTGATAAATACACCAAGCTAAATGCATTAAAATTTCAAGTAGCCATAAAATTGATAACAATTGGCAAGTTCAGAATTGCAAGCATTTTAGATAATTAAAAAAATAAAATGACACATACAAGCTAGTATCGGCTGCAACATAAACTTTCACAATCTGCATGGCTTGCACATGTACATGTACATGTACCTGATACATTGGAGCAATGAATGTCCATGCATGTATAAAATATAAAATACATTAATTAGCAAAGTTACATGTATGAATGTGCAATAGTACAAAACTATAACAGTTTGAGATCATCAATGTTCTTGATCAGTCTCTTCATGGATTGACCATCACTAGTAGATACCAGAGCAATTACTCTCCCATCTGCCGTCCATGCTGCTGTTACCTTCTCATGAGTTTGAGCATGGTGCAATAAGTTGAGGTTTTTGGCAGTGAGGTCCTCCTGTATAACTATACCAGTCCCTTTCAAGCGACGGCGATTCAGGAGGAGTTTTTGTCGAACACGGTAGGTACTACATTTCACAATGATTCCTCTGCACTTATTACCAGTGGGCTGTCTACCAACTCTATGACTGCGGTCGATGTCTGTGGTCTCCAAACGCACACCAACTTTGCTGGCCACATCACAGACAAGTTGATCTGTCTCCTCACTGGGTTGTTGCGGCACACCGAATATTCGAAGGCAATTCCTTCTAGAGTACTGCTCCAATTGGTCCATGGCTATGTTGAGGTTGTTGATCTTATCGTTCTTCGAAGTCAGGGTCTTCTCCAGGAATGCGATCTTCTTATCTCTGGCATCTGCTGCAGCACCTATCTCTAGGACAGATGATTCAGACTTCTCGCTGTTTGTGGAAATCCGAGCTCTCAGATCATTTACCTGCGATTGTATGCTCACAATACATTTCTCATTTGACTTCACGGAAGCCTCAAGACCACTGACACGGTTCTCCAGCCCACATACTCTGTCCATAATCTGCTCCAGCTTCTTTTCAACAGCATCAGATATTGCGTCCAAGAAATCAGAGCTTTCCAAAATCTCTTTCAGCATTGCTGCGACAGCCTTCTTCGATGTCATGGTTAGATCTAACTTTAGTTAGAGTATATATCGATAAAATTCAGAATGACGAAGAATCAGTGCAATGGTAGACTATATGATATAAAATATAACGTTTATAATACCCACATGCAATGAAATCTGGCAAGAGAAGAGGCTATGAGTCAAAAAATATTTACACTTCGCATGCACCAAAAGTAGTACGTGGGTTTGAACAATATTCTCAGTCCAAAGGCAAGAAGGCAGCATGAAAGGCAGTACGTGGGGCAATACTATAAACTCTGCTCTATGGTGATCAATAAAATGCTCCGCTGAACTTGGTGTATTTCATAGAAGAAAATTGTAGATAATGCTCCATATATGTGGCAAGAAGATCAGTTTTGATAAAACGTTACATGATGTAAATCAGACAGTAGAAGAAGATGAAATAATGCGAAATTATCCAAAAAACAGTTCACAGCAGGTCACAGAAGCTTTTCGCTCGTTCGTTCATGAATAATAATAAATGCGTACTAAAATAAGCTGAAATAAGCACGCATTGCCCATTCACGCGCTTAAATAAAACGCATGTGCGCACCCAAGAGGCCGAGGGGGTTTACGTGATGGTTTAAAATTCTTTTGTGAAGTCAGGCCCAAATGTCTTTTTGAGAAGACTGTATACAATATTCGTCTTTCTCGTACCAGTTAAATGTTTCAGATGTGGAATATAAAGCAAATAATCACCTTTTGGTTTCAAGCGATGAGACGTAGTATCACTTCCTCAGCGATCTGAATGTATACGCTATCTTTCCTCAGCTTGGCTTCAGAAAGATAGCTACATCCAGATCGCCTCGGAAGTAATAGTTTGTCCATCACCTTCACCAACATTAATTATTTGCTTAATGTACTTTTGCTTAAACAGATTGTGATAAGCAAATCCTGGGGAGCGTTTAATCAAGCGTTTTGTCAGTGATTTTTACTGACAAATTTGCTCACAGCCAAGCAGATACAAGGATTTCAGTAGCTTATTACAGCTGTCGGTAAAAATCACTGACAAAACGCTTGATGAAACACCCCCCAGGGGAGCGTTTCATCAAGTGTTTGTCAGTGATTTTTACTGACAAATTTGCTCACAGCCAAGCAGATGCAAGGATTTCAGTAGCTTATAACAGTTGTCGGTAAAAATTAATGACAAAACAAGGGATGAAACGCTCCCCTGTAGTAGTGCATTTCATTGTGACACCCAGTAGGTTTCCAAATCTATTGTATAGAAATGTTTTTCAAATTGAATAGGACTGTGACATTTATAGGGATTGTGACATACATGTACATGTACATGTATATGTAAGTCATAAAATATAATAAAGTTCATTTTGGTTGTGTGATACATTTATGCTACATTTTCTGCCATTTACTGGTGTGAATCAAACTACCAAAAATAATTATATTATATTGGATGGCTCTGAATGGGATACCAGAGAATATTCCACGAGTTAGGGCCAATATTGCAGGAATCGAAGATGAGTGCAATATTGGCCCTAACGAGTGGAATATTTCTGGTATTCCATGAAATAAAGCCATCCAATATAATTATTATTATCTATACCCTACAGGAAAATGATTTAGAACGTAATAAAAATAATTTTAACCAACCACATTCAGTTAATAGAGCCCCTCATCATACTTCATTGTGATCACACAAGTTTAACTTGACCTCTTTATGACGTCATGTGCGTAACTATGTGTGTATGCGTTGCGCGCACGCAAACAGACCAGACAAAATACGGCATAATATTGAACGGCAAGTTTAGTACTGTAGCCTATGGGGAATTCAGCGTTCCGTGCAATATGAGAGCAAATCAAGCGGACAAAAATATGCGTTTTTAATGCGCCGCTAAAATGCCTTATATAGGTAATAATTTACATTATGTCATCCTTTTATTCCCATGAATAATCTTCCTTTGTCCAAAGAATAAAACTGAAAGTAAATTATCAGTGTTGGCAAGTTGTAGAAGTAAAGGCTGCTCTGTTAAGCCCCTTTAAAAAAATCCTTGATGGGTTGGTCATCTTTTAAAAAAATTCATATCATCATTTTTTTTCTTCAGGAATTTATGTTAGAGGGGAATGTTTCAGTACTAATATTGTTGGTGTGCAGAAATCACCTCCCATCTATTCAGCCCCCTTAAGATTTTTTTTTGCTTCATGGGTTAGTCGTCCTTTAACAAATTTATTGTATTGTATTTCTTCTTTCAGGAACTTACATCTGAGGAGACTGCCTCGATACCAAGTCTAGGTGTCCCCAAGTCACCTCCTACCATAGAGAGCAGCGGCCATCTTTTGCTGACATATCAGAACGGCGACACGTGTGGACCAAACAAAACTATTACCAGTCATATACACTTTGCCTGTAATAAAGGAACCCTGGTGAGCTTGCTTTCTTGATTTTGTTTGTTAACAGAGTCTGGGGATTCTATTGAAAACACTTAAAGATAAAGTTGAGTTCTGGTCATGCGATTACATTCTGAAAGAAGCTGTCTCAAAGCAACTGGAAAATGTTGATCATGTCTACATAAGAATTGGTGTATACTGTAAGGTTTTGGAATCATCAAAATAATAAGAAATTGCCCCAATCTCGCTGAAAAGCACATGGCCTGCGCACATAAATGGGTATTTGGGACTGCATACACATATGGCATGAATGTTCGGCCCGAACACTTCAGCTATTTCTCGTCATATATCGATTATGAGGGCATTTGAAGAGCAATACTCTTCAGGGGACATTTCTACTATGATGTCCTTCCAAACTGACATACATGTAAATGGAAAAAAGCTCACAAATTATTTGTCACCTTTCCCAGAACTCAACCATCTCTTTAATACTTCATTACTTTGTAAAATAAGAAGGAGCTTTCAATTTCTTCTTGTCAATATCCAAATTACATTTCCCCTCATTATTTTTTATTTACATGTAGGTGATTTAAAAAAAAAAAGTGTACCTTCATTTAATTTTTTTTTAGGGGGGGGGGGGTGGCGTGGCACGACATATATCAAACATTAATACTTTACTATATTAAGATTTTAAACAAAATACTAAACCTACTAAAATTAGTCCCGTGTGTGTATATTTGTGTTTGTCCTTTCATTGCGTGAGATATTGAAATTCCATGATTTTGCTTCAAACCTCTTTGTACATTCATTATCATTCCCCATTTACTGTGTAATGAATAGTTCACAATGACCATTATAAGGTGAATATTTAATTGCTAATCCTAAAATAAAATAATTTGTTATTAATTCCCCAAAACTCTAGAGAAAATAAGATTCTCTGTCACTTAATAATGAAGCAAGTCGGAATTGTTCTTCGAAGCCTTCTTTGTAATTCCCACATTGATTTCATACAGGCCAGCACCCCTCGCTTGCTAGAAGTGGTAGATTCCTGCACATACAGTTTCCTGTGGGAGACAGAGGCGGCCTGTCCCATTGGGGTATCAACGGGGGAGAATTGCACTGTGAGGGACTTGAATTCAGATTACGTCTTCAACCTACAGCCGCTCATCAAACAAGAAGGGTATCAAGTACCTGGCCCAAACAAGCAAGTATTTAAGGTATGTGTTCTGAAGTACATGAACTCTACTTGCCAAAGCCGTAATAATTATAGCCACATTTGTATAATGCTGAATACTATGTTTTTCTAAGCACTTTACATGTACTTATATCATTACCCCGGTCGTTGGATTCATTTTGCTATTCTGCCCATATTGTGCACCATCTCTACTCCACTGCAGAGCATTCGGGCCAGGTGCCATTTTACAAGCGCACACGTACCCATTTAACACCTGGGTGGAGAGAAGCAAAATGGATTAATTCTTGCCAAAGGACATTAGTGCCAGGCTGGGATTTGAATCCTCAACCCTTTGAGTGAATGAACGACTACACCACTATACCTCCACCTAGTACAGTCAAACCTCTCTATAAAGGCCACCTGTGTATAATTGCCACATACAGGTGTACAGTGTCCCCTCTGGAAAGAAATATGTTTTGTAGAACCTGTTTAGAAAGGCCGCTTGTCCACAGCAGTCATTTGTTCCTGTTTCCCTTAGAATGTTTAATGGACAGGTTGGACTGTATATCCATGATATAAATTGGTTTTGTAATTAGTTTTTCTTCCATAATCATTTAGAAATAGAGCTCAATTGAAGAACTGTCCATGCATATACATGTATAAATGTATAAATGTAAGTAGACGGCAATATTTTGATATATTTCTAATAAGTTAAACTGTGTGTAAGCAGAAAAACCAGAAAAACATGTTGGTGAAATTTTGAAAAGAAATTGGACAAAAGTAGTAAGAAAGTTGTGGTTGTTTGAATACTGTGAGTCTCAGATATGTGAATTAGTCATTCCATTGCACCATAATTAGTGACACAATTAGTTTTATCCAACCATCTTTGTCTTTATTAAAACTCCTGTTGACAGCAACATTGAAAAAAATTGCTTTGAAATCTTTTACAGCTCAATGTGTGTGGACGAGTCCCATCATGCCCTGCAGGTTCAGGGTCATGCCTGTCATCCATGTCGCTAGGTAACGCCTCGTCCACACCTGTCTTCTCTGACGAAGGTCTTCTGACCTTGGAGTATACAGGAGGAACTTATGATCCGCAAGCAGGTGAATTTACACCCTCTGCTCACAATATGGTCAGACTACTATCCGATTTTTGCAAGAATTTATACATGTAATACTGTAGAACAAGAAATTTTCATTTTCTTCTTCTTCTTTTTCTTCTTTTTCTTTTTCTTCTTCTCCTCCTCTGCCTCCAACGACTCCGACTCCGACTCCGACTCCGACTCCGATAATAAGAATATCTGACTTATGCATGTTTAGCAAATGTTGTTAGATGTTCGTACCTAATGTATCAGAAAAAAACAAGCAACAAAACTAGATAAAAACAAAAAAAGTACATCTGAATATATAATATATTTGTATGTATGGTATGGAATGGAATATTCCCTTCTCCATTGTAAATTCCAAGCTCACAAATCTGTTTTGATGAAAGAATTTGTGGCAACAAAGCATAATTTGTCGTTGAATATCTGACTCGTTTGGTTTCAGCTAAATTCCCTTCAACATCGATATCCTTCCTGTGCCGACGCAATGCCTCCCAGGCCTCCCCCAGCCCCGTCTTTGTCCGACAGGAGGGGTCACGCTACATCTTTGACTTTGAGACTCCGCTCGCCTGTCTCCCGGAGTCTGTAGATTGCCTCATCTCTGATATGAATGGGAAACAGTATGACCTTTCACCCCTGGCAAAGGATTCTGGGAACTGGGAGGCGGTAGACACGAGGCCGAACTACAAGGGGCTGAGCTATCATATCAATGTCTGCCGGCCGATCAACAAGGGGGACCCAGCCACTAGTTCTTGTCCAGGTAATATAAAACTCGTTATCGGTAACAACTGCCACATTTCTATGACAAATTTGCTCTCAGCCAATCAGCTGCGAGGATTTCAGTAGCTAATAACAACAGTCGTAACTTGTTATTGATAACAAGTTTTATGAAACGGGGCCCAGTTTGTAGTTAGCACAATGTACAAATGACCCCAAATATCCACGGATGTTTTAAACATGGAGTGGTCCCACTTGGTGCATTTTAGAATAATTGATCCCAGTGTGATCGAGCTTCATGGCAGAGCTTCATGAATACATGTAGCTTCTGTTTTCCATTCTGAACAGAGAATTTCAACCTGTATGTCATGATCTGCACCATTGGTGCCTTGACGAACAATGATTACATAACTGTCATGAGTACAATATCCAGTATTACTTTCAGTGGATTTCACAAATAACCTTTAACCTGGGGCCCCATCTTATAAAGAGTTGCAATTGATTCAAATCGATCCCAGCTTGAAATTTCACACCATGTGGCATGAAAGTTTGCCTATTTCTTGTCTTATTTTAAGTATGAGGGCATTTGGAGAGCAAATCTTTTTTCAGGGGACGTTTCTACTGTATAATTCTTCCATACTGACCAAAAAGAATGAGAAAGCTCACAAAAATAATGTTTTTCCATCTTTACCAGAAATCTTCCTTCCCTTTTGAACATGATGTGATAAGGTAACTCAAACAAGCGCTGCAACAAAATGAAGAAAAAAATATTTTCAAAGGAGTGACCAGTGGAAGTTAAAGTGACAGTAAATTGAAGTTCGCAATGGCGCCATCTTGCAACAAGATTTGAAAAGTGTCTGTGCCTCTAATTTTCCCATCATGCCCCATTCTAGTTTGTAGAAGCTTAGAATGTATCTGTAGGCAATTTTCCACATGTGCAACATCAAAAATAATAGTTTGAAACATAAAATGTGCCTATTTTCCAAACAGCTGCTAGTCAAAATTCAAAATAAAATGCAATTAATTTTCAAATTATAATCTCAATTTAGCAGTTACTGTAAGGTGGCGCTGTTCAAATTTTGCCAGTTTAATGCTATTTTTTAAAAAAGCTGCTTGTAACAAAGGCCCGCAAACTGAATATTCATCTGTTTGTTATGAGATAAAAATTGAGTGCATCATGCTTATGCCATTTATTTAGCTGCTTTTTTTTCCAGGTGGTTTACTGTGTCGTTTGTGAATGAGGTTTAAAGGCCAAGTCCACCCTAACAAAAAGTTGATTTGAAGAAATAGAGAAATATCCAACAAGAATAACACTGAAAATTTCATCAAAATAGGATGTAAAATAAGAAAGTTATGGTATTTTAAAGCTTCGCTTAATTTCGCAAAACAGTTATATGCACATCCTGCTCAGTATGCAAATGAGGGAACCAGTGACGTCACCCCACCCACTATTTCTTTTGTATTTTATTACATGAAATACGAAATATTTTAATTTTTCCTTGTTATAATGTGAAACAAGGTTTGATTCCTCGCTGAACATGTGTAATTGCCATTGTTGCAACCTATACACAATTCAATGAGAGCTTCATAATTGTGAAATCTGCAGAAATTAAAATATTCTATATTTCACATAATAAAATACAAAAGAAATAGTGAGTGGGTGACGTCACTGGTTCCCTCATTTGCATACTGAGCAGGATGTGCATATAACTGTTTTGCGAAATTAAGCGAAGCTTTAAAATACCATAACTTTCTTATTTTACATCCTATTTTGATGAAATTTTCAGTGTTATGCTTGTTGGATTTTTCTCTATATATTCAAATCAACTTTTTGTTAGGGTGGACTTGGCCTTTAAGAGATCTTTCATGAATTTATTATATGTAAGTAGGTGTAGGGTAGTGGTCTAGGATTTAGCATATATAGGGTACGAATACCAAAGTCACAGCCCATGTGCTGTAGTCTAGGGAATACATGTAGGTATGTGTGGGACTGATCACAAGTCCATTGACCAGGGGGTAATAATAAGATTGTACCATAAAGAGCAAACAAATTTGGGGAAATCTGTCCCCTTTTTAAAATTCCCAATACCAAAAATACAACAAAACTCTCGAATCAATTTCTGTACTTTCCTCTCTCCTTTATATCTGACTACTGATCCCTGTCTCTATTCCTCCTTTTCATTCACTCTCTCCTTACTTTTTCTTCCCTTTTGCTCATTTCTCTCATATTCCCTCTCTTTTCTCACACCAAAGGTGGGCCAATCGGTGCATGCCAGATCAGTGAGAGCGACGACAGTGCGTTCAACATGGGCTATGTTCAAGCCATGCCCGAAGCAGCGGATGGCGCTCTCAGCCTGCGTTACGTGAACGGCGACATCTGCCACGGCAAGTTCCACCGCAGCACACGCATCAACTTCGAATGTTCCGATACTCCAGTGAGTACAGATAATGAATCACTGTAAATTATAAATTAGTCAGGAGTTTGAGTAAAGATGATGAAATAAATAGAATGAACAAAGGTGGTACAGCTCAATTCAGTTGTCACGTTAATTGTGAATAACTACGTCAGTTGGTTACATGTACCACAGTTTGAAATCTTGGGTCTGGAAAGGAAGAATAACTGTAAAAGCTTACAGGAGGTAGGTGTATATGTACATGTACCTGTATTAATGAGATGTTTCCTTAACTCTTTCAGTGCCGATGGCACGTATATGTGACAGATAGACTTGTCATTTTCAATCGCCAATTGCTCGACTACAAGAAAGGTATATGGTGGTCAATGTATATCAAAATTTTTAGCATAAATCAAGCATTCTAAATATATGATTATAATTATATGCTACCATAGAAATTTTCAGAGAAAATTGCGGATTTTTAAGAAGATATTTCAACATTAAACAATAGTAAACAAATGAGAAACCAAAAAATAATGGACAAAAAAGAAACTCAAATGTCATTTTGAATAATTCTTATGCATAATGTTGGGTAAAGTAATAATGTTTGGTTTCATAAGAAATGGTGATAAATTTTCTACAAGTTATCTACACAATATTTTGTAAAATAATAGATGGTCAATGAAGTGGAGACATTTGAAAAGTAAGCGTTGATCACATTTTGGAAAAATTTTGAAGAGAGCTAAAACCCTTGGCACAGTAAGAGTTAAATATGAAAGTATAGGATTTGATTAATATTTCCTGAATATCTTTGCAAGTATATATTATATATTTTTTCTTAGTCAGTGCTGTGTGATTGTTGTAAATATAAGAAAAAGGATACTCACCTAAAATTGACTTGGCAATATATACAGACTAAACAACCAAATTATAAAAGATACAAAAATAGCAAATATTTAATTGAACTGCACCTTATGATGTCTACTTGTGTATTCTTTCCCAAGTTGCCTGGTACAAGTAATTTGACTTTATCAAGCTGTTTCACTCTTAGATGTACTACAACTGGGGAGCGGTTCATCAAGCAATTTTGTCAGTGATTTTTACCAACAACTGTTATAAGCTACTGAAATCTTTGAGTCTGATTGGCTGAGAGCAAATTGTCGGTAAAAATCACAGGCAAAACGCTTGATGAAACGCACCCCAAAGACATACGTGTGCTTTAGGCAGTTTCCATGTGCATTGCATTGCTACAGTAGTTCTCTTACACCAGGTCCCTGTTTCATAAAACTTGCTCTCAATAACAACTGCCTCATTTCTCTCACAAATTTGCTCTAAGCCAATCAGACTCAAGGATTTCAGTAGCTTATATCAATTATTGTAACGTGTTATTGATGGCAAGTTTTATGAAACGGGGGCCCTGATTTGGTAGATTTACCCAATGTGTGTACAAATCTCACACGCAGAGAAACTTGTGTCTCATGTGGGGCTGGCTGCGAGAGATAGAAAAAAATGATAGAAATAATGATCATGAATAATTTATGATCATTACTTTTTCTCCTGGAAACACCCTCCATTAATATCTGTCAGATTTGAGCTTGGACAACACAAAGTACAAGTCACAATAAGCTGTACGATTCCAGTCTTATTTAATATAATTGAATTTTACTTCTTTCCAGTCATGGTGGTACACATTTCTTGTTTGAGATTTCACAAATGAAGAGCATATATAACATAATAATGGTCACTTAACTTAATGCCGGCAGTACAAAAAAATTGTTACTTAAACTCAGTGGAAATTTACAATATACACAATCCAAAGAAAACTAAACAAAGATTCCTTGCTGCATTGGGTTGTTTAACTCAAAACAGTAATACAGAATATTAGAATTTAATCAAGAAACTTCACATATAATGGTCATTACATGTAATACAAATACACTGAATTGCTGGAGAGATATCAATTATCTCGGAAGGGTGTTCCCTATTGTCTATTTTGGAGTGAAGATAATTAGCCTCAATCATCCGGAATATCATTACATGTTCATAGCCGTTTCAAGTCCTCCTAGGTTTGTTTCAAAATAGGTATGATAGGGCTTACCGCGATAGAGAATGGTCTTTTTGTCTCTCACGTGAAGATATGCAGGGATGGCAGACCAGCGACCGGAGTCGGGTTCCTGCATGCGACTATGGGTGAGGAGCATGAAATCGATTACCCAGATCCAAGGTGGGTCACGAAGGAGATCACTAAGCCGAATTGCCAGTCACTAAGTTGGCTTCACACAGGAAAAGAGAGCTCCGCCCAGTTTCATACTCTAGCCTGGAGACGGTCAGTGGCGGCAGTGTCCAAGTCCCCATCAAAGAGGAGCCACCTGCAATATCACAACCCAAACTTCACATAACAAGCTATACATCAACTATGCCCTATCTAAATGACATTTACATTCAAATATAACATTTCATTTCATTTTCAAACACAGGTTACTTTCAAGTCTGACTAAAAATATCATAGCAAAATCCTGAATTTGAATATTACTGTCTTGTTTCTATAATAAAGTTAAAGATCCAAATTAATAGCTAAAAACTCCTCTTCTTTACATAACTGGAATGATAATCTGAAAATAACACAGGTTTGATTCTGACCTAAAATAGCTAATTTTGACACAAATTTACTTTTATAGGAAGAAATATCTAAATTCAATAAGTATTTAATTCACTCTGATATAAATGTATGAGCAGAAATACAAAATGCTAAAGTTGAAAATACAACTTACAATTTTAACTTGACAATTCTGAGCTTGGCAAATCCTGCCAGCATGGCTTTGCTGGCCAACAGGAGGAACAGGTCTTTCCTCTATCAAAAATCAAATGCTTCTACCCAGTAGCAGTAAACAGGCAGAGAAACCCCTCAAATATCACCTTACTCCCAGCCAACTCACTCTCACATTCTTTCATTCAAGTGCACTCAACCAGCTATCAAGCTCACTCACTGTCATAGTCTCATTTGCATCACAAAGTTAAATAAATTGTAGCTCCTCTCTGGACTGAATCTAGATAAAAAGATAAAGAAATTAATGAAAAGAACAGGACAGCATCTGACAATCTTCTGAAACTGATGGAGGGTGTCCGCATCGAGTAAAACCTGTCAGTCGTTAATGTGAAGTCCATTGTTGGTGATTGCTAACACCCGTTACCTGGTAAAAAGCCGAATGGCGTTGAATTCCCTATGAGAACCAACGATTATGTGTCACTTGTCCATACCCTCTTCTGAAATTATTTTACGTGCAGGGGTCACCTGTGTTCCAGGCCGAATCTTCCGAGTGTGAGTACCTCTTCTCATGGGAAACACCAGCAGCCTGTCCATTGGAGGTTAGTACGATAGTATAGTGAAGAATTGATCACCACTCTCCATTTGTACCTTGCTGATCTGGGGGGGGGGGGGGGGGCAGGGGTGGTCGTAGAAATGAATACATGCACCCAAGATTTTCTTCCTACTGACTCAAGAATATGAGTCGTACTGAAGAAATGGGATCAGTGAAATTCTGGGAGTAGGTATTTCTTTCAAAAATCCATTTCCTTCCTAGAAAACTTGTCTTGCCTGCAATGTACCATTAAATCTAGAAGATTAAGTTCCATGTATAAATGGTTTATTTATGAGAACTTCCATGCTGTAGGTGAAAATCATGACCAGGTATATACATGTACATGTACATGTACATGTGCATGTAAATATTGCACTATTTGTTGATTCCCATTGAGGAAATTTACATGCTAAATATAACAAGCAAAATATTAAAACTGACTAAAATTTGACTCTGAGGATTCATTTATTAGTAAGGAAGGGCTAATATTCACCTTTACGATGCCACTATGTTTCGAATAGTTTGTCACAAATAGCTGCATTTCAAGAGGAAAGAAGAGCTTTTCTGTATACACAAACTGGACACGTGTAGATACGCTGAACGACATCAAATTTGGGGGTTTAAAAGCAACTGCAGCACTAATTACATTCACATTCTTGCTTCGTTTCATTATGTATCTGCTTTAGAGAGTGACTGGGGGTAACTGCACGGTCCAGGTACCAGAATTTGGTTTCCAGTTCAACTTATCCTCGCTCTACAACAAAACCCACGACTACACAGTCACTACCACAGAGCATGAATACACCATCAACGTCTGTGGCCCTCTGTTGACCGGAATGGGTGAATGCGCCCCGTCCAGTACGGTTGGGGCTTGCCAGAAGCTGCAAGATGGCACCTTCAAAAATGCAGGTGAGTTTCATTAGCTGTGGATAGTTATGATAATTACTATTTAAACTCGGCATGAAAATAATGCCGTTTCATGTATGCATGAAAGGTTAAAATATCCCGACATGCCTGTGTGGGTTTGAAGATATGACAAACTATTTCTGTAACTCGCCATATCTGAGTAATATCTTATAACTGACATATCATATTGGGTTATTTTATTTTTTTTGCTTTTGTTTATATTTTAATGAACAAAATTGAGAGATTTGAGTGGGTCTGAATTGTATCAAATTCAGATATCAAGTATTATACAACACCTACTAAGATTCTTGCAACCCCATTGATCAATTCTCAATCACATGACATCCGATAAAAGTAATGTTGAACAGTATCATTCTCCAGGCGTGCAATACCGATTGATCCATTTGTACCATTGCACGCTGACGTCACTATCGATGTACACAGTATATTGTGAGGTAGGTGACATCATCGTGCAATGGATCGGAACAAATGGATCAAACGAAATTGCACTCTGATATGGTACGCGCGGCGCAGTTTATTTATGCAACACAAAATATGCACTACATACTAGCTACAATGTAGCTAGCTAGCGATTCGACGACGACGCGCGCTGTGCGCGCCGGCGGAGAGTACATAATTATGTTTACGTTTGGAAGGCTACGTAGCACGCATAGACTAATGTTAGATCTGCTTTCTTCCCCGAGGATTTGTTCTTTGATGTAACAGGTCACATCATGGCAGGACCAAACTTTGTATTGCTAATTCAAACTGATGAAGGATTGAATAAATTTTTGTCCGACTTTCTCATCCTTTTTATGTCTGTCTGGAAGGTTCTCAAAGTAGAAATGTCACCTGAAAGGGATTGCTCCCCAAATGCCGTCATATTTGATAGATGACACAAAATAGTTTAGACCAAAATTTCATGCCATGTGGGCAAAGTCCCATATACCATTTCTACATGTATATGCAGTGCATATGATTTTCAGCAAGAATGAATCAATTTCTTATCATTTTGATTAATCCAAATCCTCATAATGTACATCAATGCTTAGGTACTACATAATCAAACCTTTCCCAATAAGCCTTTTCGCAGTCTTGACTGCGCATGCGCGACATTTTCTTGTCTCCAATTTTTTTGAGATAAACAAGCCTGAGCGACCTGACCGTGCGATTGTGCATCTTCACTCGTACTCCGTACTATTCATTAAGATATCAAGAATCGCTGGATTTCCTTCATTTCTATCGCTATTTTGTTACTTACGAATGTAAGTAGTTTCATTGGCAAATATCTAAGCCCTAATATGTATTGTTAGTCTCGTTTAAAATGTATTTTTCCTACGTTGCTTTCAACGAAATTCCACCAGTTAATTAAAACATAACACATTTTATTACAAGTGGGACTGTAATATAACTACGATTAAAATACTTCCGAGCCGTGCCGTGTGACAAAACACAACTTAAATCCATTAAAATACCGAAATCTTATTCCATATTTACCATCCGAGCTACTTAGGTAGTACAGACAAATTTTTAACGGGAAAATGTCATTAATTTTAAGGAAAAATTGTTCAAAATGAAAAAAAACATCTTGTTTTTGTGTAGTTCGGCTTTTCTACCCACGGTTTTCAGTCCTCTTTCCCGGAGAAATACCTGTAATTCCTTCACAGTGAACTGTTGAATTTGTTCAAGACTAAACTGAACATCGTCTCCAGCCATTTTGAGTCATATAAAGTGGTCTAATATCCAATATTTTGCGAGTTTAATGAGCAAAACACTCGGGGCAGCGCGACTCGGTGCACTCTGTCCGTGTGTATTGCACTCCGTTATGCATGGCAACGCTCTTTGTTTATCTCCAGCGATCCGCGAGTCTATCCCACAATGCACCGCAGCGCTGAGATAGCGAAATGGCTTATTGCTTCCAGACAGTTTCTTTCACAGTGTAATCGTCTGCCCAATACTCAACTTCATCTTTAAGGCAGTACATATAACAGTACATGTATGACATGATATCCCGTCAAAGCCAAAAAGATGTACACTGTACATTGATCTATTTCCACAGGTGTCTTCAACAAGAACCTGACGTATGCTAATGGAGTACTGAAGCTGAACTATACCACTGGCTCGGTATGTCACAATGTCTACAAGAGATCAACAGCTATCAATTTCTACTGTGACGAAAATGTGAACGGTGAGTCTCTACTTCTGGGCAGCATTTGGTCAAAGTACAAGTTCGCCGACATTCCATTGAAACGCGTGTATTTAAAATTAACATACGTTTCAATGGGATGTCGGCAAACCTGTACTTATGGCGGTTTGATGAAACGATGCCCTACTTTTTTGCTTTTATTCAGCAATTGAGTCGAGGGCTAGGTTTTATTAAACAGTTGCGATTGATTCAAGTCAATTGTAACATTGTATCGATTGCAACTCTGTACTAAAGAGATAGGAGTCTGTATATTTGTGATTGATTGGAGGACTTGCAATCAATCCAGATCAATCGCAACTCTGTACTAAAGAGATAGGAGTCTGTATATTTGTGATTGATTGGAGGGTTTGCGATCAAGCCAGATCAATTACAACTCCTTATTTCTTTATATAACAGGTCCCAGGTCTTTCACGGATTAACCCTTTGAATACACAGCCTAGGATAACCTGGGATATAAGTCATTCGGACTGCATGGTTAAGAAAATTGGACTGCTTTCAATATGCCATACAACCATGTATAATCAACATTAAAGGAGACCAATCACCTGAAAAATAATTTGTGTCCAGCTCTTATATGTATGTATAAAATCAACTTGCAAATTTTTCCTTGGCTTTCTATGGGTTGACGGTCAAGGGGTATGAAGAAAGTAAAGGATTACATTTAACCTCGCGCATGGAACCCAAGACGGATTTGAGTTCCTTACCTAAACACTCTTGCAGAGAGGTTGCATACGTTTGTTGGGATGGGGGAGGGGGGAGGCAGTAGCAAATAAAATGATTGGGAATGATCCAATTATCCAGCGCATCTGTTTTGGGGAACACTCTACTTGTTTATCACTTAAAATCATACTGGTGCGCATATCGTGGTGCGTACGAAATGACAGCGTATAAAGGTCAATTGTACTCGGTACAAATGACCTTTGTCAGCACATGCGCAAATTGTAATTACGAATTAGCTTATTTATCAGCACATATGTATATTATGTAAATATCAACCTCTTCCCTTCCCCCCTCCCAGGTACAGGGGAACCCCACTACATCCAGGAGACCTCTGACTGTACCTACATCTTTGAGTGGGCCACACCCTTAGCCTGCCCCCCTTTCAAGGTGGTGGAGTGCAGCTACCGGGATGGAGACAGCCAGTACGACCTCGCCCCACTCTCCAAGATGACGGATAACTACAGGGTCCACGCGAATGGGAATAGCTTGGATGGCGACGCCTACTATATCAACGTCTGCAGGTCTCTGTGGCACAGGAAAGGGGCACAAGGTATGGAGTGATGGTGATGGTGATGGTGATGGTGATGGTGATGGTGATGGTGATGGTGATGGTGATGGTGATGGTGATGGTGATGATGATGATGCTAATGATAATGATGATGATGCTAATGATAATGATGATGATGCTACATGTAATGATAATGATGATGGTGATGACTTATCATTCTACATTTCTTTCAATATTTCAGGAGAGTTTTGTCCGAGCAATGCTGCTGCTTGTCTCCAAACTGTTGATGCAACAGGCAAGAAAAGGTAACGATCCCCCAGACAAAGCAGTCCAAGGTTATGAAAGACAATCCTTGCCTCTACGATATATCCATGTACAGGAAGTCCACTTTCATCCTACATATATGACATTATGGATACTATTCCTGGATTGTCTGTTTTACACTTTAACATCACTCGTGATAAAATGATGTCTGCCAAACTTGACTTTTGTTTCAATTGTACTGAAATATTGGTAGAAAAGGAAGACCTTTTGCTGATTGTACGTGTTTGATCGATTGTACATCTTGATGTGCAAGTTGTTAACCCATTCGCGACATTGATTTTCTAAAAATGGATCATGACGACCACTCTTCAAAGACGGCAACAAGCGCAGTACATGCTCTTGCAAGTCTAGGAACACGACACTCACCAAAAGGGACATGCAGTTTGAGAGGGACTGTTCCCAAGCTAAATATGCCTGTGATTTACACCATTCAATTGAAATGAAATCTTTATGAAAGCTATCATTTAGTAAAGTAATCTGTTATATTCTGAAATAGTGATACAATGTACTTTTTATATTTTTATTTATTTTCGTTTGTCTGTCATTCTTGAAAGTGCATGCCCATTTCAAAGTGGAATCATCTATTCTAGTCATTCATGCTGGCACAGCGTGATTTTGGATTCGTCGACTCTGTACAGGGGGGTTGAAAAATGACACCCCGAGCAGTAAGGGATCGAGTCGGATAAAGTCACAAAATGAGAGAAGTAATATCTTTACTTACATGCAGAATCTGAAAAGTTTCGTATTATTAGCAAACTGACCTTGCTAAAAAAAAATTATGAGTCTGTGATTTTGTCCCCAATTTATCATTCATCCTGTCCCAAAATGGTATAGCTACTCGAAGGACCACAACTATCGATAGCTTGTGTTATTTTTAGCCCAAGGAAAAAATAGCGTGGGAATTGGAAAGGGAGGTATGCCAGGAATGTGATTCATCGCGCAGTGCAGTACAGAGCCAGTGTGTGTACTGTGCAATAGTCTGTCATCTAGTCATTCATTTGGAAATTCTTGAAAATAGTTCTTTGATTATCAGATTGAACGTGTTGGAGTTGAATATAATGGTGTTATATTATGTAGCAATAATAACAATTGAATGTTTGAACTACCAGAAACCTTATATTACAACAGAAAATACAAGCAAAAAATAAATATAGTATTACCCAGGACTGGTAATTCTAAACTACTGCAGCCCACTGGTAAACGTTGCCTAGTGACCAAGAATGACTCATTTACTCAACAACCCTTTCTCGGTAATGTAAACAATAACACTGTTGGAAATTGATAATATTATGCTGAATCGAGGAGTTATCACAGACCTCCTTGCTTGGCTGAATAATGACCCCAAAGCACAAGATTTACGTTGGTGAATAAATTAAATTGTAGCTCTTACTTGATTATTCTTGAAACTGTAGAAATAAATATTTTTACTGGTTGGTTGGTTCCCCTAACTGCCTAAGCAGTAGCAGTGGCCATTCAAAGGGGATATCAAGAGGCACATCTCCCCCAATAAATTTTGCCATATCCAGGTCATAACTTTGTGTGTCCCCACCCTTGAAAAAATTCTTCTAAAAAAAATATTTTATTATTGAAACATCCCTCCCCGAAAACTTGATTAGACGTGTCAGAGAGCGTTGCGTGGTGAGGAAAAAAAATGTTAGCAATTTGTATTCAGTGTTCAGTCAAGTCAGTGTTAGTAAATGTATTCATGTTCTTTCTTTACATTGCAATTGTTTTTTTTTTCTTTTTCATCGGGCTTGGATAAAATAAAAATGACAAAATAAATTGGATCTCGACTTCAAAATGACATGCATGCGAGGCACAGAGCTAACTCACTCAACCGCGCTCATATTCGGCATGCATCACAGTCACACAACAAAGTCACACTCAAACTTATACTGGCGTACATTCGGCGAGCCTCAGCCACCAGACAAATTTTGCAAATCCACACGAATATTTAAAAAAAATACATACAGTAGTTGTATATATTTTACAACTCCGAAACCCACTCAAACAGACATGAATGAGTTATAAACTAACTCAAAGCTCAAATGACAGGACCGTAAGTAACCCAAAGAAAAAAGTTCAACGAAAATCAAATGACAGGCATATGACTACCGTACGGTAGTCCGTATTCACAACAACATAGACAAATGCCATTCACAACACACGCGAACACTTGCGAGCGCGATAGACTCACTCACGTCGAACAAACTCACCAGATTTTCACCGAAAACAATTAAAATTACGTACTACACGTCCACCAGGATAAAATAAATGACAAAAACTTCCACAACAAAGTGCACAAAACCGGGGGAAATAAACAGAAATGCACAGAAGATAAGAAATAGATGGGAAATTAGACGTGCTAGGCTAGCCTGAATCTAACTGAAAAGTCTGAAGTTGTAGATAAAAAAAAAGGATCGCGATAGCCGCTATCGATTTCCCCTTGTTGCTAGGATACATTGGCTAGGAACAATAGATATGAATATTCATTGCAGGCTCGTACAGATTTGAAGTGAAATGTCCAATAATGGGTCTTCTAAAATTCATAAACCTGAAATAGATTTTTGGTGAGACGAAGTAAGGAGTGTTCTGATTGGCCAAAATATTTCTGCATCGGCAGGCGAAGTTTGGGGTCACAAAACGTTCTAGTTTTCTTGTAAACAAGGCAAACCACATAATGTGGTCACTCTGTCGCGAATGGGTTAATTATGGACAATTTTGAAAATATCATAAGAAGTTAACTGGATAATTTCATTATACAAAATTTCAAAGCTGAATAAAATGTAAGCCCTCTGTCGGTCTTGAAAGATCAATTAGTCATGAGAGTCTGATTACTACATAAATTTTTTTAATTCACATTTCATTGTGAAATCCTATTAAGACGTTGTTGATTGTTACAGTATGCATTCTGGCATGACATTGTCATTGTCAGTTTACATGTTAAATTGGAAAGGACCTCTCTTCATCTAATATTTACATAGTTTTAGATTTGGGTATTGACAGACACAAGACTAATGCTTTTGATGTAGGATCCTGTTGTGATGTGTGTGATTCATGGAAGCTCTTATTGTCCCTTTTTCAGCTATATAAGCTTGGGCGAGGTTGGGCAAGGGCCGACCATGGAGAATGGCCATCTAGTCCTCCGCTACCGGTCAGGGGCTACGTGCACGGACGGGACGGGTAGGAAACGTACCACAATCATCAACATACAGTGTGATAAGAATTCAGTGGTGAGTAGTCCTGTCGGGAATCTGTTATTACATGTAGTTGGTAAGTCTGTCGCTCGCGACGTTGCCGGCTCATATTGTTTTGCCCTCCTGTATGATTTTTAGCACATACAAGTTGCTCTGGCGCTACAATCAGTTCTGTGTCTTCACCTACAAACCGACTTAGATGGACCCTTGTTCGAAATTTAATCATGTCATGTGGATAGTGACATGATTGATACATGTACATGCCCGTAAAAACACAATTACACATATCTGACTTTCTGTCCATTTGTAGATTTGATTGTTGTTCGTTGGCAAATTTATTTTTGTTTTTTGTTTAATTGATAGCTTGTGTGGTTTAGGATCAGATTAACATAAAGTATTGTTATAGCTGTTGTCTAGATTTTGCTGCTTTGAAATTCAAGAGTAATGGAATGACACTAAAACACTCTATTTGAACATTTGAATTTGTGTGTCTATCAGGAATGTAAGATTTGTAAACCACCACGATTTATGTTGAACTAATGGCATTAGTTGAACAAGTGTCTTTGAAAGATTTTCTCTTCATACCTGCTGTTCTGTATTATTTATGATTTTTATCTGGGGTAATGAAATAAACTGTTCACATCATTCTGTTGTACAGTCATGTATTAAACGTAGATACATGTAGAACGTGCACATGCAGCTTTTGATCCCCTGCTTATCTCTTTTAGCACCCCACCCCACTCCTTTAAATGTACATGTAGGTGTTATGATTTCCTCTGTGTAATATTGTTAATATTTCAGGGGAGCGCACCGATGCTTGACCATGTCGACGGGAACTGTGAGTACCATTTCCTATGGCTGAGCAACTATGCCTGTGACATCACAGAACACACTGAGAAACCAATGGGAGACTGTACAGCATTGAATCCCATATCAGGTAATAAAGGTTTAAATGTGGATCATGGTTATTGAGATAGTGGTAGTAATGGTTGTTTATTTAACCTTTTAGTCACTGAGGATTACGAGTATTGTAGTCATTTTGCTCACTGAACTTAGTCTCAGTAAACCATCTTGCGGCATCGACTCTCTGCTGTCCACAAAATCTTTCCACAGTAACGCATCGCTTCAATACGGATTGTAAATGGCTTATGTGTAAAGATAGCACACACAAAGTTTCAGCGCCCAATATCCCCTACAATACATTTGTAGCAGAGTTACACGGGTTAAAGTCTACGGGCGGTCCCGGGCAGTTCAGTGAGTAATAAGAAGGGCAGTCCCGGGCGGTTTAGTGACTCAAAGGTTAAACTGGTGCTGGTAAATATAGAGCTTAATATTTAATTGAAATGCTGGTGGTGAATATGTAATGATTTTGGATTTGATGTTGATAATGATGATGATAGCAGTGATGATCATTGTTGCAGTGATGGTGGTGATGATGCTTGTACTTCTGGTGTTAAGAAGAGTCAATAATTATGATATTGAGGATAAGAATCATATTTTATTTTATCCTAATATTATGCATTTATCTTTATTAGCTCCTTTTTCCTTCTCCGTCTTTTCTATATGAAATTCACCTTTTATTCATCTTCCATTGTCCTTTATCTCCTTCTTATTCATCCTGTCTTTCCTTTTACTCACCTCTCTGTATTGATACCATTATTTTTGTCTACATTCCCTGCCTGCATCTGTTCACACCAGGATTCCGATTTGACTTCAACTCTTTAAAGAAGCAGGATGGCTACATGGTGATGGGTAGCGACAGCCACAAGTATGTCCTCAACGTTTGCGATCCCCTCACAACCACCGTGTGCGATGGTAGCAATGTCGGTATGTACAAATTTTGCACGGGATCATGTAAATCATTTAGGCAGCGTGGCGAAACGCAGTGGCGCATAAAGACACGGCAAAGACGCCAAAAGGAAAATTGCTAGTTTTTGTCTTTGCTTCTAAAATTAGAATAAGACATATCGGAATAAAAGTGTTCATATTATTTTGCTTAAAAGTGTTTAAAGAGGTAAATACCAATTCTACATCCTAATATTTTGGTTCTGCACCTATAGAATAAAATTGTGATTTTGAATGATTTTGTCATATGCGTCTTTCCTGTGGTTTTATGCGCAACAACGTTTTGCTGAGCTTCCTTATGGGAAAATCCAATCTACTTGGTCCACATCTAAGATTTGAGTATATCTCAGATGACCGTGTCAGGTTGAAAGTCCTCCTGCAGCTTGGATCAGACAATACCGTCTGTTTGGACCCAGGAGGGCGTTAAGTCCATGATTTATACAGAGTTAACGCCCTTCTGGCCCCAAACAGACGATATATCAGGGCCCCGTTGCATAAAACTTACCATTAATGGTAACTCTCCTATCAATGGTATCTACCATGGTAACTTCACTCAACAGCCAATCAAAATCAAGGTTTCCATGGGAGTTACCATTGATGGCAAACTTACCGTTAATGGTTAAGTTTTATGCAACGGGGCCCAGGTAAAATTATAGTTTTATGTCCATTTATGATTACTGTTCCATCAATTGTAACGAGAATTGGGATACATTAGAATATTACAGTAGATTTTATGTCGATTTTACATTGCAAGATCTTGGGGGAAAGATCATTTGCCCATGCATGTCCTAAATTATGGAATAGCCTTCCTGAAGGCATCAAAAAGTGCATAACATCTGATTCTTTTAAAAATCATGTAAAAACATTTCTGTTTAATTTCTTAATTAATTTCTACAGGCGCCTTGAGCACTCCACAGAGTGGATTTGGCGCTGTATAAGTTATATTTATTATTATTATTGCAGGGCCCTTGTCCAGTATGTACATGTGCATACTAATTTGTATATTTTGATTGCATTTTGAAGACGTGTAATCGTATCACATCCAATGATTGCAATGATTCCAATGATTGCAGGGTCCTGCCAAGAGGAGCTCATTGAGCAAGGGCACCACTTCAACGCCGGAGTCTTCAACAAGAATCTCTTCTTTGACGACAGCATCCTGTTCCTGCGCTATGACTTTGGCCATGCCTGCCATAACAACCACTTTAACAGGAGCAGCGTCATCAATTTTGTTTGTCCCCATCGTGAGGACACAGTGGGGGAGCCGGTGTTTATTGCAGAGTCGGACGACTGCACCTACTACTTCTCCTGGCACACCTCCCTGGCATGCGAGAAATTTGTAAGTCGTCATGGAAACTGAAAGTATTGAGGATATTGGTGGTGGTGGTGGTGATTGTGATGGTGACAGGGGCAGCAATTTCTTGCCTTCTTTCAGAAACCTCTGTTGCTTCAGGGGTGAATAATTATAAATGTGCATACGTACTTCCTTTCTTCTGGTTTAAAAAGGAAAATGTGTAAATTTGACCCATTTTATTGATACTCTTGACCCCTTTCATAGATCCAATGCAGCGTTGTGAACGGGTCGGATACCATCAGTCTAGCACCCCTGATCAACGACCAGGGCTATCACCTGGCGACCACCGTCCTAGGTGACGGCAGCCTGACCTATATCAACTTGTGTCGACCTTTGAACCCTATCCCCGGTCTGACCTGTCACCCCAACTCTGCAGCCTGTCAAGTCAAAGGAGGAAACCCCGTAGTGAGTATCTGATAGATCGCTGCAAATGTGACAGCATGGGTCTGAAATTGCAATGGAGGCTTACCTAATCTTTGGTTAAAGCCTCCCGTTGTACAACGCATGCTCTGACAAGAATAGCTCCGCAGTCAATTCTTATCAATTCTTACCAATAACACCCCTAATTCTGAACTTTACACTAATACTACAGGTTTTAGCACATCATCATCTCAAAATATTTCATGTATGTGAATACTTACGGTGTCCAAACAGTGATATGTGAGTAAAAAGACCTTGGTATACCCCTATTACTGTGTCTGACACCGGCATTTCATTTATAGAAATAATGCAAGGTGTTATTGCTTCAATACCTGTGACGCTGCATGTATTGCAAGAAAGTTCATCTCTTTAGCACAAAGTACTCATGCCTTCTATTCCTTGTTTAGGGGTAAACAGTATCTCATACATGTATATGTTCTACATTTATGGAAAGGCCTCATCATTTTAATTGACTAAATTGACTAATTTTCATTATCATTTACATGTACATGTATGAATAAGCTAATTCTGTTGTGTCAACCTTGTAGAATCTTGGCCGCTTGTGAGAGGGAGCCAAAATATTTTCATGAATTTCAACAGTTTCTTTTGTTGGGGTACACACCATACATGCGCAAGAAAAATAAGCTACATGTATATTTGAAGTATCATCATTTTCGTTGACTGAATACTAAAGCATCAGTGCCCTTTTTTAGAATCTTGGCAGAGTGTCGGAGGGCCCCAAGATCGGTACCGATGGAAGACTGACCATCACATATACGCAGGGTGACCGCTGCTCCTCAGATGGCACGAAAAATATCTCGTCCGTCATCAGGTTCTTCTGCAAGCAAGGAGTTACTCAGGTAGGAAGTCACTATAGTTTAAAGGTAGTGATGTCAAATTGGCAACCTTAAATTTTTTCCGTAGTGTTCAATTTGATTTTTTTTTTTGGGGGGGGGGAAGGGGTATAATTTAATTTACTAATACATGTATGTATATGAAACTACAGAATTCTGTATTTGTGTGGCAGAATTGAGATTTTGCAATTAACAATGTGATATCAATTTGAATATTTGGTGATCTGGCTTTTGCTCTGGCAACAGTTGCTGCAAGCTGTATGTTGTCTGAGTTATAGGGTTAGGTTTAGGTTTGCAGTTTGGGTGTTAGGTTAAGTGTTTTAGGACTAGGATTTGGTATAGTTTTTGCCCCAAATTTGTTTCAAACCTGACACATCCGGGTTAGGGGACCACTGCTTTTAATACCACTCTGCCATCATACCTCCTTTGGCAAATACATTAATCTACATTTGCCACACTGGACCCAGGTGTAGTAAGTGGGTACCTGGTAGGATTTATTCCTTGAATTCACTGAACTCTACGGTCGCCTTGCTAAAGCTGGGGTAATAATTTGAAGGCAGGCCCTCAGGGAGAACTGTATATGTAGTACTGATGAGGCTACCCTTGATAAAGAAGACATGTTGTTATCATCATCATTATTATTATTATTATTATTATTATTGTTGTTGTTTTTACGCAGGGTACCCCGACCCTGGATTTTGTAAAGGACTGCATCTACCAGTTCACCTGGGGGACCAACGTGGTGTGCCCGGCCACCGCCCCAGAGAGTGACCAGGACTGCACCTTCTTCAATACGGCCCTTCAGTACAGATTTGACTTCACAGCTCTCTCCAAGCAAGATCAGACAGTAAGCATTTGATACATGTATGTCTTTACTCCGTTATATTTCACGCACTAAATGTGTCGCACTTGTGTCACACTTTGATTTCAAGTGAACCATTTTTTGACACTGTCCGGTTGATATCATGCATGATAATCCATGATACCGTGTATAAAGAGTGACAATTTCTGCACACACTCTCCATCTCTGTGGCATTACTACTGTATATGCCATTTAATTAATGCCTGGAATTTTAAAAAAAGCTTTGAAATGCATAAGTTAGCAAATTGTGTAATGGTTCAAAATAACTTTTTTTCCATCCAAATTTACAATTTTGAAAATTTTCTACATACTTGTACTGGACATGCATCTTCTGTTCCTGTAGGCCGACATATATTGTCTGTTGAAAGCCAGAAGGGCGTTCAATCTGTGTTAAAGTATATGAGTTAACGCCCTTTTGCCTCCAAACAGACGATATATTCTTTACAGACACATAACCCTTTTTTATGCCTCCGCCCACCGAAGGTGGGTGCCGGAGGCATTATGTTTTCGGGTTGTCCGTCCGTCCGTCCGTCCCACTTCTCGTTACCGCGATATCTGAAGAATCATTTGAGGTAGGAATCTCAAACTTGGTACTCGTATGTATCCCCATACGAAGATGAACTGATTAGATTTTGGGGTAAGTAGGTCAAAGGTCAGAGGTCACAGAGGTCAATTTACATGAAATTACATGAAATTCTTGGTTTTTAGCACCGTTACCGCGATATCTCAAGAACTGTTTGAGATAAGAACTTCAAACTTGGTACTAGTATGTATCCCCATACGAAGATGAACTGATTAGATTTTGGGGTAAGTAGGTCAAAGGTCAGAGGTCACAGAGGTCAATTTACATGAAATTACATGAAATTCTTGGTTTTTAGCACCGTTACTGCGATATCTCAAGAACTGTTTGAGGTAAGACCTTCATACTTGGTACTAGTATGTATCCCCATACGAAGATGAGCTGATTAGATTTTGGGGTAAGTAGGTCAAAGGTCAGAGGTCACAGAGGTCAATTTACATGAAATTACATGAAATTCTTGGTTTTTAGCACCGTTACCGCGATATCTCAAGAACTGTTTGAGGTGAGAACTTCAAACTTGGTACCAGTATGTATCCCCATAGAAAGATGAACTGATTAGATTTTGGGGTAAGTAGGTCAAAGGTCAGAGGCCACAGAGGTCAATTTACATGAAATTACATGACATTACTGGTTTTTAGCCTCGTTTGAAAATGAAATGAAATAAATTTTTGTCTCCTGTGCATTTTAAGTGAAATGATTTGTAATTTTGTTGGACCAATCCTTTTTAGAGTGTACATGTATGCCATATATTTCCGATCTGGTGATGGCGGAGGCATAAATTCCGACCGCGCGCGGTCGAATATTCATCTTGTTTAGAAATTAATTTAGCGGTGAAAGAAGAATACCAGATGATCAATTTCCCCCTTGAAATAATCCCTGTTCTATGTCAGGTTGTTGCGTCTTCGGCCAAGACCATGAAGATGAAGCTTTGCGGTCTGTCGTCCGACCAATCTGGGGAGTGCGAGGGGGCGGCCGTATGTCTCCAGGCGGGGCGGGACAAGTTCTCTCTGGGGCAGATGTCCACCCAGACGATAAGCCAGGAGGGAGAGCTATTCAAAGTGGAGTACACCGGAGGATCTTCTTGCCCTTCATGTATGCGTGCAATCTTGTCTTCTTCAACTCTGAAATGAAATGGTTTTCAATGGAATTAAAAGATATACGGTAGTTGAGGTCTGGTCATGCAATAGACCGCTCGGTAATGTATGAAAATTTTATACATACCTTTCAAACAAAGTTTGTTCTTGACAACCCGAAAGCTTGCCGGAGGCTTGCGGGACATAGCAACAAATAATGTATGCAAACTGGGCTCCAAGCAATTGAGGCTCATTTATAAAAAGCCGGTTAAAGGAATAGCTCGTCACTAGGTGCTTTGCGAATAAATGTGCATAAATTTGTATACATTATAGAAGCGGTCTATTGAATTATGAAAGAAACTTCTCAAAGCAATGGGGAAAGGTTGATCACATCTACATAAGAATTGGTGTAAAACTCTAAGGTTTTGGAATCATTAAAATGATAAGAAGTTGACCCAATTACACTGAAAAGCTCATGCACAGCACATAGAAATGGGTATATGGGACTGCACACTCACGTGGCATGAATGCTCGGCCCGAACACTTCAGCTATTGCTCATCATACAACATGTACATGTATTTCAGATATGAGGGCATTTGAGGAGCTATCCTTTTCAGGGGACATTCCTGCTATGATGTTCTTCCAAACTGACTTAACAAAATTTTAAAAAGCTCACACATTATTTTTCACCTTTCCCAGGACTTGACCCACTCTTTAAAGAAGGGAAACCATTGTAAAGTCATGAATGACATTATGTAGCTATCATTTCTATGGGTTTGAAGTCTATATTGAAAGGTACATGTATGTGTATGTTCTCGGATGTTCTTTGAAATGCTGCATGTATTTCATAGAAATACTGGAACTTCAAATGCTTTTGTTTTTTTTAATTGCACTTCTCTTTCTTGAAAATTCAATCGTAACCATTCTGTGATAAACCAACATTAACAGAATCATGCTTACTTTTTATATAACAATTTTGTTATGATGCTTGACTTTTTAATCCCGGAGACTGTCGAGTCTGTTTAAATCACTGACACGTTATTTTCAGATATTCATATTTTGGGACAAAAGGAAATCTTTTTTCTGTGGTTTTCTATCACTGACAGTAATTGAAATAAGTATGCTTGAGATTGTAGGCCATTTTTACACCTGACACTTCATCTTATTTCAATTTTCTTCTATGTGCAGCTGCTGCAAATAAAAAGCAGGCCACCATTCTACTCATCTGCGATCGGCAAGCAATAAATACATCGCCTACCTTCTTTGCTGTAAGTTGCCGATAAGTTTGAGTAGATCCATTTGTGATACTGTCTATGAATGAAGGTGTATGTATTCCGGTATTCTTATCATTGTCTCTACTCATTATATCATCTTTTTCTTTTTTATTTGTGTTTATTGCAAAGTTACCCCACCCTCTCATTCATTATTCTTATCAGTGTTGTTCGGAGTACAAATATATTGTTATCACAAAGATGTATTTTTTATTATACAGTCCTTGAAGAAAGTATTAGAGCAGCTCCTTTTAAAGGCTGTATGGCAAGTGTTGGCTATATCAGTAATTGAATTTTCAGAATGATTTCTACTAGCTAACTCATGAGTGGGATGATTACTCCCCATAACAATTAATTAATTAATTCTGAATTAGCTGTTGATAATCATTTTCAATGGAGTTAACACTACTCATATACACCAAAATGGAGCTGGTCTGATAATTTTTCCAGGGCTGTATATACATGTATGTGACACTAGGACAAAGACACGTTCCCTATGGACACCCCCTAAAACAGCAACTCCTTGCCAATACACTGTAAGACAATAAACCCCTAGGTACACTTATATGTAGTGGTCGTAAGAGTTAGGGGTATAGGAGGAGGTTGTCCAGGGGGATTGTAGGTCTAGTTTCCTTAAAGGTACTTTATCCATTTTGCAACCCTAAATTTTGAAGTTGTGTGAGTATGGGATTAAATTACAAATTATAATATAAGACTTTAAAGACATTATTCTGTTCTCTTCCAGTCCGATGAGAATTGTCATTACTCGTTCCGCTGGTTGACAGCCGCTGCCTGCCCTGTGGACACCAGACCATGCGACTTTGCTTACAAGGACAACGTCTATGACCTTTCACCCCTCTCCCAAATCACCGGCAGCTTCCAGTTACACGATAGCAATAAGAATGAGTGAGTGAAGGGTTCTCTCAAGGATCGTTCGCAAATGCTGCAGGAAATGTTGCCGTTTTTTTTTTTTTTTTTTAATTTGTGTAAATGAATTGTGAGTGGGGATGGAAAAAAACTAGCTGCAACAAAGGTCCGACACATACTCACTTATCTGTGTGTTATAAGATACAGGAATGTAAAGCACATCACGCTTCAATATGTCATTAAAGGGCGATCCAACCTTGGTAATAAGATGATTTGTGTGAAAGCACAAAAATAAGAAAGACAGGATGGTGAAAGTTTGAAAGAAATCGGACAAGGAATAAGAAAGTTATGGAACCGATGTTTGAAAATTGAGATCACTACATCTATGCGAATCTCAAATTGGTAATTTGGTGAGTCGATTGTGACATACTTGGGACAACTCTCCCGTTTGTCATACACAAAAATATCATTAATTTGCAGTTTTCTCCGAAGCACCTTTACCCTCGGGGCAGTACTCAAAATATATTAGAGATAGCATATTGTCATAGGACCTCATGAAAGAAAAAGATCCTACTCAGTAATACATTTTGAAAGAAATGACATTTTAGTCATTTTGTGTGTTGGAGCAAATTGGGTAGTTGTCCGCAACTACATCACAGTGACTTTACCTATTTGGCCAATTCGAAATTCCCATATGTATAGTGATTACAACTTTCAAAAATTCATGACTTTCTTATTGCTTGTCCGATTTCATTCAAACTTTCACCAATCTGCTTCTCTGATTTTCTTCTTTCATTCAGAGCAACTTGCCATTAAGGTTGGATTTCCCTTTAAAAAAATCTCTCTGGTTTCCGTTGGCATATGTGAACGGGCCTTCAAGAGAACATCTATGTGGATCATTTTAATGATTTGACAAAATCAATCGGTATCTATGCTACGCTTTTGCAATGAAATTATATACTTACTTTGTCAAGCAACGTATATTGTCTTTGCTCTTCTTTAATTTTGTCTCCGTTTTGTTTTGCGCATCTGAATCTCTGCGTTTCTCTGATATTGTTCGTTCATTTACATTTATGTTGCTTCTCACAAAGCTTATACACTAAAACCTGCTTTAGCCACCACCTGTATAGAAAGACCACCTGTCTTTAAAGACCACAATTTCTGTTTCCCTTGAACAGTGTTTCCCATTGAAATGTGTATTAAAGGAACCTGTCCATAAAGACCACCTGCTCATAAAGACCGCTTTTCTTGTGTCCCTTGAGCGGTCTTTATATACAGGTTTCACTGTACTAATTTTTTGTTATTTTCCTCTTTTTCTTCCTCCCCCCCTTCTCAATCAATCACCTCCATTTTCCATCTTGTTTCTATTATTATTACCTTCACTCTTCTTTCGTCATTGTTTAGGTACTACATGAACCTGTGTCAGCCAGCATACAGCACCCCTGAAGGCTGCCCTGCCGAGGCCAGCATGTGTCGTCAGAGGCCCGACGGCCAGGTGGACATCCTGGGTATGGTCAACACACAACAGATGACTGCTAAAGGTATGAGATGATACCGGAAATTTCATTGGTTGGGGGTCAGAGCACTTTGAAAGAGAGAGTTGTGACACATGCATAATTTGTTTAAAACATGGCGGATTATGGAGCTCCCAATAATTCCCTTTCATGTACATTCTCTATGGGAGGGAATTTGAAGCTCCATGAAATGACTGACCAATCAGAAGCGACCTCCAGTGTCACGATTCTCTGTGTGTATAGCTCTGGTTGGGGTCATCATAACTGTATTGTAGTTTAGGCTTTTACCACCATCCTTCAAATTTAGTAGGCAAGCTAGGATGATTTGTTTAATATTCCACTTAAGGAGGAAACAGTAGCTTAGCAGTGTTAGTATAATTGCAAATGCGATATACAGATGTCAAATACATGTACATGTGAATACGATCTGTTTCTGATGGTCACGTTAGGTTATGGCTTTTGGCAAGAGAATTACCTAGATGTATTTTCTTTCTAAAATTGTGCTGTTTTCTTGGGTGTGAATGTTTGCTTTTCTCTATATTTAGATTTTTAGCTCACCTGAGCCTAAGGCTCGAGTGAGCTATTGCGATGGAAATTTGCCCGTCGTGCGTCGTCCGTCGTGCGTCGTCCGTTAACTTTTTATGCCTCCGCCCACCGAAGGTGGGTGCCGGAGGCATTATGTTTTCGGGTTGTCCGTCCGTCCGTGCGTCCGTCCGTCCGTCCATCCGTCCGTCCGTCCGTCCGTCCGTGTGTCCGTGCGTCCGTCCGTCCCACTTCTCGTTACCGCGATATCTGAAGAATCATTTGAGGTAGGAACCTCAAACTTGGTACTAGTATGTATCCCCATACGAAGATGAACTGATTAGATTTTGGGGTAAGTAGGTCAAAGGTCAGAGGTCACAGAGGTCAATTTACATGAAATTACATAAAAATTCTTGGTTTTTAGCACCGTTACCACGATATCTCAAGAACTGTTTGAGATAAGAACTTCAAACTTGGTACTAGTATGTTTCCCTATATGAAGATGAACTGATTAGATTTTGGGGTAAGGAGGTCAAAGGTCAGTGGTCACAGAGGTCAATTTACATGAAATTACATAAAAATTCTTGGTTTTTAGCACCGTTACCACGATATCTCAAGAACTGTTTGAGATAAGAACTTCAAACTTGGTACTAGTATGTTTCCCTATATGAAGATGAACTGATTAGATTTTGGGGTAAGGAGGTCAAAGGTGAGAGGTCACAGAGGTCAATTTACATAAAATTACATGAAATTACTGGTTTTTAGCCTCATTATCAAATATTTCTAGTTTATTTATGAAATGAAATAAATTTTCAGTCTCCTGTGCATTTTAAGTGAAAAGATTTGTAATTTTGTTGGACCAATCCTTTTTAGAGTGTACATGTATGCCATACATTTCCAATCTGGTGATGGCGGAGGCATAAATTCCGACCGCGCGCGGTCGAAAATTCATCTAGTTACATTTTCATCTTCTTCTCCAAAACCCATGATCGGAATTCAACCAAACTTGGTAGGAATCATCCTTAGGGGTAGGGGACCCAAAGTTGCTAAAATGGTACATGTGGCCCCCAGGGGGGCCCAGGGGGAGGGCCCCCAATTGTAAAAGCTATGTAAATTTCAAACATCTTCTTCTCCAGAACCAGGCATAGCTCAGACTTTGTATCGTGTATGGAGATAGCTCTATAGATGAAGAATGAATGTTGTTCATGAAATTTCTCTGAGTGACCCTATAGGGGCCCTGTGGGGGTAACATACTGGAAGGGGGGGGGGGGAGGCGCTGCCAGGCAAAATGTACATTCTGATCTTCTTCTCCAAAACCCATGATCGGAATTCAACCAAACTTGGTAGGAATCATCCTTAGGGGTAGGGGATCCAAAGTTGCCAAAATGGTACATGTGGCCCCCAGGGAAGGCCCCCAATTGTAAAAGCTATGTAAATTTCAAACATCTTCTTCTCCAGAACCAGGCATAGCTCAGACTTGGTATTGTGTATGGAGATACCTCTATAGATGAAGAATGAGTGTTGTTCATGAAATTTCTCTGAGTGGCCCTATAGGGGGCCTGTGGGGGTAACATACTGGAGGGGGGGGGCGCTGCCAGGCAAAATGTACATTCTGATCTTCTTCTCCAAATCACATGATCGGAATTCAACCAAACTTGGTAGGAATCATCCTTAGGGGTAGGGGACCCAAATTTGCTAAAATGATACATGTGGCCCCCAGGGGGGCCCAGGGGGAAGGCCCCCAATTGTAAAAGCTATGTAAATTTCAAACATCTTCTTCTCCAGAACCAGGCATAGCTCAGACTTGGTATTGTGTATGGAGATACCTCTATAGATGAAGAATGAGTGTTGTTCATGAAATTTCTCTGAGTGGCCCTATAGGGGGCCTGTGGGGGTAACATACTGGAGGGGGGGGGGCGCTGCCAGGCAAAATGTACATTCTGATCTTCTCCAAAACACATGATCGGAATTTAACCAAACTTGGTAGGAATCATCCTTTGGGGTAGGGGACCCAAAGTTGCTAAAATGGTACATGCGGCGCCCAGGGGGCCAAGGGGAGGGCCCCCAATTGTAAAAGCTATGTAAATTTCAAACATCTTCTTCTCCAGAACCAGGTGGGGGGGGGGAACTATGTTAATTTCTAACATCATCTTATGTACATCCTCCTAGTTGTTTCAATTTCTAAAATCTCCTGGTGGTGCTAGAGAGAACATGCACCAGATGTGAATTGATCCACCTCAGGTGAGCGTCGTGCCCCCTGGGGCTCTTGTTATATTAAAACATTTTCTTCTATTTTCTCTATTTATCTCTTTCTTCTCCCTTCCTTTCCATTGATATTTACATGTATTCCTTTCCTCTTCCTTTTGAACCCTTTCTCTTTCCCCACTGCCTCTCTCTCTCTCTCTCTCTCCCACTCTCTGTCCTAATCTCTAAATTCCCTCTCCCACTCTCCTCTTTCTCCCACTCTCTCCTCCTTCCTCTCTCTCTTTCTCTGTCTCTCTCTGTGTCTCTGTGTCTCTCTGTCTATCTGTCTCTCTGTGTCTATCTGTCTCTCTTTGTCTCTGTTTCTGTCTCTGTCTGTCGCTGTCTCTCTCTGTCTGTCTATCTGTCTCTGTCTGTCTGTCTCTCTCTCTCTGTCTCTGTCTGTCTGTCTCTCTCTCTGTCTCTCTGTCTCTGTCTCTGTCTCTCTGTGTGTCTCTCTCTCTGTCTCTCTGTCTCTGTGTGTCTCTCTCTGTCTGTCTCTCTGTGTCTGTCTATCTGTCTATCTGTCTGTCTCTATCATATTCCTTTCTTTTACTCTGTATAGGGGATGTTCCAGTCATTGAAGTCACCTTTTTTGAAGGTTCCCAGGTGGGTGACTGCCAAGGTGCAAATCAAGATTCTACTAGTCCAGCATCTTCATCCATTACTTTCAAGTGTGCCAACAAAATGGGAAACCCAGTGTTTCAAAGGTATAGTTCAAATTTAATTAAGACACACATAAAGAGAGAGGGGGGGAGAGAGAGAGAGAGAGGAGAGAAAGAGAGAGAGAGAAAGAGAGAGAGAGAGGGAGAGAAGGTGCACCCCCCCCCCCTTTTTCCAAGGATTTTTTCTTTCTTTCTTTCTTGGTTGTCCACAAATTTTGGAGGGAAAAAAGTTGCTAGCAAAAGGCCAATAGCCTTGTTATTTTCATTTTTTTGTTGTTGCGTGTCAGAGAATTTTAGATATGTCACCCTTATGTTTGAAGAGAGGTATCCACCCACGCTCATAAAATATATTTTTTGTGAATGAAAATGCATCCCTCCCCCCTTTTCAAAAAGCTTCTGATTGCCCAATGTTCGAGTATGATGATACATCATGAATTATATTATGTTTATGTTTTGTTATCGTACAGGACAAAGCTCGTTGATAACAAGTGCCAATTCCAGTTTCTTTGGGAATCCAAGGTAGCCTGCAAAGAACAAAGGTATGATTCTGTTCCAGTAGTAGTACTCTGTATAAAGCCACTAATTTCTCGTACAGATATTTTGCCGAATTACAGGCCCAAAGACATTTTTGTCTGCCGTTGCTTTCGGGATTGACCCGCAGGCTACTCATACTTACTTTAGTACATCTACACCTGCGCCGTTAGAAAAAGGTGGTTTATTTTACCTGACTGCTAAAGAAAGCATGTGTATGCTCACAAGTATTAAAGCAACCACGGGACCAACGGCTTTAAGTCCTATCCGAGGGACTTGGTAATGAGGATCAATAATGCCTTTCAAAAGGGCACTAGCGCATCCACTTGATTCCGGACCCGGATCCTCCGGTTACGAGACCGCTGCTCTACCACTGAGCCATTGCGCCTCCATCGAAAACACACAAACTGTTTTTGCTCAATGCATGCATGCGTTGGCTGCACTGCATGATGGTGCCGATGCGCTCTACATATATGTAAAGTACAGTACTGATATATCGTACATTAGAAAAGTGGACGTGCAATGTACGCATGAGCACCACTAGAGCGTGATACGCCACTACAGATATTTTTATGCCTCCGCCCACCGAAGGTGGGTGCCGGAGGCATTATGTTAAGGTTTATCTTTTGTAAAAAGTTCCACCTGTGCAAAATGAGAGTTTGATATTGTTTCCTGTGTACTTGTATGCAGAGTGCCTGTAACACTAAAAGACAAGAAGATCACCGATCCTGAGACCAACGTCGTCATGGATTTCACCGAGATCATCGACCATGGGTAGGTACATGAACCTCCTCTGAAAAACACAGGGATGTCATCCTTGGCATTTTGTAAAAATTTCCACCATTCAGTTTTTCCTGATTTTGTGCTTTCCTTTAAAGTGTCTTGCTATCAAAGTTGATTTCTTTTCAGATACCTTTATTGTTATCTTGATCACGGCGTTGTTTCGTTTCGTTTCAGATTTTAAGTGTATGAAGTAAATTTAAAGGTAGAGTAGCCTTTTGTGATGTTTTTCAAACATCAAGAAATTTGGCAAGGATCAGAATTACACCATTACAATAACGTATATACATGTAAAGCCCTACAGTCTTAGGTTCTGTAGTATTTTTAAAATAAAAAATGAAAAATGGGTTGATGCTGGTTACCAGGGTGCCCAGGAGAATTGATAATTCTATATCAAAATCACTCTCTTCGTTAGAAAATTAGTCATGGCCAAAATCAGTCCCAAGACCTATTTTGACAACGAAAGTGGTAAGATTGATGTTGTTAAAGAATCTTTAATTGTGTTACAGATTCCAAGTGTTACACTTGGTGCCCCATAAACAAATATTATTTTCGGACCCACCTAACTTAATTTGGAATCTAAGAGTTGATTGTTCCATGAAAAATCACCTTTCAAGTTTCTATATTTGGAGGAGAGTTCTTTAAACGGTATATTCTTTCATATTACTAGGTCTGGCATACTCGCACTGATTTGACAAGCTTTTTGCATTCAGTTCTGTTCTCCATGATCTTTGGGAGTTCCTGCCTTGGTAGACAAGTGCCTTTTCTAACTTATCTATGTAGTCATTCCTTGGCAGCCGACCTCTGGTGCATTTGCCCCTTGAAGTCACCCAGAAGAGTATTTGTGAAATAATTGCACTCTTGCTGCTCCAGCAATGACCAATGTTCTTTCATATTCGATTGAATTCATACAATTCTATATTTTTTGCCTGCAAAAAGGAATACATTGCATGTACATTTGAAGTACATGAAATAATGGTCTATTCTTGATCATGATATGTGAATCAGGCCATGAAATGATAAGGAAAGGAAGTACTTACTTTTTAAGTTGTGTATTAACATATTAAAATGATTGTGCATTGTATGTTAATGAACATATGCTACATGTACATGTAAATCTTGTGGTTTATCTTAACTAGTGCATTCAAAGAAATTTATTTAATTGGGTTAGTATAAAGTATTAAAGTCGCACAGTCATGGATTCTCGTGGGGAATTTGACATAATTCAGGTATTTACCCAATAAAAGGTGTTGTCAATCACGGAGAGTGGACTTCGCTTTTATGACCAACAGGTCGTATGTAATGCACTGTGCAAACCCCCTAATGCCACGTATTAAGGAAATCTCATCATTATAAATTTTCTTCATATTTTCTTCACGTCGCAATTTTAAGATTTGAAGGCAGGCTCGAGTAAGTTTTTGGTGTCCTAGCATCGAGTTTCGCTGCCCGGGAGACCTACATGTATACACACAGTAACTGGTAATTCAACCAAATCCGGTGTCGGCGAATTATGACATAATTGCACATGGATACTGACGACTGTGTGGCTTTAACAGGAAGCGCTTGTACAGTTTTTATAGCTTTGCTGATTTATGTCCGATGTATTATTGATTAGTCACTTGGAAGCAATGATTGCTAACCTAGAAAGAATCTACCAGGGTACATGTACAGTACCTCATATGTTTTGTCAAGAATAAGAGGAATAAGGACAGTCGCTTCTTAGATTCAAAACCATCTCCATAAAACTGGGTTTTACTGGTGATGTATTCTTTTGCTTGTATTTGATGATGTTTTTGCTATCGGAAGAAGAACAGAGCACTGTAGATTTCTGTTTCAAAGGCCATACTACCACACAATCTTCTTGTCAGGAATTTGTTGTACCGTGGGTTCAAAGAAACCAGTTCATAGTTAGGAAATAATTACCCTCTACATGTGATTTATTAACCCCTAGCATGCCGTGGGTGGCAAATCCCGTCCAAAATTTTGAGTGTTGAACATTTTGTTAAGCCTCTGAATGGCTTGAAAATTCTTCCTCATACAGAAACCTGTGCCATCAGTATAATGTTTATTCTTATGCAATATAACTTTGCCCAGTTTGCTAGAGAAAATAATCTTTGAAAGTTAATATTTAACACTTGAAAATTCATTTTTTGACTTTTGCTCAAAAGTCTGGTGGCATGGAAGGGGTTAAGATGCTAGAAATGTGCAACAACTATTTCATAAAAAACAAACTTTAATTACGAGGATACCAAATACTTTGTATATACATATATATAGTTTGAAAAAAATAGAAATGTTTATTAATTGAACCTATGTGAATGGAAATTGCAAAATTTAATCCCAAATTCCAATTTGTACATGAAGATAGTGTTTATATATTTTACACTGCGTTGCCAATTTAGAGACTTTAATGATTAGTCACAATTAAACGCTCTTATTCGTGAATGGCACAACGTACTGTATTGGAAATAGACTCTAGATTTTCAGTGATTTTTGTTCATTCTGCTCATGTATAATGTGTAATTGCTAGCAGTGTGGATCAAAAGATAATGCAAAAATGTCACTAAATGGAGACACTGTATAGCTATGGGTTAAATGATTATCAAATGGTGTTCAAGGAGTTACCCATGTTTTTCCTGCAAATTGTCCATTTTTTTTCCTGTCTTGTTGAAAGAACGTGGGAGGCGCGAGGTGACAAACGCCAAGAGGTGACAGGAGATCCCTCATCTTACGTCTATTACATCAACATGAACGACAACCAGGACGATGTCCAGGGCGACATCAGTCATGTCTGTCAGTCGTCTGCTGTCTGCCAGACCAAGGAGTCGGATGAGCAGTTCTTCAGGGACGTGGGAACCAGGGCCAGCAGGAAGTTCTTCATTGAGGGTAAGGACACGACCTTAGTGGGCTGGATTTCTGGGTGTAACCATTTCATGACAAAAGCAGAAATTTTGAAGGTTGCGAAACAGCTAGCTTGGGTATGCTTAAAGCTAAAATTATGATAATATCTACATTCATATTTTGCACATATCCATCCCAGGGCATGCCCAAGGTGCCTACAAAGTTGCCCTAAGGCACTGGAAACATTCAAGGGATAACTTCCTACATGTACCAGGTACCCATTTACTACACATGGGTGGAAATTGGCAGATGTGGATTAATGTCTTGCCAGTGGACTGCGACTACTGCGGCAAAGAATCATTGAGTTTAGTAGAAACATCCCCCAAAATAACTTTGCGACAATGCCGACGTCTTAAAAATTTCAGCAGGACATGATTACAGAGGCGTGATGGCTCAGTGGTAGAGCAGTGGTCTCGTAACCGGAGGACCTGGGTTCAGAACTAAATGGATACGCTAGTGCCCTTTAGTAAGGCATTAATCCTCATTACCAAGTCCCTTAAAGTAGTCACTCAAAGAGTCTAAAGTGTTTTGAATTTGCTGCAAAATTCATACCACATCGAAGGGGAAGCTTTACTGATTAGGTATCACAACTTCCCAAGTCAAGATATGTTTTGGGATGGCAGTAATCATCTTTCAAAAATGGTATTTGTGAGATCCAGATTTTCTGCCTTCAGTGGTCCTCCGTCGAGTGTCGCGATTAGTGACGTCACAAGCTGGACAATAATGAGAGCTATGCTGACTAGACGCGCCGCGGGCATTGAAAAACACACGCAAGAGACGCAATTTACTCATTGAATTTTCGAGACTTGGAGATCAAAATGTCGGTTGTAGACGAGGAAATTGAGCAAATTGGTGAAGAAAGTGATTCAGTTTATAGCAACAGTGATGATGGTGATGATGGGGAGGTTAGGGCTGTCTGACAGTCTGAGTGGTCTGATTATTCTCTTCAAAAATACGAAAGCGAAGAAATCAGTCACGCTCACAGTACTACACGTGCAACACCAGCTCCGGACGCTCCCCGGGCATACAGGCCCTGAACTCAACTGCACAAGCTGCCAAAGCCGATTACTAAGCTGAAGTTGTCAAACTCGGTTTGTAGCCGATTATTGCTTCATAAAATTTGAAATAATCACGCAGATATATTCTATAACGTTTCAAGATGACACACTCCTGAATTTTTTGTTTTGTAGCATTTATTATTGCATTCATTCAGTGCAACTGAAAATCATACAACTTCATTTTTAGTTGATGTACATAACACAATTATCAAAATGTATAAGAAAATTATACAGCTTTCAGAAAAACATAATATAATGAAATATATAGTACATAGTACATTCATATTAATCACACTGAATGAATGTTATAGATCATAGGCTTTCCCCCACCCTCTCCCTGGCCTATATTTTTTTGTTTTGTTTTGTAGCATTCAGACCTCGCTACGACCAGTGTTCGGCTTGGTTTGGGGGTCTGAGAAGGGTCTCTAGAAATTACATTTTAAGCCTTTCCGGGATATTTATATGACTTTTCAGCACATCATTTGTGTTTTTCAACTTGTAATCTTTCCATCCATATATAATTTGTCACTAATTTTCAGTTGTCGTGATTTTTCTTCGAATGACTACTTTTAAGCTGTGGGTTTCCTGGTTACTTACTTACAAGTATAAACATGCTTTCTTAGCAGTCGGGTAAAATAAACCATCAAACTTTTCATAGCAAATCGGTGCTGATGACGCCAATTTTATTTGACAAGTTTCCTTACGATTTGTTGTCCCGATCTTAGATGAACTGGTGGAGATGGAAGTAACCAAACTTAAAAGCTGCGGGAAAGACAATACGGAAGATGTGGTAACTACAGTTATATTCCAATGTGAAACGGACTCCAAAAATGTAAGTTATTCTCGATCTTCACTCCTCTGTCCTGTGTTCTTAGGCAGTGTTTTGCGAAATTTTTAAATCACCACACCCTTTTAAGAGATAAAAAGTTTGTATGGACCCAATCCCAAATTCATCACAGAGGAATCGTTTGCAGTCCTCACTCAACGCCATGAAATATATTTTTCTAGGACAAATTTGCTCACAGCCGTTCAAATGCAATGATTTCAGTAGCTTATATCAATTAATCGTAAGTTGTTATTGATAACAAGTTTTATGAAACAGGGCCCAGATGGCTATATTAAGCTGATAGCCCTGCTAGCGCTAGCATCATGCAAAATATAAAATTAAATGATATTTTTATATTAGTTTATGTTCACAATAACATAATACTTATATTATATTGAATGGCCTTGAGTGGGATACAAGGGTATATCGCACGAGCTATGAGCATATTTCACGAGTCGGCACAACGAGTGAAATATTTTCAAAGGGAGTGCGATATACCCTTGTGTCCCACAAAAGAAAAGCCATTCAATATTATTATTCACTGTATGAAACCTAGTTCCTCAATTTTCACCATTACATGTTCTTATGTTTTTGTATTGACTTCATGATATAAGACATTATTACCTACATGTATATAAGGCATTTTAGCGGCGCATTAAAAACGCATATTTTTGTCTGCTTGATTTGCGCGTGCAGTATGAGAGCATATTGCACGGAACGCTGAATTCCCCATAGGCTACAGTGCTAAACTTGCCGTGCAATATTATGCCGTATTTTGTCTGGTCTGTTTGCGTGCGCGCAATTAATGCAACGCAAACACACATACGCACATGACGTCATAAAGAGGTTAAGTTAAACTTGTGTGATCACAATGAAGTATGATGAGGGGCTCTATTAACTGAATGTGGTTGGTTAAAATGATTTTTACTAAGTTCCGAATCATTTTCTTTAGGGTATAGATAATAATAATTATATTGGATGGCTTTATTTCATGGAATACCAGAAATATTCCACTCGTTAGGGCCAATAATGGCCCTAACTCGTGGAATATTCTCTGGTATCCCATTCAGAGCCATCCAATATAATATAATTATTATTTCTATGAAGGGTTTTCAGGCGACCAGAAATATTGGCGTATCTCATGGTTTGCGCCAAAGTTCCCGGAGGACTGTGGAATTTTAAAACAATATCTCATGGTTTGTGTAAAAGTACCCAGATGACTGTGCAATATATCTCCATATTATATTATATAAGTATTTCACTATGAACACGATGACAAAGAGAGCGGACAAAATATACAGCTCCTCATTTGTACCCTTCACAATTGCTCTGGTAGAAAAAAGAACATCCCTTCATTGCTATTATGTAAAATAAGTAGAACAGGCGAATATGCATGTGACACCTGTTCTACATACTTTTACATAATAGAAATGAACGGATGTTCTTTTGTCTACCAGAGCAATTGTGGAAGGTACAATGAGGAGCTGTATATTTTGTCCGCTTCTTTGTTCGCCATGTTCATAGTGTTTTGTCCTTACCCAAGTATCTTGCAAGAGCTGCGCGCATGCATCCATTATCTTAACCTTTGCGTAGTTAAATGCGTATTTACTTTTTCACGCGTCACATGCACCCCAAACCATGAGATATGGCAATATATTGCACAGTCATCCGAGTACTTTTACAAAAACCATGAGATATTGTTTTGAAATCGCACGGTCATCCGGTTACTTTTGCCCAAACCACGAGATACATGTACGCCAATTTTTCTGGCCGCCTGAAAAGCCTTCAAACAAATAAAAATATTCCATATGACCTGGTTACATATTGGATATACCTTAGACTTGCCTTTCTATTTCAGAAAGGAAAAGGACATAGCGTAATCATTGCAATATTTAGTGAAATTAGAAAGTGTATTTATTCCTCTTTAACTCTTGAGACAATTGACCACATTTTGTGGTTTGGCTCAATAACTTTTGATTCAGAGCCCTAAAAAATATACCAGATGCATGAGTAGATAGAGCAAAAATTTCTGCACACACTGTATCCATTTTCTGTTGCATGACCATATTGCGTTTGATGCCAGGAATTTTAAAAAGGAGAATAAGCTTTAATATCCTTAAATTGGCAACACATCAACCCTTTCAAGACAATTGACCACATTTTGTGATTTGGCTCAATAACTTTTGATTCAGGGCTCTAAAAATATACCAGATGCAGGAGTAGGGAAAGCAAAAATTTCTACACAGATTGTGTCCATGTTTGTTGCATGACCATATTGCGTTTGATGCCTGGAATTTTTAAAAGGAGAATAATCTTCAAAATCCTTAAATTGGCAACACATTGAGTGGTTCAAAATCACTGTTTTTCATCAAAATTGGCAATTTTTTCAACTTTTCGACTAAGTTTCTAATGATATATATTGTTTTCAAAGACATTGCATTTTGTTAGAACCATGTAGCACTAAAAGAAAAATATTATTGTTGCCAATTTGAAGAACAAAATGTGATCAATTTAGCCTTTAAATAATTCCTGTCATGAAAGGGTTAAAATGTTCAAAATCATTGTTTCTTTGTCAAAATTGGCAATTTTTTTCAACTTTTCAACAAAGTTCATAACCATGTACCTGTATGTTGTTTTCAAGGACATTACATTTTAGTAGAAACGTGTGGCATTAAAAGAGAGATATTGTTGCCAATTTGAAGAACAAAATGTGATCAATTAACCCTTGAATAATTCTTGTCATGAAAGGGTTAAAATGATACCTCATTTCTCATGATTTTGCACCCACGGAATGTGCAGAACATCAAAATAAGGGGCAAGGTCAAAAGTTGAAATATGCGCTGCTCTCGTTAGGCTGTGCATTTTTCTTTCTTTGAAGAGTGTATGGCTGCTGTGTTTTCAGATGATCTTCCATCAGCAACATACACAATGCGCTGAAACAAACATGCAAGCACTAAAACAATTATGTGTTATCACCCAAACAAACATGCATATAAGCATTAAAATTAACATGCAATACACTTCATATCACATGAATTAATCTCTGTATTAAAAAAAAAACACACAAGAGAAACTTCAAGGCTTAAATTAGAAATTTCTCATGTTTATTTTCATGTTTGAAACTTAGATACTGAATGAATTTCATTTTCAGGATTCTTTAGAATTTGGCATTCATGGATGACAAGTTGGGATCAATAACCACACAGTCATTTACAAAAGATCACACTCTCTCTCTCTTTATATGTCAAAGAAAGAAGAGTGCTGTGCAAAGCAATACAAGTGCTTGCTAATGCATTTTGCAAATTTTCACTTCCGACCCTGCCCCTTATTCTGTACTGCTCATTCCATGACTAAAAATCATAACAGATATGGCATCATTTTAAAGAAGAATAAAAACACACTTTCTTTATGATACTAAACAAAACGATGATTATGACATGACAAGAGAGATATACATGTAATCGATCAAACTTGAGTTTCCAAACTTTTTGGAGACGTTTATATATATATGTAGGTTTAATCAACTTTAGCAATAATCCTGCATAGCTTTTTTCCACATAGAATTTTGAAGAGGATGGAAAACAAGATAATTAAACAGAAAAGACAGAAAGAAAGAAAGAGTAGGGGAAAAAGAGAGAGAGAGAAAGAGAGATGGGGAAAGAGGGAGGGAAAGAGAAAGAAAGAAAGAAACAAAGACACTATATAAGGGAAAGAGAGAGAAAGAAAAACAAAGACACTATATAGAGGTAACATGTATCTAGATTATTTGTGTCAGCATTGTTTGTAGGATTTGAGCAGGATATTTAAGAGTGAGAGGAAATGTACGTCAATATTTGTTAAAAGTTGTCATTACTTTGCCAAGCTATTAAAGCGCAATATATCATCCAAATTAGCATTTTTTTGCCATAAAAAAAGATTGCATTTAATCTTGTCTGTCAGCTAAATATGATCAATATTATATTGAGCTTATTGCTCCTTTACCATTTGTTTTACTTTTGGTTTGAATTGATATCACAAAATGAGATTAGTTTGGCAAAGAAAGAAGCACTATAATTTACTGAGGATGTTGACCTGGGCCCCTGTTTCATAAAACTTGTTATCAATAACAACTGCCCCATTTCAATGACAAATTTGCTCTCAGCCAATCAGATTCAAGGATTTCAGTAGCTCATAACAATTATTATAACTTGTTATTGATAACAAGTTTCATGAAAAGGGGCCCAGATTGGTGATGTAACTTGTTTAAAAAAAGTTTGTACACAACACAATCAGCAAGAAATTACCTTTTTGGTTCCTTTTTGCTTGCTTTGTTCTGCATGCTTTAGTCAGACCTGCACCTTTAGATGGTGTTTTTGCTGAGAATAATTGAGGAAAAATTGTTTTTGGTCATTAAAGATTAATTCAGTTGTTGTATCAAGAGATTTTTCATTTTGGGGCGAGATAAATGGAAGTAACGGACATACATTGTAGGACATGCATATTAATGACACAGATGTCCTGTACGGCATGTGTCCAATTTCCATTTTACTCCACTCAAAAATGTCCTATGATAAGTGACCATTGATTAATGCGGCACTCTTATACATGTAGCACTCTAAGATTGCCCAACATAAAAGCTATGATCTCTCACTCCTCAAGGACAGCATATTGAGGTGAAATTTTACTCTCCATGGTACAAATTTTTTAAAAGATACCGTGAAATCTGTATAGGAAGACTGCTCAAGGGAGACAAGAAATGTGGTCTTCATGTAAACACTGCTCAAGGGAAACAAAAAATGTCACAAGAGTAGCGTGGTCTTTCTGTACAGGTGGTCACTAAAGCAGGTTGGACTGTATCTCAGAAACCTCGAAACGGGGTATAGGGGTTTATACGACACATGCTACGGTGACAACTGCTAACAGGTTTCCTGTACTAACCTAATTCTTAACCTTCACAGAACCAATTTTTATCTAAAACCCTCGACCAAACACTGCATAACCCTAACCCTAACCTTCTACCCAACCATAATCGTAAACCTACGCTCAAACCCTCCTGCAGCCCAAACGCTATGGCCCGTATTCTACTTATTGGCATGAACCCGATTAGATGTCTAAAGTCATATTAAAGATAAAGTTGAGTTGTGGTCATGAGATTGCAATGTGAGAGAAACTGTCTCGAAACAATAGACCGGTTCTGTAATGTATTCAAATTTCTGCTCTGAGCACCTAGTGACGAGCTACATGTACATGTATTCCGTTAACCTGCTTTTTATAAATGAGCCTCAATGCTTGGAATCCAGTTTGCATGCATTACTTGTTTGCTATGTCCGGCAAGCCTCGGGCAAGCTTTCAGGTAGTCAAGAACAACCTTTGTTTGAAAAGTACATGTATGTATAAAATTTACCAAACCGGTCTATTGGGAAAGGTTGATCATGTCTACATAAGGATTGGTGTATACTGTGAGGTTTTGGAATCATACATGTATTCCCTGATCATCACAGATTTCTTTGTCAGTTCTGTATCTTATGATTATTTTATGTAATATTTTTTTGGTTTTTGTTTGGACAGGGCATTCCTGAGTTTTACTACGAATCCAGTAATTGCCAATATTACTTCTTATGGCTGACATCTGTTGTTTGCACGGAAGGAAAAATGTAAGTATATTAGTCTTCTACATGTATGTGCATGTGTAATCTCGTGCATGTGTAATCTCTTGCACTACATAAACCATAATGATTTATTTGGAGTTTCAGGCCCATGATCTAATTTTTAATGAGGAAACGTTGATAAAGGTGGAAAATAAGTTGTGAGTTTTCTCATTCTTTTTCTTATTCAGTGTGCAAGAATATCATAGAAGCAATTATTGCAATAAAAGTGATTACTCTTGAAATGCATTCATATTCTTGATATGATTAGATATACATATAGTGTAAAACTTCAGAACAAATGGGTGTTCAGTCCCATATACCCATATCTGTGTCCTGTGCCTTTCATTGTATGCAATTTTAGCCAGATTAATTAATGATAATATGTTATTACTTTGATGATTCATAAACCTCACAATACACAGTTATTCTTATGTTCTGTATAATCGACCAATCCAAATTAATGTTACAGTTTAAAAGAAAGCGGACAAAGAGTAAAAATGTTATGAATGTTTGAAAATGAGATCACTAAATCTATGCGAATCTCAAATTTGCAGTTTGTTCGGTCGATTGTGGTGTAGCAGCAGTCCACTCTCCCATTTGCCATACACTAAAAATATCTGTAATTTACGGTTTTCTCCTAATTGTTAGCTCCTTTTCCCTTGGGGCAGTACTCAAAATATATTGTAAATACAGTCGAGCCGTAGCTTCATGCACAAAAAGTAGTTTTTGCCATAAAAAGTTAGGCATAAATAAAGCCGCCATGTGTTTACGGAGTCCTAGCTCAGTCACACTCTCACACAAAAATCGTGAATAGATTCTACAATGGCCAAGAAGATCTAAAAGTTTTACCACATTGCCGACTAATTAGAGATTAAAAGTCTTTTTAGTAAGAATTAAGCACTAGTATTGTTCGTTTACGTAATCTTCGCACCATCCAGCTGCGATCGATCTCCTGCACCTGTATTGTTCTCTTAAGCTATAGCGGCTGGCACACAGAACTCCTTAGGAGTTCTGTGGGCTGGCATTGATAGCGATCGCCATTGCGCAATAGCACAGGCTCGTACACTTCAATATTAATTTTTATTTTTTAAAAGGTTTATCAAAAAAAAGTTTAAAGGGTTAAAGCTATCGAAAAAATTATAAAAGAGTGATTTTTTTTTTTTAGAAAGTGAAAATAATAAAATACTACCCAGCTATTATTTTTTTAAGGATCAATAATAACGATTTCATGTACGAAATTGTCCTGCTGAAAAACAGCAGGAAAACTCGTCCACCAGCGATCCATTGCATTGTCGACGTTCGCACTTTCGACGAATCAAACGAGCACCGTTCTCAAAAACAGTTAAAACATCTTTTAAACCATTCGAAAGGCAAATATTTATTGAATGAAAATTGATTGCATGATTTTATTCAAAAGATAAACTTATTATTGTAATTTTTGACAAGAAGCAAAAGCATGATTCAGACATCGTTTTTAGACTATAAAAATCAAGAACAGCAGTCTACCGCGGCGACTACGTACGTGGTAATTTGAGGGAAAATTCATTTTACAGAGATTGCTCGTATATCTATAATTTTTCTCATTCATTGACAACAAAAGCACATTATTTGGCATTTTATATATCATATGACATGTTATACATGTACGTCAAATCTATTATAGATCTATAGCTTGTTTTCCTAAGTGATATATATGGATACATGTACACTATAAGCGATATTGCGTGTATGTGCAATTAAAAATGGCCGCCGACCTGCCTATAGCGGCCACCTGTCTATAGCGGCCACTTTTCCCGTTTCCCTTTGGTGGCCGCTATAGACAGGTTTGACTGTAGTATATTGTTATATGTCATTCAAAGAGAAAATATCATACTGAGTTATATGTTTTGAAAAAAATTGGCATTTTAGTTGTTTTGTGTGTTGTAGCAAATGAAGGAGTTGTCCGCCGCTACATGACAGTGACATTGCCGATTTCGGCCAATTTGAAATTCCCATATGTACATGTATAGTGATTGCAACTTTCTTATTGCTTGTCCGACACTTTCACTGATCTGCTTCTGTGATTTTTCTGCTTTCCTTTAGAACAACTTACCATTGAGGCTGGATTTCCCTTCGATACAATTATTGTTTTGTTGTTTTATTTTACTAATTAAAGCTCAAAAATTTAAATTTTCCAAAGCTTGTTTTGAGTTTCCAGAAGCCTTTTGTGAGCTTACAAGTGCTATTTTTGCCTCCCCTAATTTCCTCTTCTCTGACAACTGGATAGGAAAGCAAATCTTCAAATTATCCATTTAGCACAAGAAAATGTAAAAATTACTAAAGCTGTAATACGGTGGGGTTTTTATTTTTCTCCATCATATACTCTGGTTTTAATCATTCATTTGTTGGGAATCAGTCATTAATACATGTTCCTCTTTTTGTTTTATTGCAGAGTAATACCTGAGGATGGGGGAGGGAGTGATACAGTGGTTTCATCCAAACACAAGCAAGCCTCCATTATCATCTTGGTTTTAATTATCATCATCATTTTATGCTGTCTAGCGATAGTGTTTCATAGAAAAGAAAGAAGGTAGGTGGTGAATTCTTGTATTCTTCTTATGAAAAGAGAATTGCGTATGAGCCCGTTCGTTGAGAGTAGGCATTTTGTCCGTCTGTGACATTGAATGTTTTATGGATTATAATTTCAGTAGACGACCATGGCAACCAAATTTGATCAAATTCTAACTCTTTCAGTGATGCCCTTCACAATGAAACATGAAATAGCTCACTGCATTTAAATACTTATTTTCTACAGGCCTTCAAACTTTCAAAATTTGTCAAATGTCCGTCCGTGACTAACTGATCAGGCTTATATTCTGTTCTTAAATAATAATCATCATCAGGGAGAGAGAGAGGGAGAAGAAGAAGAAGAGAGAGAGGGGAAGAGAGAGGGAGAGACGGACAGAACAGAGAAAGGGGAGAGGGTGGGGGGGGGGGGGGGGTTGCAGGTGGAAGAGACATACGTATGCTAGAAAATGGGTTATCTTGATACTGCTAATTATTATTATCATATGCACTCAAGCAATAGTTTTTTTATATAAGAAAATAAAGAAACTAGGCCAGTCAATTTTCATTTATTTTCATAAAAAGATTTTTTTTTCAATGATCGATTTTGTCAGTTTAGAGAAAGAGTTGGGAGAGGGACAGTGGTATGGTACATGTACAGCATATACGCTACAGCGACAATTGCTCCGCTCTCAGTTTGTAATACCACTTAATTTCCTACCAAGAGGGAGAGAATGGGGGGGGGGAAAGAGAGAGAGAAAGAAAGATGGAGGGAGGGAGAGAGAAGATGAGGCATACCGTAATGTCACCAGTCGTGGTGCACCCATTTAATACAGCTTCGTTGCTACAACGACATATGGTTTTGTAGCATGCTGTGTACTAAAGTGAATATTTGTACAACATAGTGATTTATCTTAGATTAATCCTTCCTTCGCAATATCATCTGCGAAGGCTGCGTCACCACTGGTGCAATGTGCGGCGACACTGGAGCAGCAAAAGCCCTGCAGAAGCGCCGCAGTAGCATTCGCGCCGTAGAAGCAAGATGCAATATTTTAGGTGAATGTTATTCACAAACATTTTCGGCATCGAATGGTGGGTGATTCCTCAACAAATAAGGTATTTTCTGAAAATTAAATTAATCCAAAACTGTAAAAAAAATCCTCCACAACTGGTGACAGTACGGGACATATAATGGAGAAGAATATGTAGGTTAGCCTTATATTATCATAATGATCATTTTCATGAAAATACAATTTTTAGTACATGTAGTTCCCTATTTTAATGTGTAATAGTTTGATGGTTTAGTGGTTTGCTGGTTTATGTTAAAGAAAGCATATATATGCTTGTAAGTAAGCAGCCAGGGAACTGACAGCTTTAAGTCCTCTCCGAGGGACTTGGTAATGAGGATTAATGCCTTTAATACCAACGGGCACTAGCGCATCCACTTGGTTTCAAACCCGGTTCCCCCCAGTTCTGAGACGACTGCTCTACCACTGAGCTGTCGTGCCTCCTCTGTCTTATGTCTTATAGCGACAATAATATTGCTCCGTTGTCACATTGCAACATTGGCGGATCCAGGGGGGCACTTCCGGCCCGTGCCCCCCTTTTGGAAGAAAAGTATGCGTTTTGAACATAGACGATCTGCCATTTTCTCGATTGTGCCCCCCCCCCCCCTTTTAGAATTTTTTTTGCTTGTCAGGGAATTATGGAGGGAAACTGGACCCCCATAACCCCCCACTGAGCAACTTTTCGAGAAGCTGACAAGACCAAAAAACTATGGGTCTACCTTTTCTAAAAGTTGACAAACCTCATTTGTGTGCCCCCCTTACACTCAGTCCTGGATCTGCCCCTGCATTTAATTTCCTACATAGAGGGGGAGAGGGGGTGGGGGGAGGAGAAAGAGAGAGAGATACAGATACAGATAGAGGCAAAGTTCAAGTGCATTAGTCATATTATTAAAGAAGAAAAAAAAAGTTATTGAGCTCATTTGAATATAATGATAATAAACGAAAGTAATAAAAAAAACCTATTTGTATAGCCCAGTTAACTTTTCAGTCCCAATTTACTTCAGAACATAGAAAAAGAGATTCAAGATTTTTCAGATAGAAGCAGACAGTGATAGAAGACACATGATTCAAATCAAATACATGTATCAACCTAACTAAACTTACAATTTAACTAAAACTGCTGTTGAAAAATGAGTTTTCATAATTCGCGGAAGTTTGCGATTATTGGACTGTAGGCAGAAGATTCCTACAGGTAATTGGATTTTTTATTACTGTCAAAGCACCCTTGGAGAAATAAATCTCTACCAAAACCAGTATGATCCACATGTAACATTTCTTACAAGCTCTTCTATTTAATACTTGCATACATCGTGAGTACAGTAAATTGGTTCAATAAAACTCCTTTCACACATGACGTAAACCAAAATGGAAAAAAAAAAAAAACGCCTCAGCAAAGGGACATATAATTTGGTCTAGCTGTACTGTTAGTGGTATAACATCAGTTCTCTGTCTTTGTCTATAAACTGACTCTGATTGGACCCCGCTTCGAAACTTGTCTAGTGACGTTGAAGGTCGGTCTTTGGATGTAAATACATGTAATCGTATCTGATTGATATACGCTTTTAATAACTCAATTACACTGTACACAGCCTCAGCAGAATAAAAACATGTTATGTGTAAATGAATTGCAAGTGGATGAGATTAAGAAATTTGGTCACATTCAGCAAAGACCCTTTAAGTGTACTGCTGCGGGAGCATCCAGGTATAATGGTTCACTCACTTGACTCTCGATCAAAAGGTTTAGGGTTCAGATCTCTGCCCGGTGCATATGCCCTTAGACCAGGCATTTTATCTACATTAGTCTCTCTCCACCCAGGTAAGAAATGGGTACCAGGCAGGATTTATTCCTGGAAATACACTGTGCGCTGATTATGGCTGCGGGAGCTAAGGCCAGGGTAATAATATCCAAACCCTTTGGAAGCACATTGGGACGTTAAATTTTCTTGGGCAGCTCCTAAGATTTGGAATAATCTTCCTTTTTAAACATTAGGAATACCCAGTCAGTGCGCTCTTTTACGACTAAGTTAAAAACCCACCTGTTTGTAGAAACTTTTCAGTAGTTTCCTTTTAGTGTATATCACTTGTGTAATGAACTACTATGTAACAATTGATTATCAAGCAATGGGTCCTTTATGATAAGCGCAGTAGAGTATATGTGTATAGTTATTGTGCTATATAAATATACGTTATTATTATTGTTACTAGCAGAAGCAGCCCGTGGACATCCATGGGCGCTAGCTGTGTTCATGATTAATCACCGTACCGTATATTTGTTACAATAATCAAGTGAATAAATAAAAAAGTCGGGTAAAGTTATTTTTACCAAGAAGTATTTACAATTAACATGTGCATTGGCGGATCCAGGGGGGGGGGTACTTCTGGCCCGTGCCCTCCCCACCCCCCTTTTGGAAGGAAAGTATGCATTTTGACCATGGACGATCCGCATTTTTGACGATTGTGCCCCCGCCCCTTTTTAGAATGAAACCTTCTTTTTTTTTGCTTGTCAGAGAATTATGGAGGGACCCCCATAACCACCCCCTCCTGAGCGAATTTTGTAGGTCTGACGAAAAAAAAAAATTCTTGCCACCCCCCCCCCCTCCCCCCCCCCTTTTCCAAAAGTTGACGAACCTGCACTTGTGTTCCCCGCCTTATACTAAATTCTGGATCCGCCCCTGATCATTTGAGTATGTCTTAATTATCCAAAGCTTGCATGAGTTCTGAAGAAAATGCATTTTCATCTTGATGAAAATTGATGATATGGATATAATAATGTTCGACTAGAATATCCATCCCTAGACCTAGAGGGAGCGATTTGATCTTGCCATGTTTCAAGTTAATACTCAGAGAAATTAAGGCCATGAAAACATAACATCGATAATTAGCGGTACGTCCCCTGTAAAGGATGCAAAAATGAGAAAAAATGAATTTCTCATTTTATTTTCAGGGGGATTATGGCCCCCTATGATGGGTCTTGATGGGTCTCTAACACGTGTGTATAATACTGTACTGTACCTTGAAGCCATCCATGCATGCGGATATGTCCACGCTGTTCTAATTTGTCATACCTTCCCTTCACAGGTAAAGTGTATGGGTTGGGCTGAGCATGAAGCTACAAACCCGCTTCATGGGTTGGCAGAATTATTAGGCTTACTCCCTGTGGAAATTCATGGTTTAAAAATGAATTTATGAAATATAGACAGGCCGTCAGCCCTTAAGAAGTGCCTCCCACCACTCTAAGAACCATTCCCCACCCGTGGGTACCAAAAGGCGGGGACCGAAAGGGCCAGGGGAGGAGCCTATTTGAACCAAAAAAAGAGCCCCAAATCCTTAGTGTATTATATTAATAGATTATTATTATGATAACATGATATGTACTATACAAGAATGGTTTATTATCATTATTATTGTTTATCTGTGTGTTACAAGATAAAACATTATTTTGTTTTGTCTGTTATGCTAAGTGGTTGAACATGCCATGTGTGAACGAATGCTAATGATATAAACTGCCATGATTGCTGTATGTAAATCATTGTGAGGGAAACCATTTCATCTTTTACCCCAGTTCATTGTCGAATCATGAATATAAATGAGCATGGTAAATACATGTATGCTCAAATTGACACGAGGATATTAAATACCGGTAAGTACCTTCAAGGGTTTGTGTACGAGATGCTGTTGATCTATCATAAGCTTTGGGATTTTAAGGAAGCTTGCAGGATGAAATAAGAGGTAAAGAACAAACTAAGTTTTGCCTTGTCAATAAGGGATCGTTGAAAGTTCCCCAGTGTGTTATGTCTTGAATATTTAGTAGTATTCTGGGAAAAGAAAAAAAAGAGTGGGAATAAAGGGGAATTGATGCATAATAACCAGTATGATAGATTTGAGATTTCTAATGCTTATATGAGGCGGTTTAGCTTGATTTTGCTAATTGAAGTATCATATGAAACGAAATGGGTATATGTATATCTTGGGAAAATAAAAATTTCAGTGCTATCTAACATTCGAATACCATGAGCAAATGAACAACAACAAAAAAAAAAGGGGGAAATTAGATAACCTAGAAAAAGATTTATTTTTTTTAATTGCCTTATGATTTAAACTCTAGTATATGATGGAGATAATAAAACCCCATAATATTACAGCGTTAGTAATTTTTACATTTTCATGTGCTTAATGGATAATTTGAAGATTTGCTTTCCTATCCAGTTGCCAGAGGAGAGGAAATTAGGGGAAGGCAAAAATAGCACTTGTAAGCTCATAAAAGGCTTCTGGAAACTCCAAATGAGCTTTGGAAAATTTAAATTTTTGAGCTTTAATTAGAAAAAAAAACATAAGATACATGTACATTAAAATAATTTTGAGGAAATGTCTCTAAACTGGAACAAATCCAAAAAGGTTTCCCATCGATAAAACGGTATTTCCCCTCTTTTTTTCTTTCTTTTTTAAAGCGAAATTGCCTAATATTAAAGATATAGTTGAGTTCTAGTCATGCGATTACTGTATGTCTACATAAGAATTGGTGTAAACTCCGAGGTTTTGGAATCATTAAATGATAAGAGATGACCCAATCTCGCTGAAAAGCTCATGCACTGCACACAGAAATGGGTATATGGACTGCTCACACATATGGCGCGAATGTTTGGCACGAACATTTCAGCTATTTCTCGTCATTTTAAAAACAAGAATAAGCTTTAAAATCCTGTATCAGTTATAGAACATTTTTCTTTAACACTCATACTGGCATGCACGTGAAACGGTTAAGATGCTTAAAATGGACTTCGACTGTGCATGTGTTATAGCACACTGACATACTGTAAGCCTTTATATTATCAATTCAACTTGGGGTGTGGACGCGAATGCGTGCGTAAAGTCTAAAAATGCTCAAAATGGTCTAGGATCAATTTGGAGCATGTTTCAGGCCATTTGAAACATTTAAAAAATGTCCACGCGTGCACGCGTTTCGAAGACCTTATGTGCCTTATACAACATAAATATACTATTTTAAAAATTATTTTAGCATGTTGATTAATTCTAATTTCTCGAAAAATGTTCATGCGTCTCGGTTCATTTTCAATCATTTCCAGTGTCAGGTGTGAACACTCCTATTTTCCTGAATGTTCAACCGCCCACCTGTACTAAAGTTGTACATGTACATGTACTTGTTCAACTGCTGGAGGATACTTTGGATTCAGCACCGTTCCGCTGCCACGTCACATTCTTGTGTGCGCTCCAGCAGTCACATTTCTCGACGGATATCTTTGAAATTTTATATGGAGGTGTATCTTGGTAAAATCTGGACACCTATAATTTCTGGTGATGCTGCCCCCAGTGTTCCGTCTTTTTATAGGGTAAAAGGCCATATTTTGGGGGATAGTTTGTGTGCACTCTAGCGGTCACATTTCTCAACGGATTTTGTTCAAATTTTGCATGAAGGTGTCTCTTGGTATAATCTAGAAAGCTATAGATTTTGGTCATGCTGCCTCCAGTGTTCCGTCTTTTATAGGGTCAAAGGTCATATTTTGATAGATGTCTTTTGTTCACTCTTGTGTGCGCTCTGGTGGTCGCATTTCTCAATGGATTTCGTTCAAATTTTGCATGAACGTGTCTCTTGGTGTAATCTAAAAACCTATACTTTTTGGTGATGCTGCCACCAGTGTCCCGTCTTTTATAGGGTCAAAGGTCATACTTTAGGGGATGGCGTAAATGCACTAGTCTGCAGGCCACATTTCTTGATGGATTTCTTTCAAATTTAGTATGGACATGTATCTTGGTATAATCTACACATATTTGCTTTTTGGTGATGCTGCCCTCATTGTTCCGTCCTTTATAGGGTCAAAGGTCATTTGTCCATTTCGTGCACTCTCAATTCACCTGTTGCATATGTACCTAATGACCTCTCTATGAATAGAATCCACAATATACAGTGGAACTTCGTTATAAAGAACACTGTAGTTATAACACAGGGCTGTCAACTTTGGGGAACTGCTTGGAGGGAGATTTCTTTTTTTCTCAGAAATTCTCTGACAAGCAAAAAATTTTTTTTTTCTTTTTACTCATTTTACACGTTTGGCGGGAGGTGTTTTCATTAAGCGGGAGATTTACATGCTTAGGCGGAAGAGCGGGAGGAAGGGCGTGGTGGCGTGAGACTCCCGCCAAATGCGGGAGGGTTGACACTTGACAGCCCTGTATAAGAAACTCTCATTATAACAAGGTAATTTTGCCAGTCCCACTTATTTATATTCTATTGTTTTTTTTTAGCTCTGATTTAACGAGGTTTTGATACAAAGTGGTATTTTGGTCCCAAGGAGTTTTATTATAACGAGATGTATGCATAATTAGTGGTTGTTACATATACATGTGTGAACTAAGGTTCCTTCAATCATTGGAAAACCTGGAAACGTGATGGAAATCAAAAAACACTTTTCCAACCCTGGTTACACAGTAAGGTCATTAAAAAAAGAGAAATTATCAAAAGTCATGAAAAATTAATGGAAAACATTTTCTGTCGAGGAAATACCTATAAATATTTATAGTGCAATGAAGAAACTTAATTGCACAAAATTCTATTTCTCAACAAGAATGACAAAATACTTGTCCATTTTCCTTTTGATGTTGCCGAGAAAAACCGTCATAGATTTTGTTATTCATGCATTTTATCGCTGCAAAGTCTAGACCTGGAAATGTCATGAAAAATCCATGGAATTAAGTTGTTTTCTAAGAAGTAAGGAGCTTTAACTTAATGCATGTGTAGGCACTGAACCTATAAACTTACAGGGAAGCTTGAGTTGATAGGAAAGGTAAAAAATAATTTGTGAGCTTTCTCATTTCTTTAATGTTAGTTTGGAAGATCATCATAGTAGATATGTCCCCTGCAAAGGATTGCTCTTCAAATGCTCTCACATTCAAAATATGACAAGAAAGAGCTGAAATGTTCGGGCCAAACATTTGTATGTAGTCCCATATACACATTTCTGTGTGCAGTGCATGTGACTCTCAGCAGGATTTAGTCGATTTCTTATCATTGTGGTGGTTCCAAAACCTTACAACATACACCATTTCTTATGTGCTATATAATCAACCTTTCCCAATTGCTTTGAGACAGTTTCTTTCACAATTCAATCTCATGACCAGAACTCAACTTTATCTTTAAACTGAACTTAAAAATAGAAGTCATGTTTTATGCATTGCAGGCAATAAAATACATTATTTATTTCACTGTACAGGTCTGCTGTCTATTGGAGAATACGGGCATGCTGTCCCGGAGCCTATTCGAAAGTTCCAAGTTATTCCTACTCTCAGGTGAGTTAAATACATGTAGCTCTATTCAGTGTATCAGAATTTAACCCTTTCCATGCCACCAGACTTATGAGCAGATGTCAAACAATTAAGTTTCAAGAGTGAAATATTAACTTTCAAAGAGTTTTTTTCTCAAGCAAACTGGGCAAAGATATATTGCATGGGAATAAAAATTATACTGATGGCACAGGTTTCTGTATGAAGAAGAATTTTCAAGCCATTCTGAGCCTTAACAACATGTTCAACACTCAAACTGTTGGGCAGGATTTGCCGCCCACGGCATGGTAAGGGTTAAGATATGATATAAAAGCATCTCTACATGCTATGTACATTGTAAGTCTACATGCATCATGATCAGAGCAAAGTTACACAATAGAATAGACAATGGCTTGCAAAATAATGTATCCAACCAAAAAAAAAAGAATTATGGGGACTTTATTAGCAATAAACAGCACTCTATTAAAGGGATTCGGTAACTTTGTGGAGGCTGGATTTAATAAATTGTTGAATTTTCATATCTGTCTTGTATAATGATGTTCAGAAGGATAAATAAATAGATAGGCATAGAAGGGTTTTCAAATATATTATGCTATTATTAAGATATCTATGGCTGAATACTCCCATTTACGAAAGGTATTTTTTGTGTTACTTGTACAATGTATGTAAAATGATAAAGTTATGTATAATTCACCAACTTTATGGTTAATGCCTTTTTGAAAGCCTTGTCTACAAAACAAACATCAATAATTCATGTCCGATTTGTAATGATGATAAAGTATACATAGAATGATTACCAAAGTGAATAATATTCATTTTTTTGACATTTTGTATGTTTGGTTGTTTTTTTTTCCACAATCTTTCCCCAAATGTAGCTTTCCAATGGAGATCTCGATGAAACGAACGATTCCAGGACTCTGTTCGGCGGGCAGGAGGACGAAGAATTACTACGAGAAACGAGGAGAAACCCGTTTGAATTCCATGACGATAGTGATGACGATATCTTGCCACACGTATAGGACGAAAAATGATGTTGTGTACCTGCAAATCTTATTACTGATTTTATATATTTTGGTGTATTAAAGCGAATGGAGAAGAGAGATTAACTATGAGACATTTTGATGAAGAAAGAAATGATTTTATGCAGGAGTGTGCCGATTTTGGTTCAGTTGCAATTCAGATTTGTTGTCATGTTATGTGAACTGTGTTTCTTCTTGTCATATTCACGGTCTATTTTTTTATATCAGTTTTCTGGGATTCTGTGTGATATGTTAACTTAAGAGAAATTATTCTGATTTTTATTCATCCAAGAATGAGATGAAATATTGGACTATTTTGTCGCAATCAGAATTTACTTACATGTATAATGATGTTGAGAGCTGTATTTATATGTCATGCAATTGAGATTAAGATATAATGTTTCGTAATTGTTTCTTTTATTCCAGACAGATTGATTATAAAGGAATAGTGTACATGTACTTGAATTATTTACAACTCGGATAAAAACGTAATAGAAATGTGTCATGTATATGGTTTGTGGATACCTTATTTCAAAGGAGATTTCTTTTATATCATTATAATGCTTACTTTGCTACTTAATTTTGTTATTAACTCTCTGATTAATATATGTGCAGTTAGCATTGTATGTGTTTTTGTTCACATACGAGATGAAAATGATTATTTATAACAATTTTTTACATTCTTTCATGTTGCTAGATAATGCTAATTACACTAGAGGTGTAAATATTTACTTGAATGTTTTCTTATGACAATGATACAATACAACTTGAGAAATTTGTGCAATCAAACATATATTGAGATTCAACTTAATCTTGAATTCTCTTTGAATGATGGAAAATAAATCTTCGCAGAATGAAACAAAACTATTACTGAAAGTTCAAAACTGCAAGTAACCGTAGAAAATGTATAACAACTGAGCAAATAAAATAGGGAATCAAACTAATTTGACTCCCTATTTTTGTGTGATCGTGGTATAGTGGTTCATTCACTCGACTCTCAGTTCGAAGGTTGAGGGTTCAAATCTCTGCCAGGTCTGTATGCCCATAGACAAGGCATTTTATCTACAGTCGTCTCTCCCCACCCAGGTGTTAAATGGGTACCTGGCAGGATTTATTCCTTAAAATGTACCGTGCGCTGATTCTAAAGCTGATTCTAGCTAAAGCTACATGTAGGGTAATAATAACCACAAATCTTTGAAAGCGCATAGGGACGTTAAATCATAATGTGATATTCGCTGTACAAAAACCGTTTTTATGCCTCCGCCCACCGAAGGTGGGTGCCGGAGGCATTATGTTTTCGGGTTGTCCGTCCGTGCGTCCGTCCGTCCCACTTCTTCTGAGGTAGGAACCTCAAACTTGGTACTAGTATGTATCCCCATACGAAGATGAACTGATTAGATTTTGGGGTAAGTAGGTCAAAGGTCAGAGGTCACAGAGGTCAATTTACATGAAATTACATAAAAATTCTTGGTTTTTAGCACCGTTACCACGATATCTCAAGAACTGTTTGAGATAAGAACTTCAAACTTGTTACTAGTATGTTTCCCTATATGAAGATGAACTGATTAGATTTTGGGGTAAGGAGGTCAAAGGTCAGAGGTCACAGAGGTCAATTTACATGAAATTACATAAAAATTCTTGGTTTTTAGCACCGTTACCACGATATCTCAAGAACTGTTTGAGGTAAGAACTTCAAACTTGGTACCAGTATGTATCCCCATAGAAAGAGGAACTGATTAGATTTTGGGGTAGGTAGGTCAAAGTTCAGAGGTCACAGAGGTCAATTTACATGAAATTACATGGAATTAGTGGTTTTTAGCACCGTTACCGCGATATCTCGAACTATCTGAGGTGAGAACTTCAAACTTGGTACCAGTATGCATACCCATAGAAAGATGAACTGATTAGATTTTGGGGTAAGTAGGTCAAAGGTCAGAGGTCACAGAGGTCAATTTACATAAAATTACATGAAATTACTGGTTTTTAGCCTCGTTATCAAATATTTCTAGAAGAGTTTGAGCCATCAACTGAATTTAGGCGGAGGCATATAGGAGCCGCAGTCGCATTCATCTTGTTTATTATTATTATTAATAGTAATATTCCTGATGCATCTGCAGACACATGTAACTTGTCTCTCTACACTTGTAGCTTTACATTGAATAATGAAATACTTGGGCGGAATAGAATGCTCGCTGTTAGGGTGCTGTTCTGTGCAAAAGTTGTTGCATACCCCCAAAGGTCTTTACAAAGCTCTTTTTCCAAACGTCACATGTTCACTGGGGACGAAGATAAATGTATTATGAAGGAAAGTTGTACAATTTTTTTACAAATATATTCTAAAAGTAAAGAAAATTTGGTGAATCAGTGAAGATTGTAAGTAATTCCATGTTCTTTGCTTTTGTATAGTTCTGTACGAGTGTACACAAAATATTGGTATTCCTATCAAATGTCTGTTTTTTCTACAAATAGATAGTAAAATTCTCTGGCAGCTGCTTTAAAAATTTGTGTTACCTTTG